>CM042012.1:60036704-60369204 GCA_023525715.1 Cichorium intybus
TTATCTTATCTTATATCTTATAAAACACTACTAGAAAAATGGTCTTTAATGACTTACGAACCATGACACACAAAAATATATGTCATAAAAATATGTCATTTTATAATTTACGACATGCATAAATGTGTGTCATAAAATACTGTCATATTTATAAAAATTTACGACATACAAAAACGTATGTCGTAAATTAACGTCAAAAAAAGGAACGCGGGTAAGAAGGATTCCCAAAAAAATTCAAAACCGGTTAAAAAATGAAGGCGGGTAAGAGGGATTCCAAAAAAATTGAAATACGGTCCCTCTTTCCTTCCCCTGTTAACGCATTTTCATATTTTTCTCATCTATTCTCTTTCACGCTTCTCTCCATTTGCCTCTCACGAAATGAACGATCTAGGGTTTCTGAATCAAATCTACCGACAAAATTGAAGGGTAAGGGAACCGGTGTTCAAACTACACCGGACATCTTCATCCTTTTCAGGTACCGATTGCATCATGTCTCCTCCGTCTTCTTGAAGATCTGTTCAAATCGGAACACTGCCTCAGTCATCTCGAACCGTCGCCACAATGCTTGCTCGCACATCACCACCACAATCTCTTGAATGCTGCTTACCCATCAGAATCACGTAAGGACTTCGATTTCAAAACCCTAAGTTCTTAGGTGCTCATTGTTAATCGACGGTAATCCGAGCAAAGGTATCCACAAGTTCTTATGTGCTCTTTGTAATGGTGAAACATTAGTTGTTGTAGTCTGTAAACTAATTCTAGCTTGTCCTTCTTTGATGACTTTTTCTCTAACATCATGTTAAATCTTAAGAGACATCAGGGTTTCGAGCAAAACCTTAATGGAAATCGAGCTTCATTGCTTTGTTGTTAAGTTTATAAAGATCTAGGCTCCAAAACTTCGTTTGTTTTCTTTTGATTCGGGTACAAAAGAGCCTAAACCTTGTAGGGTTGATGTTTTGCAGTTTGCTTACGATGAGAAGATAAAAGAGGAAGAAATAACACATTTTGCTGCACAAGTAAACCTGTAAAGTGCTGAAGGCATAACTTAAAGAGGCTGGATATTTATACAACAGATGTCTCTTCTAAGAACGGATCAGTCAAATTTTAGAAGTCGAGCTTCATTGTTGGTTGGTGTTTGAAAAATTTAATTTCTACATATTTTAATTAAAATAATAAATGTTTTTCAGTTAAATTATGGGTTTGATTTATTAGCAAATCATTAAAAAGTCCATTCGGTGTTGGTGTGTGTTTGTTTCAAGTGTGTGTTGTGTCATAAAGACTAGTGCAGGTTTGTATTTCCCTCATGAAGAGCTATATAAAAATGGAGTAGTCCATTATTCAAGTACCTGTACACAATTTTCCTCTGTTCAGGCTGGCAGATTTTGAAGGGCGAATTCGCCTAGATACAATTCAATTTCCTGGTGGGCTGTTAGTTATTTTGGTGTCGGATTGTGGCGAGCTCGATTAAGAAGGCTTTCTAGAAGAAGTTACTTGTTTCATCCATGTTTTGATTCCCTCCACCTTACTTAACAGTTTTGTATCATTCTAAGCTTGGCAGTGCATTCTAGTCTAGACATGGTGGTGCAATGCGATTTTGGACAGATTTACCCATGGATAGATGGACAGGTTAAGGAGAAAGTGGTGTTAGTTTTAGTTGGTTCGCATGTTGTGAATTGTGTCCCTAATTGTTCTGGAAATCAGATTATATACAGAGTTTCATGGTTTTGGACAAATATACCCCTAGTTAGTTTTGTTCATGCTATACAGCGGATTACAACGGGACCCTATATATATATATATTATGAGGCATTATATCTGATTTCACTAGAATAATAGTAAATCTAGAAAAATATATCTTTTTTAAAAGTTAAAACACCTAAATTCATGACATACAAATTGTATGTCGTAAACGTAAGTCGTAAATGCGTGTCATAAATTTATGACAGACAAATGTCTGTCATCTATATTTATGACTGGGCTTTCAATGACAGACATTTGTCTGTCATCTATACCCTTTAATGACTGACAATGTCAGTCATTAAAGGCTATTTTTCTAGTAGTGAAAGAAGCATTTTTCCTATCACCACATTCATTTGAAACCCCCAACCTTTCAACTTCCTTTTTAATTTGAAGTTTTTTCCTTTATCCCACATTGCTTCAAATACATATATGATCATTTATCTTTCTCTTATATAATACAATGCATTTGCTTCCTTTCTCCATCAAACTTGATCTTTCAAGTCTATTATTAGTTAGTGATCATTTTATCATAAAACATGTTTTTATCGCAAGTTTTAAAAAATTTTACTATTTAGTTTCAACTATAAAAAGTATTGAAACTCAAAAATTAAAATTAAAATTACTAAAACATTTAAAATTTTGACTAGGTTGGAACTTATAGTATGTCGTTTTTAAAAAGTGACATCGATATAAACATTTTTCGATTCACGAAGATGTATATACGTAGAGATTTTAAAATTACTTAAAACTTTTAAAAACTTGACTAGGTTGGGATTTTATACTACGTCGTTTGTAAAAAGTGACACCGGTGTAAACATTTTTCAATTCACCAATATGTATATACGTATAAATTTCCAATTGTTAACGCTTTAACCATCTATTATAAAGGATATTATTCAAAACAATGTGGTTTAACATTAATATTGATCATAATATGACTTTCAAAGTTTAATATTAAATAAATATCATATTATCGTACAAACATGTTTTCTCAAAGTGATAAAGGCTTTTATTTATAGGTTTTAGTTTCCAAAAATATTAAAACTCAAAATGAAGATGAATATTGCAAAAAAACTTTTGAAAACTTGCTAGGTTACAAGTTTAAAGTATGTCATAAAATAGTGACAGGGATGTTGCGTTGAACATATATAACCTTTAATTTTCCCTTATATGGTACCACTTTTTAGGTTCTCTTATCATTCTTTAGTGTACCATTGTTTTCAAAGTCTATTGTTAATTAGTGTTTTTATCTCAAAGTTTCAACAATTATCTTATTTTGTTTTAACTTCAAAAATCATTTAAACGAAAAGATGAATATTTAAAAGAGTTAAAAACTATTAAAAAATCGATTGAGTTGCAAGTTCATAGTAAGTCATGTGCCACAGTTCAATGTGTGATGACCATTTTTAAACATTTTATTTTGCTTTCATAAGATTTATGCAAATGAAACTTCTAAAAGGTAATCGTTTAAAGTTTAAAAAAGTTTGTTTATATAAATATTATAATAGATGTTAGTTAATCAATTTTTATCATATACCACATTAATTTGAATTTATTAGAAAAAATCGTATCATAGTGGACATCGGTGAGTACCCATCGAAATTTTAGGAAAATGGTTTTAAAACTGAAGCCAATGGTTCCTGGAATGTTGCAACCAATTCCTAATTTGGTTATAATCAAGAACACAAAAGAATAAAGATATTAGAGAAATGATTTTAGCCACTTTACTTATAGATGTTTTCTTTCCCTTGAAATTTGTATCTTAAGATATGTGGGATGAGAAATATATTAGTCTTTTTACTTATAGATTTTTGATTTCTCTTCATTTGTGTTCTTAAGCGATGTGGGATAAGAAAATGACACAAAATAACACATTATGAAGAAAATTTTGATCCCACATCGTCATGATAAACCAACCCAAGAAGCATTTTTATTCTATAAATAAAGGTCTTCCTCAAATTAAAATAATTATATAGATCATTATATATTTTTTATTGTTGGAAACATTTCCAAATAGTAAAGTTTAATGAAATATATAGTTAAATTTTTATTATTTTTTAATGAAGTTGAGCTTTAAATATTTAGCAAGTCGATTCGAGATGAGATATGGATTCGTTCATCAAGTTGCACAAAATCGCATGTATTGTGTTGAATAATGCAAATTTGAACTTTTATTTATTATGCAATATCATTGGTCAAAAATGACGACTTCTAATTTTCTCAAAGGTCATTCAATAAATATACTTCGAGTATTCTAACTATATTTTTTTTATTATAAATGAAGTCATTCAAATCAATATGGTTCAAGATAAATGATTATCTTTTACCATATCAATTTGAGGTTTTTTTTCTTTATCTCACATTGTTTCACATACACATATGACATTTTATATTTCTCTTATATAATACAATTAATTTACTTTCATTATTTAGAAAAGAGTATACTATTAATTTAAATTAAATATTTGAAATTAAAAACATGACCAGATACACAATCTTTAAATTAATTTTAAAATAGATAAAAGTAAAATTAAATTTGAAATTTTACAAAAACTTTATCAAAGCACAAACTGTTGGTAAACTACCAAACTTATGTGGTTTGAAATAACCCTTTAATTTAAACCATTTTAATTTGATTTTTATTTGATACATTGTATTTATTCATTAAAATTATTAAAATTCGTTGTCTTCCAAATTTGTGACACATGTATGTATTATCATATAATTAAAAATAATGAAAATATTTTTCTATATAATTTTTTAATTTGGGATAAAATAACATGTATTTGTTTATATTCTAACTAATTTTTTTCGTGCGCAACGCGCGGGCATTCGTCTAGTATCTTATAAAGGAAGCATTTTTCCTCTCACCACATGCATTTGAAACCTCCATGACCTTTCAAATTCTCATTTAATATAATCAATCTATTAATTTAACTATTTTTTACCACATTAATTTGAGATTCTTTTTCTTTATCCCACATTGCTTCACATACATATATGACATCTTCTCTTTCTCTTATGTAATTTTTTTTTCAACAGCAAGAAATTTATTAAGGGCTCTAGCAAGATGCTAGAGCAAAAGAGAATTACATCAAAAGAGGATTACAGTTCCAGGACTCCCAAGCTAAATTTCTACCTTCCTTATCTCTATTCTTAACCCACTAGAAGGCCGTAAGTTTGATCAACTCAAAAATCATATTGCTGTTCATGACATTCCTATTAAATACAAGTTGGTTTCTACACCACCAAAGCTTCCAAATGAAGGCAGCGAAAATGCAGCCAAGTCTCCTACCTTTCCTCTTATGCATTTTCTCTATATTAGTGACCTGAACCATCATATCCTCCACCGAGCTTAAGTTATCCGGGAGCTCACGACACCAGCCAATAAGACGAGCAAACACATCAGAAGCAAACGAGCAAACACATCTTCTCTTTCTCTTATGTAATACAATTCATTTGCTTTCATTATCCATCGAACTTGATCTCTCAAGTATATTATTAAATAGTGATCATTTTATCATAGAAACATTCTTTTATGACAAGTTTTAAAAGATTTTTACTATTTAGTTTTAACTCTAAAAAGTATTGAAACTCAAAAGTAAAAATTAAAATTACCTAATACTTTTAAAAACTTGACTAGGTTGGAAGTTTATAGTACGTCGTTTTTAAAAAGTCACATCGGTGTAAACATTTTTCGATTCACCAATATGTATATACGTAGAAATTTAGTTCCTTATTTAAAACTTTTAAAAACTTGACTAGGTTTATAGTTTATAGTGTGTCGTTTGTAAAAGTGACGCTGGTGTAAATATTTGTCGATTCACCAATATATATATATATACGTAAAAATTTCTATTGTTAATTTTTTACCTATCTATTATAAAAGAGATCATTCAAAACAATGTGGTTCAACATTAGTAATTTATTTTTTACCATATTATGTTGATATTTTCATGTCTCACATCGTGTCACACATTTATGTAACATTTCATCTTTCATTTATACAATACCACTAATTTGATTACATTATTCATCAATCTTCATCATAATATGACTTTCAATGTCTATTATTAATTAAATATCATTTTATCATACAAACATTTTTTCTCAAAGTGATATAGGCTTCTATTTATATGTTTTAGTTTCCAAAAGTATTAAAACTAAAAAATGAAGATGAATATTACTCAAAAACTTTTGAACTTTATATCTAATCTAAACGTATAATATTAAACATAAATTGTTATCATAATAAATATCATGTTTGCATCCAAAACTCGAAAATGTTATATAATAAATTTTTTAAACAAAATTATAAACAGATAGTCAAACATTAAAACCTAGAAACATGCTATTAAAATCTATTGTTAATTAGTGGTCAATTTATCATAAAAAAAACATGTTTTTATTTCAAAGTTTCAACGATTATCCTATTTCAAAATCATTTAAACTAAAAAGATGAATATTTAAAAGAGTTAAAAACTATTAAAATATCAATTGAGTTGCGTGCTTATAGTAAGTCGTGGCCACAGTTCGATGCGTGATGATAACGTTGTAAACATTTTATTTCGCTTTCATAAGATTTATGCACATCGAACTTTCAAACAGTAATCCTTCAAAGTTCAAACAAATATGTTTATATATATAAATCTTATAATAGATGTCATTTAATCAATATAGTTTAAGATGAATTTTTATCATGTACTACATTAATTTGAATTTATTAGAAAAAACATATCAAAGTGGATATCGGTGAGTACCCGTCCACATTTTACGAAAACGATCCTAAAACTAAAAGCAAATATTCATGGAATGTTGCAACCGATTCCTTATAGATTACAATCAAGAACACAAAATAACAAATATATGAGAGAAATGACTTTAACCTCTCTACTTATAGATGTTTTCTTTCTCTTGAAATTTGTTTCCTAAGCTGTGTGAGATGACAATTAGATTATCTCTTTACTTATAGATGTTTGATTTCTCTTCAGTTCTGTTTCTTAAGCGATGATGGGATAAGAAAATGATGCAAAATAACACACTTTGAAGGAAATTTTGATCCCACATCGTTATGATAACCCAACTCAAGAATCTTTCTTTTTCTATAAATAAAGGTCCCCCTTAAGTTAAAACAATTATATAAATCATTTGATATTTTTTTACTGTTGGAAATAATATTTTCAAATATTAAAGTTCAAGGAAATATATAGTTAAAGTTTTCTTTTTTTTTAATGAAATTGAGCTTAAAAAATTTAGCGAGTTGATCCAATATGAGCTATGGATTCGTGCATAAAGTTGTACAAGATCGCATGCATTGTGGTGAATAATGCAAATTTGAACTTTTATTTCTTATGTAATATTGATGGTAAAAAACGACGATGTCTAATTTTCTCAGAGGTCATTCAATCAATATATACTTCATATATTCAAACTATATATGTTTTTTATTATAAATGAAGTCATCCAAATCAATATGGTTCAAGATAAATTATTTATCTTTTACCACGTCAATTTGATGTTTTATTCTTTATCACACATTGCTTCACATACATATCTGACATTTTCTTTTTCTCTCCACCAAAGAGAATACTATTAATTTAAATTAAATATTCGAAATTAAAACATGATCAAATACACAATCTTTAAATTGATTTTAAAATATATAAAAGTAAAATTAAATTTGAAATTATACAAAAATTCTATCAAAGCACAACCTGGTGGTAGACTATTAAAATCATGTAGTTTGAGATAACTTTAAACCATATTAATTTGGTTTTTATTTTGATACATTGTATTTAATTCATTAAAATTGTTAAAATTCGTTATTTTCCAAATTTATGACACGTGTATATATTATCATATAGTTAAAAATAATGAAGGGATTTTTCTATATATATATTTTTGAATTTGGTATAAGAATAACATACATTTGTTTATATTCTAACTAATAATTTTTTTTCCTACACAACGCACGGACATTCGTCTAATTGTATAATATTTTTTGTGCATGTCGTTCTAACGCAAGGACCATCTGTATAGTTTCATTTTGTCGGATGTCATAATGTTTACATTAACAAATACGTTATATATGATAATAAAAAAATATTATAAAGCACAAGTCAATAAGAGATGAGCCCCATGACAATTAATCTAAAATCCAAATATAAGCACACAATATCTTACTTACCTAATATTATATTTTATTTATGTCACATCAATATTTTTATTTATATTTACACTATTTTTACATTAATATAATAATAATATTATTAATATTAAGTAAAATATGAATATAAAATATATTTATTTATGATCATTGATATAATTTTATTCGTATATTTTAGCAAGGGTATTGGTAAAAAAACCCCCTTATCATTAATTGATGATGTCTCATCAATTTGGGTTTCTTTTAATATATATATATATATATATATATATATATATATATATATATATATATATATATATTATGATATTTTTTAATTATTTTGTTTTTTTTTGTAATTTTATAACTATAATTAATTGTTTTTATTTAATATAAATACTTATTTTGGTATTTATAATTTAAATATTATTCTAAATTTTTGACGTTTAGTTCGAATATGTTTTCTAATGTGTTTTTTTAACGTTTTGTTCGTTGGTATCATTTAACGTTGTAATTTAGTATTTGTTTTTTCTAATTTTTGACGTTTTGTTTGAATACATTGTTATATGTTTTGTTCTTTTATATTGGTGAAGAGTTATTAAATAATATTGATTAGACTTATGAGTTTGCATTTTCTAATTTTTGACGTTTTGTTTAGAAACATTTTTATATGGTTTGTTCGTTTATATCGTTTATATGTTTTGTTTGCTTCTAATTTTTTACGTTTTGTATGAATATATTTTCTAATTTTTCTAATTTTTTATGTATTAATTTTCTAATTTTTTAATTTTTTACGTTTTATACCAGTGATTGAAATGATGGAAATTGTGGTTTCCACCGATATAAAACATCAAAAATAAGAAAATTAGAAAATTAATGCATAATAAATTATAAAAATTAGAAAATATTTTCAAACAAAACGTCAAAAATTAGAAACGAATAAAACATAGAAACGATATAAACGAACAAACCATATAAAAATGTTTTCAAACAAAACGTCAAATATTAGAAAATGCAAACTCATAAGTCTAATCAACATTATTTAATAACTTTCCACCGATATAAACGAACAAAACATATAACAATTCAAACAAAATGTCAAAAATTAAAAAAAAAACTAAATTACAACGTTAAATGATACCAACAAACAAAACTTTAAAAAAACAATTAGAAAACGTATTCGAACTAAACGTCAAAAAGTTAGAATAAAAATTAAATTATAAATACCAAAATAAGTATTTATATTAAATAAAAACAATTAGTAATAGTTTTCAAATTACAAAAAAAACAAAATAATTAAAAAAATATCATAATTAATATATATATATATATATATATATATATATATATATATATATATATATATATATATATATATATATATATATATATATATATATATATATATATATAAACCCAAATTGATAGGAAATCATAGTTTAATGACGAGGGTGTTTATTTAAGATGACCCTTTAGCAATTACTTGTAATACGTCAACGTATGTTATATCTGTTACTAGATTATTTATATTCGTATCTATGTTTTAAAAAAATATTCTATAATTTGCGTGTGTTATTTCTATTCGCAGTTGAGAGACTTTGCCGTACCGCTATGGCAGCTATTAGACACCTCGTTTTTTTAACCAAATGAGCAACGTGGTGGAAAATCATCATCTAGAATCTTGCACCATGAAGTGTCATATATACTGTTTAAGTCAAAAATCAAATGATAATATTAAATATTCTAAGTAGGTTTTCACTAGTGCTTCTTAATTACATATATACCCTAATAAATTTACAGCGGCAGTTATCCATCCCAAAAGGAAACACCAAACTATAACGTCCATTCAGTATGGCAACAACTCTTTCCGATATCTATCCCGACATCCTTCATACTCACATATTACCACGCCTCGACGGTCCATCTCTCTTATCAACCGCAACCACATCAAAATACTTACACCACCTCTGTGCACATGAGGACTTCTGGTCTCATATCTGCAAGTCCATTTGGCCTTCAATTACCGACCCACGCCTTGAAGACATTATCTCCACCTTCCCCGCTGGTCACCGCTCTTTTTTCCAAGACTCTTTTCCGGCCCTAGTCACCGACGTCAATCACCAGAACCATATTCATCTCAACCGATCATCTCATCCTTTGCCACCTCAACTCATATCAGCCGTCGACATTCGTTACCAAGACGAACTTATTTACTCCAGAGTTGAATTTACAGACACCTCAGATGATTTTTTATCGTCAGTATTACGGATTACATTAAATAATGACCTGAAATCCAAACCTGGACCCGGAATCTTGGGATCCATCAACTTGAAAGTTGACGAGTTTTCAGGTACAGATGAAGCAACATTTTCACACCTGGAAGAATCTCTGTGTTTAAACTGGATCCTAATCGACCCAACCCGGAAACGGGCAGGAAACCTTTCCAGTATAAAACCGATTAGTACAAGGCAAGGCTGGATCACTAACCAGACTTATCTTGTATACGCCATCGTTTTACCAGGGTGTGATCCGAATAAGGTGGTGCAATGTAGAATACAAGTGGTACTGGCTGTGGCTGCCGGAGGCGTGGGAATGCACGTGAAGGAAGTGATGCTAGAGTTACTGGACTTGGATTTTCGCCGCTTAAAGGGTAGGGATTTTTTGGTAATTTCACAAGGGGCACTTTCGGAAGAACATACTGTGAGGAGGAAAATGGTTACTAGTGAAGAGAGCAGATCTCGTTACAGAGAGTTCAAGACGATGGTCATCAACTCTATTTCTGACATGCGAGGTAAAATACAAAGTAGTAACCACGAGTTGCAAAGTAATATCGTTACCTTATGCCATAGTCTCTTACAAAGATCCTTTAATTTGTTGAAAGTTCAAATACTATGCATCTTCAATTACTCGTCTAAAAACATTTGAATGTTTTACTTGTATAATTTTCATTGTTGTTGATGGATTTATTTCCATTAGTTCTGGTTTTTCAACTCCTTTTTATCTCTCTTCTTCTTCTTGTATATGTTTCATTTTTTAAACGTTTGAGTGTAGTTGTCAGTTGGATAATTTCAATAGAATCACTTTAAAATTTTTATTGCTTGTTTTTTTTTTTTTTTTTTCTCTAATTCACCTATAATCCACCTATTCCCACTAGTGGGAGTTGAATCCTCAACCTCAAAGTTAGAGGGTGACGCCTTACTACATGGCCAAGAGGCCACTTGCTGCCCTTCTTTCCTACTAGACGTGGAGTAATTGACACTTCCATGTAAGTATTTATTTTCAATGTATTCTCATGATATTATATTTTAATTTATTTTCAACCCAGTATCTCTCAACTTAATATTATTGATATATGTCCAATAATAAGGTTGTTTCAGGAAAAGTAGTCATGCCAATAATATAAAAACTTACCCGAAAATAAGATTTTAATGGATAAGTTTATCTAAAATACAAATGAAGAACTCGTTATTCAATATTAAATAATAAGGTTGTTTCAGGAAAAGTAGTCATGCCAATAATATAAAAACTTACCCGAAAATAAGATTTTAATGGATAAGTTTATCTAAAATACAAATGAAGAACTCGTTATTCAATATTAACTGGAGAAGAGGAAATACACGGATTACTCAGGGAGCACTCGGCGAGAACTCGGACAAATTAAATCATGTAGAAATAATTTTAAGGAATATATATATATATATATATATATATATATATATATATATATATATATATATATATATATATATATATATATATATATATATATATATATATATATATATATATATATATATATATATAGAGTCCGTTTCAAGGAAGAACCAATATTTTCCTAGGAACCGTAGGAACTTTTTGACTAAAATTATTTTTTCAAAAAAAATGACATAATACATCTAGTCGCTTATATTTAAGACTTTTTTCAAAAAAAATTTGAAAAATAATATGTATACACGAAATGTGCATATATGCATTTTTTTCGCACATGTGTATATGATCACGTTTCGTGCATATGTGCACATTTCGTGTATATATATTATTTTTTCAATTTTTTTTAAAATGTCTTAAATATAAGCGATTAGGTGTATTATGTCATTTTTTTTGAAAAAACATTTTCAGTAAAAAAGTTCCTACGGTTCCTAGGAAAATATTGGTTCCCATTTGATATTTAGTCTATATATATATATATATATATATATATATATATATATATATATATATATATATATATATATATATATATATATATATATATATATATATATATATATATATATATATATATATATATATATATATATATATATATATATATATATATATATATATATATATATGATCGGGTGAGGACTCTTCTTAAAGTGATGATTCGTAAGGACACCTTAAACAAATTGAAAACTATAAAAAAATTATAAATAATAAAATGGATCATAGTACTATATTGGAGAAAAAAATCGAAAAAAAACTTTTGGATGATTATTTTTCTATAATGAAACAATGATCCAAAAAATAAAAAAAATTGGATCATTACTGTTTTTCAATTATCCAATTTTTTTTCCAATTTTTTTGATAATGATATAGTACTATTATTGATTTTATAATTTTTATATTTTTTTCAATTTTTTAAGGTGTCCTTAAGAGTCCTCACCGATAAAAGTGTCCTCGTCGGAACGGGACCATACATACATGTATGTATGTATGTATGTATGTATGTGTGTGTGTGTATGTGTGTGTGTGTGTGTGTGAGACTTCAGACTCTGGGGTGATGGTAGGTAGTAGCTCCGGCGGTGTCGGATGCCTGAGATCACAGCAAAAAGGGAAACGACCGTTAGTCGCGCTCCAGGAGGTGATCCCGGGAGGGCGCTCCGACGGTCAAGTCAGTTGGGTATTTTAGAGTGATTATCTCTGGAAGGCGAGATATGGTAGTGTTGAGAACTTGGGTGTTACCTGAAGGCCCCTCGGCCTTTTATACCTGAGGCTGGGCTTGCTTTTGGGGACATCGATGCCAGTCCCTCAGTTGGTTCGGGGAATGATTGGGCGATCGCCTGATATGCGATCGTAATGCAGGAGGCGTACGGGGGGAGCACAAGTAGTGCGCCGTGTACACCTTTTGTCGCCTGCACGTGTCATCCTTTCTCGCAGGTTATCGCCCTTGGCTCTGAGGGAAAGTTGTTATGGAGAGGTCGGCCCAGAGAAGTGGTTGCTGGTGCTGTGGGCTGTATTCGAGTAAGTTCAGCACTGCGGGGCAGCGCTCGAGATTCTGGGCCGATGGAGCTCTGCCAGTCCGTATCCCATGATACGTTATAAAGTCCCCCAGTCTAGTAGTTATCGCGTAGGCCCAGCTGAGCCGTAACGTTTTAGACTTATGGAAAGGACACGTGTAGGGCTGGGGTTTGTTTGGTCTGAGTTCCCGCCTTCGGTGACAAGACCCGTACAGTCTATCATCATTACGACAGTTTTTGGTATCTGCGCCCGTCTTTTCAAATTGTCCGGTTATTTATTTGGTTTCCTCGTTTTAAGGAAACCCTTCCTTTCCTGGTTATATATAACTTCCTCTGCTGTTTTTCTTTTCCGGTTGCTAGATATCTTTCGTGATTTTCCTTACTTCTCTCCCCCCCTTTTTACTTTTCGCCGTCTTCGTTCTTTTGATTTCATGTCGCTCGACGTTGGCGTTCCTCCGACCGACGAACAGTGGTCGCAACTTGTCGATCGTTATGGGTTTTTCCCTGACGACGGCGTGTTGTATCCTACCGACGGTGCCGGGCTTTATCATCCCCCTTCGGGGAAGGTGGGTATATTCGTTAAAACCTTCGATGCTGGGTATCGTCTTCCAACCAGCAACTTCATGGATGAGGTATTGCGAAGGGATCGAGTAGGTATTACTCAGCTTGCTCCCAACGCCGTCAACAAGGTGGTTTCTTTCGAGTTACTGTGCCAAGCTCTAGGGATTGCGCCCGACTACTTCGTCTTTAACCACTACTTTCGCTTTTCGCAAGCGAGCGAAGGACATACATTTTATTCTCGGGGGCGATCTACCTATGTGTTGGTTGGGGAGAAAACTTCTCCTAAAAATTGGACGAAGAAGTGGTTTTGGGTTAATGAGAGCCGAGTCAGAAAAATGTTTGTTAGTCGTGGAGGAGTTAAAGACCCGGCGCCGGTGTTGTATGCCCACAACCGTGATACTGTTGCCATTCTGAACGCCTTTCATGTTGTGACCGATGATTACCCTGAATACATCCTGGCTGGTGGAGGATTGAGTCCCTCGTGGAGGGCTAGAGGAAAATGGCTGAATTCTTTTCTATGGTGAAAGGCATGTCTTTAACTGTGTTCCTTTTCGTGTTTCGTTTCTCTTTCCCTTCCCTTTCGTATTGTGAAGTATGAACATTGTTTTTTTCAGGTGTCGCTCGTCTAATTGCCTTTACTGATGTGTTGGCTAACAAGTACCCTGGGACGCTGGAGTACCGGGAGGTGGACCTGGTGGACAAAGTACCTGATTCGTTTACATTCCATGGTTTTTCTGACGTCCATGCTGACGAAACTCCGAGCGTTGGGGGACATGAAGGAGGTGACACTGCTGGGGGGTCCCCGCTGGTCAATGTAAGTGTAGGTACATCCTCTTTCTAAGGTCCTGCTGTTTCTGGTGAGTAGGTGAAAGATAGTAAAGAGGGGATAGTTGAGGCTGTTATGAAGATGGGTAAGCGTAAAGCTGGTGAAGGTTCTGTAGGTCCGGTTGATGCGTCGGCCAATCTTGTGCCGGTTCGGCGTCTCGGCCGTCGTAAGCTGTTATATGGTTTGAGGAGTGCGGGAGTTTTTGGTGACAAGGAAGAGGTAATTCAAATCCCTGACGACGAAGCACATGTTAGAGATGAGCCTGCTGGTGGGGCTAATGTTACTGGTGATGACGGGGGGTCGGTGATTGATGCTAACAAGGGAGCTGTTTCCGAGGGTCCTGGGCGGGACGGTGGTGGTTCAGTTGGTGTTGGTGCGGCTGCAACGCAGGGGGTTTCAGTTGCTGGGTTGGGGGCTCATGTTGAGCCGGCGCTTGGTCGCCATGTTTTGACCGACTTTTCCTCCCTTCCTTTCTCCCCGACCTGGGGTTTGGTCAATGGTTCCCGGCTGACTGTCCGCTCTACAGCTTTGGATTTTGCTGCCCATGTCTTTCCTCCAGCCACTGAAAATGACATGGAGCTATATCCAAACGATGCCCTTGTTTCGGCCCTGCAATTTGCTTCCGCTCAGAGTGCGTGCATGTTTGCTGCTGGGGCTAGGCGTCTGCAGAGGTTTATTTCCTGTGATCGAGACCTGGAGGCCCTCCGTACTGCTGAGCAAGAACTGAGGAGGCAGGTTGAGGTGTTGGAGAAAACCGTTGGAGAGCATGACGACAGGGTCAGGGTAGCTGTTTCAGAGAAGATGCTTGTGGAGGAAAGGTTGAGTGCTTGTGAAGCTGAATTGGAGAAGGTCCAGCAACTGAATGAGGGTCTAGCCATCCAAAATGAGAGCCTGGTTTGTGACGTTGCTGAAAAGGATAAGGCTTTGGAGGCTGGGAGTATGGAGCTTGTGGGGGTTAAAGGAGATTTGGAGTGGTTGTTGCAGGAGGGTATTGTCCGGGTAATCGAGAAGGTGATGCTCCAGCCGGAGTTTATCCAGGGCATTGGTGAAATCAAGCGCACATGTTATGCTGCCGAGGAGGAAGCCATGCGTCTTCGTCTCCGTGCTAACCCTTCTTTGGACCTCTCTGATGTTGCAGGTAGGAGTTCGTTCTCTGATTACGAGGTGGAGATGGGTCGGGCTATCGAGGACTTTTCCTCCCTGGATTATGCGACATTGTTGAAGCTTGGACAAGTTAGCGTTGAGGAGTTGAAGGAGATGCTGAAGCCGGAGGACGAGGAGTAGCAGTTTGGTGGTTTTGCTTGGGACAGTTGGTGGTTTCCTTTAATCGAATTCGATATGGTTGTAACTCTTAAACAATATTTTCTCTTGTGTTGACAATATTTTTCTTGGGCGTTTGTGGTTGTTTTTGCCACTTGTTGAACTAATGGGGCTGGACGATATGTGCCCCCTCCTCTTTTTTGTGAATGGATGTTTGGCTTTGATATCTTGCATTTCTTTACTTGTGGAGTTGTTGTTTTGTTATTGCTGTTATTCCGTGTTGCTTGGATTCCAGTAGACTTGTTTGGAAATGTTGTTTTTCTTGCAGGTACACTTAGGCTAATGTGAACGCACTCAAAATCTTGCTAAGGCACACGAAGTCCTGTGGGGGCAGCTGGGCCGCTGGGGGTGCCAGGCCAAGATAAAGGCACACGAAGTCCTGTTAAGGCAGCTGGGCCGCTGGGGGCGCCAGGCCAAGATAAAAGCACACGGAGTCCTATTAAGGCAGCTGGGCCGCTGGGGGCGCCAGGCCAAGATAAAGGCACACGGAGTCCTGTTAAGGCAGCTGGGCCACTGGGGGCGCCAGGCCAAGATAAAGGCACACGGAGTCCTGTTAAGGCAGCTGGGCCGCTGGGGGCGCCAAGCCAAGATAAAGGCACACGGAGTCCTGTTAAAGCAGCTGGGCCGCTGGGGGCGCCAGGCCAAGATAAAGGCACACGGAGTCCTGTTAAGGCAGCTGGGCCGCTGGGGGCGCCAGGCCGATTCGAAGCATGCATGAAAGAAATGATAGACACTAATGTTTTGAAGCTTTGTTAATAAAGTAAAAATGGCCTTCGGCGGGGTGATCAGTCCCGTCGAAGCCTTAACATTTAACTAAAGTAGTAGTTTCAATACATTTTGGTGTGAGTTTTCCAAAAACGACCCCGAGGGGTGCTTGTGTTGCCATCGTTGCCTCATCCCTCTTCCCTAGAAATGGTATTTTCTTAGGTTTTGTATGTTCCAAGTTCTGGGTATTGCTCTTCCCTCCATTGTCTCCAAAGCGTACGAGCCATTGCGGTTTGCCTCGACGACCTTGTAAGGTCCTTCCTAGGTTGGGCTCAACTTGCCCAGGGGTTCTGCGTAGATTGCTTCGTTTTTCCTCAAGACCCAATCATTCACTTTAAGGGCTCCTCCCCTTACTCGCTGGTTGTAGTATTTCTTTACCTTGTATTTCAAAGTTGCTTGTCACAGGAGGGAGATTTCCCTTCTTTCTTCTAGTGAGTCGAGGTTTTGTCGGAGATCTTCGGCAGTTTGCTCTGGGGAAAAGTTGGCAATTCGTAGTGATGTTTCCATCAGCTGTGGGGGTAAGACTGCTTCAGTTCCGTAGACTAGGCTAAAAGGTGTTTCCTAGGTGCCTGTTCTGGGAGTGGTTCTGTAGGACCATAGGACACTGGGCAGTTCATCCACCCAGTTCCCCTTTGCTTTACCTAGCCGTTTCTTAATCCCATTCACTATTGTTTTGTTGGACACCTCTGTCTGTCCGTTCGCTTGCGGATGAGCCACTGAAGTAAAGCGTTGGTGGATTTGCCTGTCAGCGCACCATCATTTGAAGGGGTTTTCTGCGAATTGGAGGCCATTGTCGCTGATTAGGGTTCTCGGTGTGCCGAACAACGTGAGGATGGATTTCCACATGAATTTGATTATTGACCTTCCTGATATATTGACCACAGGTTCGGCCTCGATCCATATCGTAAAATAGTCTACCGCCACAATCAAGAACTTCACTCTTCCCGGTGCTTCTGGGAAAGGGCCCACTATGTCTATTCCCCACTGATGAAACAGCCAGGGGGCCGTTATGTTCGTTAGTTGTGCGGAGGGCAGGTTTTGTACTGGCACGAATGTCTGGCATGCCACACATTTCTTTGTGGGTTCCATCGTGTCTTGTTGGATTTCCGACCAGTACACCCCCATTCGTAGTATTCTTCCAATTAATGCCCTTGCACCTTCATGCGCCCTTGCGTCCCCCGAGTGTGTTTCTTGCAACAGCTCTTGTCCTTCCTGGCTAGTTATGCATTTTAGCCACGGGACGAGGTACCCTTTTTTGTATAGCCTCCCGTCCATTATGGAATATTGTGGGGCTTTGATTCTGATCCTTCTGTGAAACACCCTCGCTTAAGGCTTTTTTTTTTTATAAAAACACCTTTTTAATCCATGGTTTATCATCATTATTCCAAAAATCATCATTTAGTGAAAACTTCAATTTCAACATCTTCAAATAAGTCATTTTCTTTCAAAACTAATTAAAAATACATGGGGTTTAATGAGTGATAATCTAGATTTAAGTTGTGGAAAACATCGTTTGGTCCCATTTTAGATAAAAACATCTTGGTTTGTAAAAGAGCGAGGTCGTAATAATTCAAATACCATTACATAGCTCAAATGAAACCACACAAACCGTGGCCTTCTAAACTTCCATCTCTTCTAAAGTCATCTAAACTTCTCAACCTGAGTACACATCAAAATAAGTTAGGCAATTGAAATGCCTAGTGAGCTTACCCGAGGTTGACCCATTTCGAGTGGGCAGTGAACTACCACACTCGGGACAAACCTCCAAAAATAGATTTTAAACACACTTCAAAAGTTACTTAAAACATCATAAGGATTTACTCAAAATAGATAGTTATGATATGCAAATGCAATGCATGATGCAACTATCCCAAACCCACGTCCATCTCATAAAAGTCTAACTCACCTCAATGGCACCTACCTAAGTTCACGAATGACATGCACGAAGCATGCCACTCGATCCCCGTATAGGCAAAACTAGGACTAGTGGCCATCACACTAGCCCCATGAGGGTTAGCAACTCCCTCATGCGGTTCCCTATTGTCGGGAACAGTTTTCCCTAAATCCGGGACAAACATCTCATTTTGGGCATTTTGCCCATGATTTCCCTAAATCCGGGACAATCATGATTTCCCTAAATCCGGGACAATCATCTCATCTTTGTCCCAAGGTTCACTCGGTCAATCTCATCTTATATGCAATGCAATGCACAAATAGGATGCTCAAAACATCTTTCAAAACATCATCATAATCTTTATTTGAAAACATCTTTAGAAACTCATTTTCATGCAATGCACAAGTAGCAATCATATAACACATTGCACATAATATCATGCATGAAAAATAATTGATAACACACACAAAAGATAGTGGAAAGGATGTGTACTCCCGGTAAACTCACCCAAGGTCAACTGACGAGTCAACACTAACTTCGCACAAGGTTTGATGCATTTGGAGGCGCTCCTAGACATCATCCCATCCATCAAATCATCTTAGTTGAATGCTAGCTCAAGTCCTTAGTCTCACCTCCAAGTCATAACAAAACATTTTCTTCCTACAAGACAAGAATGGAAGGTATCATACTCGATTCATCTAAAAGTCACACTATAATTACTTCTTTGAACTAAAAAGGAACAATCATCCATCATCTAAAATGAAGTCCTTGACCCTCTAATATAAGGAAAATCTTAATTAAAACATTCCCAAAGATTGGCATTAAAACAAGGACCCAAAGCCCAAACCGTAAAGCTCAAAACCCAAAAAGTGCCCAAAATCCGGACAGAGACTTACACGGGTCGTGTAATTGTTACACGGGTCGTGTAACCCATTTTTTGACAGCACGGGTCGTGCTTTCAGTAACACGGGTCGTGTTACATCCTGCAGCAGCTCCGTTTTTGGTCATTTTTGAAGGGTTTCTATGCAATCAATGAACACAAAATAACCTAAGGTTCACATGCAACCCTAATATTGATCTATGTTTTCTTCTATGAAGATTAGAACTAAGAACCTAAAGGAAACAATTCAATTCTAAAGAAGAATTAAGAAAAACCAACCTTTGATCTTATGATCCTTTTAAGCAGCCGCAAAAGTATCCTGCCTCAGATGAAAGTCACACCCAAGGGATGGAAGAATCAGTCCAGCAGAGTGAATCTAGAGAGAAGATGGCGTGAATATGAGGTGCCAGGGGGTTCCTTTTATAGCCTCCAAGGGTTACACCTGAAACCCTAAGGTGCCTCCAATTGGACAAGGCTTTTGACCACTTGGACCAGGCTTACCAAAACCCTAATTAGGGTTTCGCCAAACCCTTGGAGAAGCCTCCAAGGTGGCGCCACTTTTGGTCCCTGGTTTTCGTGGCCAGTTATTCAACTATTGAATAAATACCAAACCAGTCCCTGCACCTTTTTAATTAATTAATTTAATCTCCAAATTAAATCCAATTAATTATAGATTAAATCTCAATTAATTAATATAGTTTCTAATTAATATATTAGCACTTAAATATATTAATAAACCATATATATATATATATATATATATATATATATATATATATATATATATATATATATATATATATATATATATATATATTCTATTGATTTATTATACAATTAATAAATCAACTATTCTCTCTACTGAACTATCTATCCTCCACCCATGAGGGCAACCCAAATGGACTTTGCTTTTAATCACAAGATAAAAGGTCAATTACAAGTCATGGCTTAGACACCTAATCCAACAGTCTCCCACTTGGATAAGTCTATGACTTTAATTGTCTGAACTCTGACCCAGTCAGTTCTGTCCAAAGATAAGTGATCTGATGATCCTCCGTCCAACAAGATATTTTCAGACTCAAGACATGGACTAACATCAATCTTGGTCTGGCACTCTGTTCCTCGATTTCTGATTTGCATATGACTTTAGAGACTACTAATTGAACACATCAATCAAGTCCCGGTTGGCCAACACTTTCAGTCAACTTCTAAATCATCGAGAGGCCTACAGATATCTGTTTCCCATCGGGTCATGGGACGGATAAGTTTCGACTCATATGTCCATAACTTTTGCGGGTCCAAATACATACAACAATGCGTTTTATAGCACCGAGTAACTGGCGCGGTTTCGCATTGTCAATAAGCACTTGTATCACGAATAACAGATCATATCTCTCCACTTAAAGATCACCGGATATTATCGTCTTAACATTGCTCGTGATATAATCCATGAAGCAATCTGTTAAGCGCGGGTTTATCCAATACTCAAATCTCTATTTCTAAGTACTCATGAACGTTGCAGCAGTTTTACTGCAATGTCTAACTCTTTAGACAGTCTGCAACCATTTCATGACAGTCTTAATTCATACTTACTTCCTAACAGTATGATCGACTGTGGAGTTTTAAATAATCCAATTATTAAGGAAGTTAAACATGCAAATATAGAAACACAGAAATAAACAATTGACAAAGGCAGTAACAATACTTATTTATAAATCTCTATTACAAAATCACCGAGTCAATTACATTTATACTGTTACAAGTTTCTAATCTATCTAATTACTAAAACTAACATCATCCTTTAATCCAATGCTCCGAGCATGCATATTGTGCTTGATCCTATTCAGAGCCTTAGTCAAAGGATCTGCAGGATTGTCCTCGGATGATACTCGCTTAACCAGTAAGTGCCCTTCTTCTATCTGATGTCGAATATAGTGGTACTTTCTTTCGATATGCCTGGACTTTCCATGGTCTCGCGGTTCCTTTGCCAAGGCGACCGCTCCTTCATTATCGCAGAAAAGTTCCACCGGCTCCTGAATGCTCGGGACAACTCCAAGATCCCCGATGAAATTCTTTAGCCAAGCCGCCTCCTTAGACGCTTCACTCGCTGCGATGTACTATGATTCGCACGTTGAATCAGCCACCGTTTCCTGCTTGGAACTTTTCCAAGTGACTGCTCCACCGTTCAAAAGAAATACCCAGCCCGACTGAGACCGTCCACTGTCCCTATCTGTCTGGAAACTGGCATCTGTAAATCCACTCACTTTTAACTCATCACTGCCACCAAGGACTAATACCATATTCTTTGTCCTTCGCAGATATTTGAGTATGTTCTTGACTGCAATCCAATGTGCTTTTCCAGGATTATCCTGGTACCGACTAACCAAGCTTAGTGCATAGGATACGTCGGGACGAGTACATGTCATAGCATACATGATCGACCCTACAGCCGAAGCATAAGGTACTTGACTCATTTAAGCTATTTCCTGATCGGTACTCGGACTTTGAGTCTTACTCAATTTTACACCACTTAGGATTGGTAGCTCTCCCTTTTTGGAACTTTCCATGTTAAACCTTTTTAACACCTTTTCCAAATATGTACACTGGCTTAGGCCTATCAATTTTCTCTTTCTATCTCTAAGTATTCTTATCCC
Organism: Cichorium intybus; assembly: GCA_023525715.1. Lineage (NCBI taxonomy): Eukaryota > Viridiplantae > Streptophyta > Magnoliopsida > Asterales > Asteraceae > Cichorium > Cichorium intybus. Next base: position 60,058,712 of record CM042012.1, read on the forward strand.
GAGAATATAAGCAGCTTCCCCTAGGTCTTTCATGGCGAAACACTTCCCGAGCCAAGCCTTAACATTCTGCAAGGTCGGAATGTCGTTTCCCATGAGCAGTATGTCATCAACATACAGCACCAGGAAAGTGACTATACTTCCACTAGCCTTGACATATACACAGGACTCATCTTCACTCCTAGAGAAGCCAAACTCTTTGACTTTCTCATGGAAGCAAAGATTCCAACTGCGAGATGCTTGCTTCAACCCGTAGATTGATCTTTCAAGCTTACATACTTTATCAAGGTGCTTAGTGTCTACAAAACCTTCTGGCTGACTCATGTAAACATCTTCAGTCAGTTTCACGTTAAGGAAAGCGGTTTTGACATCCATCTGCCCGATTTCATAATCATGAAACGCAGCTATGGCAAGCATTATCCTGATTGACTTAATCTTGGCTACTGGTGAGAAGGTTTCATCATAATCAACCCCCGGGGTTTGAGTGAATCCCTTCGCAACCAGCCGAGCTTTATAAGTATGCACTTTTCCGTCCATGCCGGTCTTCTTTTTGAAGATCCACTTGCATCCGACTGTCTTTCGACCCGGTACATTGTCAACCAAGTTCCAAACTTGATTGTCCTACATGGACTTTATCTCGCTGTCCATTGCCTCTTTCCATTTTGCAGACTCGGGGCCTGCCACTGCTTCACGGTAGCTAGCTGGCTTATCCAAATTAGGCAATGTACGATCACTGACTAACGTGTCTCCGTCCGAGGTAATATGGAAACCATAGAACTCGGGCGGCATGCTAACTCTACCTGAACGCCTAAGGGGAAACGAAATGTCGGTAGGTCCAACAGGAACTTCTTCCTCATGTTGGTTGCTAGTTTCTTCTAAGGTTGTCTCATCGGGCGTCTCCTGAATTTCTTCGAGATCGATCGTACTCCCACTGTCCTCTTTGGATATGAGTTCTCTCTCTCAAAAGAACCCCCGTCTTGCTACAAAGACCACGTCCTCGCTCGGTCTGTAGAAAAAGTATCCAAAAGACTGTTTCGGGTATCCGATGAAGTAACACCTCTCACTTCTTTCTGCGAGCTTATCTGAAGTATCTCGTCTCACGAATGCTTCACAGCCCCAGACTTTGATGTGTGCCAACGAGGGAACTTTCCCCGTCCACATCTCGTGCGGTGTTTTTGCAACCTTCTTGGTTGGGACAAGATTTAGGATATGGGCGGCAGTCTCTAAGGCATACTCCCAGAAATGGATTGGAAGTGAGGCTCGACTCATCATGGAACGAACCATGTCCAACAAGGTTCGGTTGCGTCTCTCTGCAACACCATTCAGCTGAGGTGTTCTTGGAGGCGACAACTGTGAAACAATTCCACATTCCTTGAGGTAATCGAGAAACTCGATACTAAGATACTCACCGCCTCTGTCGGATCTAAGCATCTTTATCTTTCTGCCCAATTGATTTTCCGCTTCATTCTTAAACTCCTTGAACTTTTCAAAGGTATCCGACTTGTTCTTGATTAAGTAGACATATCCATACCTACTAAAATCGTCGGTAAAGGTCACATAGAACCGCGTGCCATCTCTAGTGGTTGTCCTGAAGGGACCACACACATCAGTGTGCATGATATCCAACAGACCTTCACCTCTTTCAAAAGAACCTTTGAATGGTGATTTTGTCATCTTGCCAAGTAAGCAAGATTCGCATACATCATCTGACCCGAGGTCGAATGATTCCAACACTCCATCCTTTTGGAGTTGGGCGATGCGTTTCTTGTTTATATGGCCAAGGTGACAATGCCACATACATGCCTTTTCTACACCGCTTGAAGCATCAATATTTAACACATTTTTACCATAATTATCAATGCACATAATAGATTCATAAACACCATCACAAGGCATAGCATTAAATATAAAAACATCATTTTTGAAAACCGAAATTGAACCATTCAATTTATTAAACTCATAATAAAAGCCTTGTCTAAATAGTGCATGAAAAGAAATTATGTTCTTTGCCATATCTGGCGCATAGCAACAATTATGTAAATCTAATCTAACTCTACTGCTCAGCATCAGTCCATAAACACCAATCTTGGTAACAGGTGACGTTTGCCTATTTCCCATGACCAGTTTCAGTCTGCCATGCTCCAGTTCCCTACTTTCCTCTAGGCCCTGCAAATCAGAACAGATGTGAAAACCACATCCTGTATCAAGGACCCATGAACGGGAAAAGGATGAGTTATTAGATATAGAATACGTACCTGCCTGTGACGGTTTCACTTTACCGTCCTTGACATCCTGCAGATACGTTGGGCAGCTCCTCTTCCAATGACCCTTTTGCTTGCAGCAAAAGCAGTCGGCCTCTTTGGGGTTCCGAACATGTGGAATTCCAGATGACTTACCTTTCGGGGCACCGCTAGATGACCCGACGTGAGTCTTTTCCCTCCAGTTCTGCTTAGGAGGGCCTTTCCGTTTCTTTCCCTTTCCGGAGCCAATAGCCAGGACAGGCGGGTTGACAGGGAGCACAGCTTTTCCCTTCATCCCGTCCTCAGCCGTACGCAGCATGCGATGTAACTCAGCTAGGTTTTCCTGGTTGTTGTTCAAATGATACGCCAGTGTGAACTGGTCATAAGAACTGGGTAAGGAGTTCAGCACTATGTCAACTGCTAAATCCTCATGAACCGGCATTTCCAGCTTTCTAAGCCTTTCCATGTAACCATGCATCCTCTGCACATGTGCACAGATGGACTCGCCCTCTTTGGGCTTGCTGTTAGTGAAAGCTTTTACAACCTCACGCCTCTCGATGCGCTCTTGCTTGCGGAACCTTTCCGCGAGCTCTTTGTGCATCTCGTAAGGCCAATAGTCCTCATAGATACGCTGCAGTTCAGGGTTCATAGTAGCGATCATGATGCAGGCCACTTTGGTCGCATCATCAGAGTGTTTAGTGTACGCAGCGATTTCCTCGGGAGTAGCGGTTTCAGTGTCCACATCAACAAGCTCGGTTTATAGAACATACTCTTTATGTTCAAACCTTAGAGCCATTTTGATGTTGCGGATCCAGTCATTGTAGTTGGTGCCGTCTAACGTCACCTTTGGGCATAATGACAGAATCGATGTGACATTACCGGAATTTGAGTGGGGAACGGATTGGTCAGAAGACATTTGAACAAGAAGAAGGTAGTTTTAATTAGATAATAATAATCCTCATATTCACCCAAGAATAAATACGAGGCTAGGATCCTACAATAACAATCTACAATACCGAAAAGGGATGCTGTAATCAGTATTGCAAATTTTACAAGGTAGGCGAATGACGATTCAGCCAATTCCACCGCGGAAACATAATCATATTATAATGGAATTCCTAGTTTCTTTGAGATTTACCGAACTGTTCGATAGCATGTTTTAATCTCGGGAATGCCCCACTGTTTGTGACTGGGATACCGAGGATCACAAACCGGGTGTGAATAACCATGCAAATTGCTTGGTACTCTTGAAGTCAATTGTCATCTCTAATTAACGTGCCGGTAAACCACACACGCTCCGTTAATAATGACAAAATCAAGAAACCCATTGCGACTCTTTGTGGACCCCAGTTGGCGTGCCGGTAAACCACACACGCTCCACCAACGTTCCACAAAGTGCAATGTGCAATTTCATGGATTAGCACCAATTCACATTTTTAACCTAAAGTAACTAGATTGGGATTTGTTTTAGGGTTCTAGTACTTTCAATTATAGCATTATACTTTTAAGAGGCTTAGCGGTTCTATCATACCCGTTCAGCTAACGACACTCGACTGACCAGGAGAGCGGTGGGTAAGAGTAGATACCCATTAGACTAACATTTTATAGTCAGTCGCCTTATACCCTCTTTATAGGGCAGTTTTGTGAATGAGGCTTACTAGCGGTAGACTAACCAATTTTCTTATACATATTAAATTAACTTTTAATTTTAAATACATATAAGATATATTTTAATCTCATTAAAATATTTTAGAATTAATTAAATTCTAATTTTTGCAAATTATACTAATTTTATGAAAATTTTAATTAATTCTTTAATCCGATTTAATTGGTCTTTTAATTAATCAATTAATTAAACTAATTAAATCTAGGTTATAGATTACCAAATTAATCAAATTAATTTATCTGTGTAACCCCTATGAATCTCGAAAATTACAAGCCAAGCAATTAGGGTTCAACTTATTTTAGTTGATTTAGTTACCAAAAATAACAACACACAATTAAGGCAAGCAAATCAAGCAATCTAGGGGACCATTTAGGGCATGGCGGCTAGGGTTAGGAAACCCTAGCCAAGCCGTCGACTTCAAGGCCTCCCAAGGGTGGATTTTCGCAAAAAACACCAAGGCCAAGATCATTGCAAGCAGTTCATAATCAAATCACAAGAAAAACAACCTTGCTCTGAAACCACTGAAGGGTTTCTATGCAATCAATGAACACAAAATAACCTAAGGTTCACATGCAACCCTAATATTGATCTATGTTTTCTTCTATGAAGATTAGAACTAAGAACCTAAAGGAAACAATTCAATTCTAAAGAAGAATTAAGAAAAACCAACCTTTGATCTTATGATCCTTTTAAGCAGCAGCAAAAGTATCCCGCCTCAGATGAAAGTCACACCCAAGGGATGGAAGAATCAGTCCAGCAGAGTGAATCTAGAGAGAAGATGGCGTGAATATGAGGTGCCAGGGGGTTCCTTTTATAGCCTCCAAGGGTTACACCTGAAACCCTAAGGAGCCTCCAATTGGACAAGGCTTTTGACCACTTGGACCAGGCTTACCAAAACCCTAATTAGGGTTTCGCCAAACCCTTGGAGAAGCCTCCAAGGTGGCGCCACTTTTGGTCCCTGGTTTTCGTGGCCAGTTATTTAACTATTGAATAAATACCAAACCAGTCCCTGCACCTTTTTAATTAATTAATTTAATCTCCAAATTAAATCCAATTAATTCTAGATTAAATCTCAATTAATTAATATAGTTTCTAATTAATATATTAGCACTTAAATATATTAATAAACCATATATATATTTTCTATTGATTTATTATACAATTAATAAATTAACTATTCTCTCTACTGAACTATCTATCCTCCACCCATGAGGGCAACCCAAATGGACTTTGCTTTTAATCACAAGATAAAAGGTCAATTACAAGTCATGGCTTAGACACCTAATCCAACAATTTTCACTCATTTTTGACCCGATTCAAGTTCCGATTCTTCCCAAAACTCATGGACATCAAAAGGACATTATTCCTTCCCAAAATACACATCATTAGACTCAATTAAACTATTCAAAACCATTTCAAATGAATCAATTACATTCCATGATCACAACTTCACTCTATAAGCTTAAACCATGGAATACCCAATTCCATTCTTACAATTGATGATTACAACTGGAGATTCCTTCTTCCATTCCATGGAATCATTAGGAAATGATCCTCACTCCACTTATACATCCAAATTGATACATTAAACTCGTTCATCCATCCATTAAACAAGAGATCCAATCATCGTCTACATGAACAAAACTCATTTCAACACCCAATTCTCATTTTCTAGTGATTCATGGTTTAAGACTACAAATCAAAGGTTGGAATCCTTAGGGAATCATTATAAATAAATCCCCTCATCCAAAACTACCATAATCATCCATCAATTTCAATATTCCTCCTCTATTCATCAAATCCCCAAATTCTAGGGTTTATAACACCTAAAATAATTAGATATAGATCATCTATGGATTGGATGTTGATCAAAACATTAACTAGAATCATAAACTAACACTTTGGGATCCTAGGATTTCCTCCCCCAATTTATATTTTCAGATTTAACATAAAACCCACCCCAAAAATGGGTTTACAAGCTAGAAGAGGAAGGGTTTATACCTTTGATTGACTATGAACTTCAAGTATATGATCAATCTTCAAGAACAAGCTTCTAATCCTCTTGGAATCCATGGAAATCGCCATTCTCCTCTCTTCCTCTCTCTAATTTCGTGAATATGAGCTGAAATGGGGAAGACCCTCATTAAAACCTTACATACTTCAAGACTTGGCAAGAAGGGTCCCTAGAGTTTGGTCTTCCTTCACCAAACACCCATAAAGTCCATTATTCTAGCTAAAAGTCTCTAAATTCACACTTATGCCCCAAATACAATTATTTATTTCACTTGAGTGATAGTCTAGGTCAACACTAGCCCTTAGTTTCCCAATTTGACATAGATGGTCCCTTACACTAAAATTCTTCACAATTTAGGTCCTTAATATTAATTCAAGGAATTATTTGACCTAATTTAAACTCCACATCAATTCCTTCATAATATCTTCTAATTTTCCAATTCCATGATTAGTAAACTCTACTTAGGGTAAGTTTGGCCAAATTGGCACTTTTAGTCCTTATGACAAAATTTCTCACATTTGGTTTACGAATAGAATTTAAAACTATATTTGGCTCATTTATTCATCATATAAAAATATAACAAAATGTTAATTTTATTTATTTATTTGTTTTTCTTATTTTCAAAATAAGTTTTATTTCGTCGGTTTAAGCCTAAAACTCCTAGGTCCAAAACACGGATGTTACAATTATCCACCCCTTAAAAGGATTCCGTCCCCGTAATCAATAATAAGAAATAAAGTACTAATTTTAATTTAATTTAATTAAAAAAAATTCTTCAAAATCTCAAAAGTTACTCATATGTTTAGGTTTTAAAATATTATAACTCGAAGTACCTAAAATCCAACTTTTGTAAAACCCCGTTACTTCCAAGAATTTTTTTATCCAAAATTTTCATTTTTATAACCGTTTCTCTTAAATATGAAATGTTAAATTTAAAATCTTTCGAATTTTTGACTCGTTGTCCTTACGAAAACTTAAACACTCTACTTTGTGGTTTATGTTTGGAAAAGACCGTTCTCTTGAAAATTTAATTGGCTTCATGAAAAAGCATCACTCAGATTTTGCATCTTTTATATAAAACAATTAATTTCCAAATCTATTTTGAAACCTAGTTCCATCAAAATACTTATAAAATTCCAAAGAGATCATCAATCCGGGGTATTCCTATCAATTCATGATGGCCCCTTTGTCATTTAATTCTATAAAAGTCTTGCATTTGTAAGATATACTCGTTCAACATTGTTTACAAAAAAGTTCTCAAACTTCTTTAACAATACTTTTGAAAATATTGGCCGTACATCATTCTTATGTTCTTATTAGAGTAGGGTGTTCACTAATTCACACACCTCAAAGTGATTAACGGTTGATCCTATGGCCTCTAGTCTCACCATGCATCCATGTCTCTTCACTCTAACACGAATTAGTTACTCGTTTTTCCCATAAGGTTCTATTGGTCACTAAGCCATCGCTAACTACCAAAGAACCTAATGACGTAAGTCTTTCTTGCGCTTTACATTAAGGTTTCCCTAGTTCAGACATTAAGGCGCAAACCATGCTACTCTTACATACACTTAGTCTTCTAGAGCTAAGGCAAAGTCACCAACTTGAACACTAAAAAGATGTTGGATGGGTCTCAAAAGAAGGTAAAGGTAAGGACAAAAGGTTTAAGGGTCACCAACCTGATATGCGCCGTGTACACCTTTTGTCGCCTGCATGTGTCAGCCTTTCTCGCAGGTTGTCGCCCTTGGCTCTGAGGGAAAGTTGTTATGGAGAGGTTGGCCCAGAGAAGTGGTTGTTGGTGCTGTGGGGCATATTCGAGTAAGTCCAGCGCTGCGGGGCAGCGCTCGAGATTCTGGGCCGATGGAGCTCTGCCAGTCCGTATCCCATGATACGTTATCAATATGTATATATATATATATATATATATATATATATATATATATATATATATATATATATATATATATATATATATGTATATATATAAATATATATATATATATATATATATATATATATATATATATATATATATATATATATATATATATATATAAACAATCATAATATGACTTAATTCTGTTACAAAATTAATTGAAATATCAATAAATTAATATTGATTCCAATGTTAAATTACTTCAAAAATAGATACCATTTGTTATTAATAGATAATTATAGAAATCAGTTAACTATTAGTCTTTTTTCTACCAAAATACATTAAATTGAACAAAGTTAAGATTAAACAATGTTTAACAAATAAATAAATAAATAAATATATATATATATATATATATATATATATATATATATATATATATATATATATATATATATATATATATATATATATATATATATATATATATATATATATATATATATATATATATATATATATATATATATATATATATATAGTGTGTGTGTGTATGTGTGTGCACGCGCACGTGTGCGCGTACGCGCGTGCGCGTGTGTTACAGAATACTTAACAATTATAATTTCTTATTTTTTCTAAAAAAAATCGAAATTATTGAGTTGACAGATTTAACCGAGTTACACCAATTTTTGCCGAGTTTGAGCCGAGTTGGTTGACTGATTCTCTAATTGTTTGGCTAAGTTTGAAGGGTTTTATGCAAATCTATGAACTAAAACCCTAAGTTCATATGCAACCTATGAGGATCTATGTTTTCTACTATTGAACATATAAATATTTCCTAAAAGGCCACAAGAAAAACTACTAAAGAATAAAATCAGAAAACTAACCTTTTAGTTGTTTCTTGCAAGCTAAGCAACGCAAGTGCCTTGCCTCAAATGAAGTCACACCCAAAACTAGGGTTTTCGAAAGTTCCAGAGAGAGGGAAGAGTGGAAAAAGTCGTGGCTTTTATGGTGCCTAGAGGTCTCTATTTATAGTTTCCAAGTGGCCACCAGATAAGCCTTTAGAGATAAACCTTTTTGAATTCAAATAAGATAAACCTTTATCTATCAATTGAAATCTATTTATCCTAACATATAATAATCGAAATTATGGATAATCCCTCCATAATTTCGTTGGCCACTTAAACTACTATAATTGTTACTTATTCAACTATTTTATAATTACAATTCAGCCCCTGCACCTTTAATTAATCAAATTAATCACCAAATTAATTCCAATTAATTCAAGATTAATTTCTAATTAATTAATATAGTTTCTAATTAATATATTATCTTCATAATATATTAATAAACTATTTATTTTATTTCTATTGATTTATTGATCATATAATAAATCAATCTTTCTCTCTCCTGGATTTTCTGCTAAACCTCTAGCCATGAAGGCAACCCAAATGGACTTTGCTACTATCAATTAGGTAAATATAAATTATTAGTCATGGCTTAGACACCTAATCCAACAGTCTCCCACTTGGATAAGTCTATGACTATAATTACTAATTTATCCTCTAATTGATCAGCAAACTGTAGCTTCCTAGAAACTGCTGCCGAACTCTGACCTAGTCAGTTCTGTCCATAGATAAATGGTCATATGATCCTTCGTCCAACAAGATATTTTCAGACACGAGACATGGATTGAGATCAATCTCTTTCCGATACTCTGTTTTCCGATTTCCGATTCTGCTTATGACTTTAGAACTTTTAATTGAACACATCAATTTAGTCCAGGCTGGCCAGCACTTTAGTCAACTTCAAAATCATCGAGAGGCCTACAGATATCTGTTTCCCATCAGGGTCAAGGAATGAATAAGCTTCGACTCATATGCTTATATCTTTTACCAGTCACATTATTCACAACAACACGTTTTATAACATCGAGTTAACGATGCGTTTTCATATTATCAATGAACAACTGCCTTGTAAATTATAATTCATATCTCTCTACTTCAAGATCATAAGATATTATCATCTCAACATTGCTTGTGATATAATCCATGAAGCAATTGATTGAGCGTGGGTTTATCCAATACTTAAATCTATATTTCTAAGTACTCATGAATGTTGTAGCAATCCTATTGCTATGTCTAACTCCTTAGACAGTCTGCAAACCAATTCATGACAGTCTTAATTCAATACTTACTTCCCAAAGTATGAACGACTGTGGACCTTTCTGAATAATTAAATTATTCGGGAAGTAAAACATGCGAAAGCGAAACATAAAGATCTAACTGGCAGCTACTCCTGCTTGTTACCAAGTCTCCACAAGGTAATCACCAAGTCGGATATTGTCATAAACTATTATCGGTTTCAATATTTCTTTTAAACTTTCAATTCTAATTTTATAGCTATGTCTTTATGAATCTTACACTCTTTCTATGTATCCAAAATATCTTATACTTATACACTTTATTGCAGATGATCCAATCGGATGCTCATCCGATAACATCTCAATATGTTATCCTGTCAATTTCTCTCCTAACTCCATCCTGGTAATGTGTACTGTGACTTCCTATGGTTCTGTGGTCTTTAGTCTACTTGACTGCACCCTAAGACTATTTCTAGGTGTTATGATGTGCCGGTGAACCACACGTGCTCCATCAAAATACCAACGAGATTCTTTAACCATGAAGTCCTTTAACATCATGTCCTAACGTTAATAATTACCACTTTGGAAAATCTTTCAAATTAACCTTATTACTTTCACCCCAATCATTTCCCAGTGAATTCTCACTTGAGTTCAAATAATCCATCTAGTATTCCCAGCCAGACAATGTCCTGAATCCAACTTAGTATGCCCAAAGCATCAAGTCACCAGGATATGTTCATGACATTATGATCGATCCAAGAAACTTGCGGAACCCGATCCAATCTTATTCCAAACCCTTTCGGAATCCAAAGATTATTTATAATCCTTGTGTCATGATTTCGAAAGACTATTTTCTTTCGGGGACTCTACTCATGCATCTTGAATCTTATCAAGATCATGCTTACAATGGCTAGGTCTATGCTGACGATTTCATCTATCCAATAGATGTCTGTGAATTACGTGAGTGTGTTGCACCTTCTTTATTTCATGCCAAGTCATCACACTTTGCGATGATAGGAAACTCTTTTCCTGGGGCTATGCATATTGAATCTCATCAAGATTATCTTGGCAGAGTTTCGATCTATCTCATAGACGTTTACAACCACATGAGTATGATGTATCTCTATTAAGTCTTTCATAGCGATCCGTCTCTTACCACCAAGTCATTATACTTTGTAATGAAAAGAGACGTTTCCTAGAAACAGTATGTAACCCACTTATGGAGATAGTAGATAACAGCGACACTCCCACTGGCTTTGACACGGTTATGGACTATTCACAAAATCCAGGACTTATGGCATATTTTGAGAATTCAAACCTTTCTGACATCTTAATGGAAATCTTTCAGTCCTTTCTCAAAAATCCAATCCTTTGGCATATTTTTGAGAATCTAAATATCCTTTCTTGCGAGATGCCTGTGGGGAAATCCCGGGCCTATATACCTTTGTATTGGGACACTTTTTGTGAGTCCCTATTAGTGTGCCAGTGATCCACACGCGCTCCACTAACGATTCACAATGTGCCATACAGTATCCTTTCGGATTCCATCCTCTATTGAGATTGCTTCTCCCGGAATCAATTACTTGACTCTGAGTATCGTCTCACTCAACCAGATGTTCTGAAGGTATGTGTCTGTCCATGTCGCTTTCTTTTGATGATTCAGTTACTACCACTGGTTTTTAGACCAGGTGTAAAAATCAATCAATCACATAGACCGTGTCTCGCCCTAAGGTTCTCTTGTTTGGCAGCAACCGGGCTCACCAATGCTTCCAAGTAGTCTAATTGTAAATACGCACCAACTATAGTGTCTTACCACCAATCGGTATGTCACCTCGATCATAACTACTTATGATGGTGATCAATACTACTGGTCAAGAGGAGATTATGTCAGTTGTAAAACAGAAATCTGATTTCTCCTCCAAGCCTAGTGATGACTAAAGGTTCTTTCATTTGGCTAATCCTAAACTCATTCAAGACTGTCCCAACTCCCACTGTTTCCTTAGACCATGAGTTCTTTCTGAAAGAGCTCTTCTTTTACAGTTACAGTGGGATAGCCAATGAAATGACAATGCTGATCATGTTCAGGCTAGTCATGAGGTTCGGATGAACACTACAAGACCTTGGACTTCCTATGTATAAGTGGGATAAGCCCAGCTTTACATTTCAGACAGTGTCTGCAAGACCTACTTAGTCTAGGATGTGGTCGAAATATGGTTTATATGGACTGACTGGTATAGTATTTAACTTATTGGAAACTAATGTATCTCATACATCGAGGATCGAACTATTTCGAGCAATGCTCCATTATCCTCCCTAAGACACACTATAACTATTAATGTTCTTGGAAGAGAATGAACTGTGAAACATTTTTATGTTATCGCTCAGGTTCTGTGGAACTTGTACTTCCTTTGAAGTCCTTAAACTGTTCAAGGTTTCAATTCAATCGCTTATCCCGATAAGCAAAGTCATATTCGTCATACCGAATGATAAATATCGTGAAATACAAACAATTGTGTTCTATATCAAGATTCGAGCAATACACAGCAACAGGTGTGTCCGTTGCTCTTAATCTCAATGTCTTTTACATATCTATGTAAACTTAAGAGTTTGTTAACTTTGTTCAAGACTTGCAATCTTCAGTTGACTCTAAGTCAACTGATTCCAAAATCCTATCCTCTAGATCTTTGGGTGATTCATTTCTTGCCACATGTGCTTTATAAAGAACTTAATCATCATCTGACTCTAAGTCAGATGATTCCAAAGTCCTGTCCAACTAGACCTTTGGTTGATTCATTTCTTGACACATTAAGAACTCAATTCATCAAGTGACTTTAAGTCAAATGATTCCAAAGTCTTGTCCAACTGGACCTTTGGTTGAATTGATTCTTATAACATTTGTATTAACAATCATAAATGACATAATTCTTGAATCCAAACATTTTGGATGCATCAACATTCAAGTTATTACTAATCATACATTCAACATATTCATATAACATTTCAAGGACAATTTCAGAAAACAGGTGTTAAAAGAAAATTGACAATTTTATTAAAAACAAAAATCCTTGAACAATGTAATATATGATAGACAATGTCAAAATGCATCTAAAGGCTAATAACAATATTTTAATATCTATCTAAACTTCAAAACTACACGAGCTGGAGATCCAATCCAAATGTGCTCCTATGCGCCAGAGTCCCGTGCCTTATTGATTCCCTGCATACAAACCAAAATGTGACTATCACATTATGTATCAAGAAATCTTGGAACAGGAGTTTTGAGGTTTTTTAGATATACCTGAGCTTTCAAAAGATTTGGAGCGTCTTCCAATCTTTCCGTGACTGTATCCAATTTAGTGGATTCCCAGTTTGAGACATGTCTAGACGATCTCGACCGTTTCTTGTTACGTCTCTTCATTGGACTTAATCCAGAAGTAGCTAAGCCATTGGAGCTATGCCTGTCCAAGAGTGACTCATATAAAGTCAACAGTGGACGCATTTCCATGAGGGTCCTTTTCTGGTCTTCCTTTCTATACGTCTGAATGAACAGATCGTACTTGCTAGTCAACGAGGTGAGTAGAAAGTTAACACTCATCACCTGACTTATGGAATAACCAAGTTTGTACAATTCACCTATGTACGCTTCAATCTGAAGAACATGCGAATTGATGCTACTTCCTTCTTTTAGCATGCACTCTGCAAGTCTTTTGAAGATCCTTGCTCGTTCCTCTTCAACTGGTTTTTGGAACCTTTCCTCAACCAGTTGCATTAACTCATATGGCCCCAAGGATTCAAAATCCTTGCGGAACTCGGGGTCAATGGTCAACAGCATGAGGTCACGAATCTTTTCAGATTCATCAACTAAGAAGTTATGCTTATCATAAGAACCTTTTATGATGACTTGTTCTGGTGGGACCGGGATCGGATACTCGGTGAGATGTAGCTTGCCAGCAATACCGAGAATCAGTCTCCAATTGCGAAGCCATTCCTTACAGTTGAGGCCAGTCAGCCTTTCCATATATGGCAGGTGCATTCTGATGCTTTCAGAAATGGGTGAAGGAGGAGAAGGAGGAGAATTGACACTTGACATCTATAAAAGAAACAAAATTTATTAGTTTAATTGATCCTTATAAATAATTACCCAATATGTTATTTAATAAGGCTAGGATCCAAAATACCCCAACTATGGTGTGAAGAGGGATGCCGTAATCACAACATAATGGTCATCAAGGTAGATAAACACTTATCAATTTCATCTTATGAAATTCCTAGATCTGTTGAGATTCATGAACTTTTCAATGGCATGTTTAATCTTGGATGTGCTCCACTCTTTGTGACTGGGATGCCGAGGATCACAAACTGGATGTGAATAACCATGTAAATTAGCTTGGTACTGTCGGGTTAATTATCATCTCTAATTGATGTGCCGGTAAACCATACACGCTCCATCAACAATGATAACACCCGGGAAACCCGTTGCAACTCTTTATGAACCCCTATTGGTGTGCCGGTAAACCACACACGCTCCACCAATGTTTCATACAGTGCAATGTGGAATTTCATGGATTAGCATCAATTCACATTTTTCCTAAAGTAACTAGATTTGGGTTTTATTAAGATGTTCCAGTACTTTGAATAATATCATTATACTTTTAATGAGATTAGGCGGTCCTATCAAACCCGTTCGGCTAACGACCCTCCACTGGTCAGTAGAGCGGTGGGTGAGAGTGGACACCCATTAGACCGCCATTTTATAAGCAGTCTCCTTATACCCTCTTTAAAGACCAGCTTCGTGAATGAGGCCTACTATTGATTTGACTAACCATTTAATCTTATACATATAAAATTAACTTTTAATTATAATATATACATAATATGAATTTTAAACCTTTTAAAATATTCCTGGTTTATCTTTTAATTTATTGGAAATTTAAACTATTAAATTTAAAATTAAATTAAACCTTTAAAAAAGATGTAATTCATATTTTAATTAAACAATTAATTAAATTAATTAAATCCAAATATTTTAGACTATTAAAATATTCCTAGTTTCATCTTTTAATTTTTCGAAATTTAAAACTATTAAATTTAAAATTAAATTAAACAATTAATTATCTTTTAATTAAACAATTAATTAAATTAATTAAAACTAGATAGGTATCACGAATTAATCAAATTAATTTAAACCTATCTTAAACCCCCTAATTTTCGAAATTAACAAATAATGGGTTTAAGGTTATCCATTTAAATAATTAAAGTTACCAAAAATAGAAAGTCTTCTAAAACCCTAAGGAGAAAATCGAAAAACATAGAGGGGAGGGGCTAGGGTTTCCAAAACCCTAACCCTAAAATTGATTAGGCTAAATTAGGGTTTATAAGCTTTAAACCCTGATTTTTTTAGGAAAACAATTATAGCATTCAACAAGAAAACTACCAAAAAGCTTAGATACCACTGAAGGGTTTTATGCAAATCTATGAACTAAAACCCTAAGTTCACATGCAACCTATGAGGATCTATGTTTTTTACTATTAAACATATAAATATTTCCTAAAAGGCCACAAGAAAAATTACTAAAGAATAAAATCAGAAAACTAACCTTTTAGTTGTTTCTTGCAAGCTAAGCATCGCAAGTGCCTTGCCTCAAATGAAGTCACACCCAAAACTAGGGTTTTTGAAAGTTCCAGAGAGAGGGAAGAGTGGAAAAAGTCGTGGCTTTTATGGTGCCTAGGGGTCTCTATTTATAGTTTCCAAGTGGCCACCAGATAAGCCTTTAGAGATAAACCTTTTTGAATTCAAATAAGATAAACCTTTATCTATCAATTCAAATCTATTTATCCTAACATATAATAATCGAAATTGTGGATAATCCCTCCATAATTTCGTTGGCCACTTAAACTACTATAATTGTTACTTACTCAACTATTGAATAATTACAATTCAGTCCCTACACCTTTAATTAATCAAATTAATCACCAAATTAATTCCAATTAATTCCAGATTAATTTCTAATTAATTAATATAGTTTCTAATTAATATATTATCTTCATAATATATTAATAAACTATTTATTTTATTTCTATTGATTTATTAATCATATAATAAATCAATCTTTCTCTCTCCTGGATTTTCTGCTAAACGTCTAGCCATGAGGGCAACCCAAATGGAATTTGCCACTATCAATTAGGTAAATATAAATTATTAGTCATGGCTTAGACACATAATCCAACAAAGTTGGCTTAACTCGTTTCTGTAAGAGGTCGAATCCGAGTATTCGTCCTAGTTGGCCGACTTTTACAACATTATACAAAACTATAAAAGGTGTGGGTTCCGTTTTTTAGTGAATTTCATCTATATGCTTATAAACTTTAGTAATTATACCTATACCCTTGCAAAATTTCAATTTACATACATATTTTTATAAAACCTATAAACCCATCCTATCCTAATAAATATGTAACTCAAAGTCACATGCCATCTCCTCATGGAATTTGTCACATGTCATTTTCTCAAAATTTAAATTTTGTTAAAAAAAACTAATTGGTTTGAAACGTTTCTAACTTCTTAATGATTGTTTAATTATCATTCAATTTCCAAATTAATTGTTATCATTCAATTTCAAAATTAATTGTTTTTTAATATCATATTATTTTTAATGTGTAGAATGATTTGAGAGACTATAGAGAAACAATTGACGTCATAATAAACGATTGCAATCATAATAGTGAATTTGATTTTAGTACCGGTGACATCCTCATAATCAATTATATTTATCAACATACAAAGTCGTAATAGTTAAAATCAAAAGCAAGATGTCACGATACACAAACAAATTTCTTATGTAAAATTATTAATGTTTAGATATTCTTAATCAATAATTTTTTTGTATCATCCCGTGTAATACACAGGTCTCACAACTAGCATATATATATATATATATATATATATATATATATATATATATATATATATATATATATATATGTATATATATATATATATATATATATATATATATGTATGTATATATATATATATATATATATATATATATATATATATATATATATATATATATATATATATATATATATATATATATATATATATATATATATTCTCAAATACTTAATTAAATTATAATTAATATTTTTAAAGTTTAAAAGCATTCTTTAAGTTGATTTTATTATTATTTTAAGATCAATTTAACAAAACCACCAAGAGGATTCAATTACATAATATAGAAAAATTATTTGACAACCATAGGATGTAAATAAGACAACCTTTGAAAACTTTGATCTCACTTGTTTTTGTAGTACCCGATATCACTTGTGTATACGTAACTAATACAATTGTACTATATTTTGATGTGATAAGTTATATTTTAAAAATGAAATTTTTTGGGTGTATTTGTTATTATAAGTCGGGTGTAACATGTCGACACTTTTTATGTTTTTGACTTTCGCTGACTGTTTTGAATATCGATGACATTTAATGTTTTGGTTATTGAAATATTAATTATGTTTGAAAGGTTTTAATGAAATGATGTTTTTATTATTAAAATCATTTTCTAAAAAATTTAAGTTATCATGAAAATTAGGACGTTACAAGACAACCTAATAATTTTAACGTATTTTTATGTTTTGCCCTAGTGTCACCAAACGCTATAAATAATAAATAATAGTCTCGTCCAACACTAGACAAAACTATTGAGGCCGACTTTTACAATACTGTACAAAACTATAAAAGGCGTGGGTCCGTTTTTAGTGAATTTCATCTATATGTTTATAAACTTTTATAATTGTACCTATATCCTTGCAAAATTTAAATTTACATGCAAATTTTTATAAAACCTATAAACTCACATATATACTCAAATAATTAATTGAATTATAATTAATCTTTTTAAAGTTTAAAAACATTCTTTAAGTTGATTGTATTATTATTAATATTGGTTGACTTTATGTTGGAGTTTCGACTTGGGACTCTCACTGTGTTCGATCGATCAATATCTAGGGTAGGATTGTGAACTTGATACATGCTTCGGATCAATGTTACATCTAAACAAGTAAGTTCAATCTGTTATCGATCGACATCTTGAAAGTAGCTATCAATGGACTGTGCAAAAGATATTTCGGCTACATCCATATTTCTATCCATATGTTTGGGATTTTGGAAGAAAGGTAATAGCGCAATGTTACCAGTTAATTTAGATACACATGTAATTTGAAGTTTTATAAGGTTATATGTGTAATTATAAAAGTTTATAAGTATATATAGATGAAATTCTCCCTTTGTTTTATGTATATTTGTTAAAAGTTATTAGTTAATGTCGAGAAAGTTATTGGTTAATTTATTTACTAGAAAGTATATTTACTTATAAAAACTTGAAAACAAAAATGGTAAAAAGACATGGTGTACATTTGACGATTGTGCCCATTTAGATACTATTTTTGGAAGGGTTAAGTAGAAAATTCTATTTGACCATTGCCTATTTTACCTAAACCAGATGGCAAGGTGAGCATATAGTGCAAATAAGCGGAACCGTGCTTCCAACAATTTTGTAACATTTTGTAACAACAATTTTGTTGCAACAATTTTGTAACATTTCTAAATTTAGCATGATCATTTTGAGTTGCACACAACATATGATTCATGCATAAAATGCCAATAATGAATTATAAGAGACTAGTTTGTAAATTATTCATTTAAGGATTAATTAGAGACTAACAAAATTGAGGGGTTGAAAAGTAATAAGATTGAATTAGATAAGAGAAGATGATTATCTTATATTATCTTGTAATTCAAGTAAAAGAGATAAGGAGTCCGCCATCGATAAGGACACCCAAACTTTTTTTTTTTTTTTTTTGGAACCAGCGAATAGATATATATGGTTTCACCTGAGGGTAATCAGCCCCGCAACCCAGGGCGGTTGGCGATTACCTAAGGCGCAAAGGCCTTTCCCCTCCACCTAATTCGCCTTCCAGGAAAATCCCCCACATGGGGTTAGTCGGAGTCGAACTCCAGACCTCCCACCACATGGGTATATAACCCGGGTGCATCCACCCAGCTAAGCTGGGCTTCACTTGCGATAAGGACACCCAAACTAATAACGACTCCTACACTATAAAAAGAGGTCACGAATTTTGTGACACAACTTGAAACCTTAAGAAACTGCCCCACCCCCTCCCGCTTCTCCCCTCAGCTCACTCCATATTGGCCACACACACACATACACATATACACTCTCTCTCGCTGAGTTCTCTGTCCCTCAGCTTTCTCCCTCTAGCTATCGTTCCCCCTTGGTCGCTCTCTCTTTTATAGTCTCTCTCACACACACACACACACACACACACACACACACACACTCTCTCTCTCTCTCTCTCTCTCTCTCTCTCTCTCTCGGGTTTAGACATAATCGAGAGTTGAAGCTTTCGGTTGGAGTACCTTTAGCTACAAGAAACCGAGAAGACCTTCTTGGTTTAAAGTTGCTTCAGCCTCAAGAAAATGAGCATTCGTCATGTATTTCTTTGATATACACTTTTTGGTGCGACTTTTTTAGAGGTGTTCTAGTTAAGCTCTCGAGTAGTCCAAGATACTTACAAGATTCGTCAAGAAAGGTATTCTCGTATATTATACTTGTAGGTTAGTTTGATACAAGAAATTTGATGAACATGTGATCGTTATCTGATTGATACTCATGTTTGCTTATGCTAGGGTTGCCTTTATGTGGTTTTATGAGTTCTCATAATCCAACAATTGTATAAGAGCTACTTGTTCAAGTTTCTTACAGAACAACAAATTGTTTATTGCACGATAAGTTATCGTTTTTGTGAATATTATGAGGTAAGGTTTGTCCACGCTTGTTGGAAAATCACGTCCATGATGTATACACATGATGATTAATGTAGTCTTTTGGATGGTTTTGAAGCAATAAAATACAAGAAATTATATATAATGTGTTTATTTTTTATGTTAAACTTGTTTTAATGACGTAATATTAAATAAACAAATATCAATTGTATAGTGTCAATGTGTTCATATTTGACATTGATAAAAATAGTCATATAAAGCATTTTTAATTGACACAATCATACGTAAGCAACATAAAGTCACAAATATAATTTTTTCTCTAAAGCTTATCGGTTATATTAAAACTAAAATAGTGCTGTTTAGCGTATAGTTACACAATAAAACTATCGCTAAAGCTGTCGAGTATTTATTTTACTTTTATTATTGCTGTTTTTTGCGACGCTCCATTGTTATCACGAAAAATGTTGAATTTTAAGAATGTATAGATTCAGTAACATATCGCATCTATTACACCTATGTCTGTGATGTTTAGTTCGGTTTTGAAATTATATAATTAGTTTTTGTACGACCTTCATGTCAATGAATGGAGTCTTACGGGGTTATATTCGGGCCCAAAAAAAAAAATTATCAAAACCTCTATTTGAGTTTTGGATTTTATTTTGATAAATGTCGATGAATGATATACTTTTGTATATGACTTTAATGTTGTCTAGAGGTGATTATGAGGCTATGGGTGCGGTCTTTTTTTTCCTTATTTTTCTTTGAGCTTCAATGTCATCTAGAGAGCTTGTCCGGAGACATGACTTATGTCCGGAGAGATGACTTATCGGTTGCATCAAAAGATACACGTGGATCACCTGTTGCTTGTCCTCGCAGGCTTTCTCCTTCTTCGGTGTCCGTTATTGTTGTAATTGCACATGAGATGTAATAATCGAATAAATTTTATCAATTTTTTTGTTCATTTCATCCATTCGCTCATCATGAACAGAGCTTGAAGGCGTCGCTTTTCCTTTCGCTTTTGCTCGATCATGTCCCATCAGCCTTTCAAACTCATTTGTCTCTTAATTGAGGTCAAAACTAAAATTTGCATCGGAAGACGTCATGTAATGGGTCTCCGATGTTTTGGATCGTTTTGATCCATGCATCGCTTCCGGGACCCCCTTCTATCTTCGATACGATCGTATAACTTCCTAAAAACCTATAAATTTAAACCGTTTTTCCTTTTTTTCCAAACAATAAACATCAAGTGCTTTTTGGAGTAAGTCTTCGTCGCTTTCACCGCTTGCACGCTGATCTTAGAAGTTATTGTACAACCCGTTGAACTACGTCACCGCCTTGTTCACATCTCGAAATATTGTTATTATTGCATCCTTCGATCGATAAGGTTCACGCGCCCAGATTTGCATGAAACAAAGTTTTAACGGTTTCCCAAAAAAAATGTTTAGATTGGGCGTGATGGATTTTGATAAGATAAAAACGATCATTTTGCATAAAACAATTTTAAGCAACAAACGATTATTTTAAGGTCATTTTAACAAAACCACAACGAGCATCCAATTACATAATATAGAAAGATTATTTGACAACCAAAAGATGTAAAATACAACCTTGGAAAACTTTGATCCCACTTGCTTTTGTACTCCCCGATATCACTTGTGTACCTCCTATACGTAACTAATACACATGCACTATATTTTGATGTGATAAATTATATTTTAGAAATGAAGAAATTTTGGTGTATTTGTTATTATAAGTCGGGTGTTACATGTCGACACTTTTATGTTTTTGACTTCCGTTGACTGTTTTAAATATCGATTACATTAAATGTTTTGGGTATTGAAATACTATTATGTTTTAAAGTTTTTAATGAAATGATGTTTTTATTATTAAAATCATTTTTCTAAAAATTTAATTTATCATGAAAATTGGGACGTTACAAGACATCCTAATAATTTTAACATATTTTTATGTCGTGTCCTAGTGTGACGAAACGCTACAAATAATAAATAATTAAGTCTCGTCCAACCCAATTTAGTCCAGTCCCATCTTGTTTAACTCAGTCCTGTCCACGTACCAAACGCTACTTAAAGGATTACAGGTCGATAATCTCATTGAGTGCATGTATAAGATTCGTTCCAAGTTGCTTACTCTTAGGCTTAAGAAAGTGTTGGGAAACGTTATAAGTCAAGAACAATTGACCTATATAGAAGGTAGAAGCATCTTGGACGGTCTACTCATTCTTAATGATTTTTGCTCATGGGCTAAAAAGAGTAAAAAGTAAGTCCTTATTTTCAAAGTGGACTTTGATAGAGCTTTGACTCCATTAATTGGAGGTATTTGATTATATGATAGACCAAATGGGTTTTGGGTGGAAATGGAGAAATTGGATGAATGGGCATCTCTCCTTTGGAAGGGATTTTATCCTAATTAATGAGTCTCCTAAAAAAGAATTTGACCTAAAAAAGAGTGAGGCAAAGTGACCCACTTTAGCTATGGAGGGGTTGAGTGTCTCGATCCATGAAACTTTTGATAAATATTTATTTTAAGGTATATCTTTACCTCACAATGGCCCTCAATTATCTCATTTAATTTATGCGGACGATGTTATTTTTGTGGGAGAGTGGTTCGAGATAAATTTCATTAATTTGAATCGTATTCTTAGATGTTTCTATCTTGTTTCCGGCTTAAAGGTCAATCTTACAAAAACAAGGTTTTTGGCATTGGAGTTTATGAGTTAAATGTTAGTCGTCTTGAAAGCATCTTACATTGTGAGCCCACTTTCTTTCCCTTTACTTATCTTAGGCTCCTAATTGGTGCTAATATGAATCTTTCTAGCAATTGGGGTCCGATTTTCAAAAAGTTCAAGTGTAGACTTTCTTTTTAGAAAGCCTGAAATCTCTCCTTTGGTGGGAGATTAACTCTTCTAAACTCTGTTTTAGGGAGTCTCCCTTTTTATTATTTTTCTATTTTTGAAACCCTTAAAAAAGTTTAATTTCCTTGAATGTATGAGAAGAAGATTTCTTTGGGGAGGGGATAAAATAATAGGAATATTCATTGGGTCTCTTTGGATGGGGAGTGTTAACAGAAAATCAAATGAGGGCTTATCGTTGGAAGTCTAAATACATTGAACATTGTTCTTCGCGCTAAATGGAGATGGAGGTTAAAGGTGGAACGAAAATCTCATTAGTCCTTATGCATCAAAGCTTTTAAAAATCTCAAAGGTTTTGATGGACAGTCGATTACTAGATTTGGTATCCGGGTACGTGGCTTTCTATAATTTGCATTCATGAGGATCTAGTTGATTGCAATGTGTCTTGGGACGATCTTTGTTTGTGAAAGTTGGGAATAGCAAGGGTACATATTTTTGGAAGGATAAGTGGCTTGATAATTAAAAACTTAAATATGTTTTTCCTCGTCTTAACAGTCTTGAAAGTGATAAAAATTGTCTAGTTTCAGACAGGATTTTAAATGGTAATGTTGCTGATTTTCAAGGTGTTTGGAAGAGAGATTTGGGAAGGGGTAAAGAAACTGAGGAATTGGGAATTCTAAAGGAGGTGATTGCTTAAGTTACTATTTCTAAGCATCAGGATTTGTGGGTCTTGAAGCCGAATCATTTGGGGTCTTTTTCTGTCAATTCCTTTAGACCATTGCTGACAGAAAGGTTGGCTAATAATAATAATTCTTCAGATCTCTTCATTTGGGTGCTTTTTCATTCGGAAAATGACAATAGGATTCCTACTGCAAGTAATTTGATTTTAATCTCTTCAATTGGGTACGTTGGGTTCTGAGCAAGGTGTAGTGTTCCATTTTGGAAAATGACGATGAATAGGATTCCTACTGCAAGTAATATGATTTTAAGATGTTTGGCACTAAAAAGTATCTCTTATCCTTTCTATAGATCAGTTGAGGAAGAGGTTGATCACCTTTTTATAATTTTGATTTCTCGAAAAGAATTTAGGATTGGTTTGGTAATTGGAGTAAGGCCTTGTCCGCTATCCCAAAAGGTGTGGAGGACTTATTTGTTGTTTTGAATATGCCAGCTACTTGTAAGAAAGAGAAAACCCTCAGGATCTCCATAATGTATGTACTTATTTGGGTATTTTGGAAGGCCCGTAATGATTTGGTGTTCAATAGGAAAAGATGGGCCAAGTTCAAGGTCACAGGTGATATTCAAATTTATGTTTTTAGTTTGATCAATTATAGATCCTCTATTAATGTTGTTTGTTGGTTTAATTGGTTTAAGTCCCCTTATATGTAACTTGTTTGTTTTTTCTTGCTTCTAGCTTCTTGCTAAAGTTTTTTTTAATGTAATTGCCGTTTTAAAAAAAAAGGTGGAGGAAATAAAGAACACCCGTCCTTTATATATCTTATCTTCTGTGATAGGGCTATTTTGTTATCTTTTATTTGGGATAAGGCTATAAGGGTGTATAATATAAAATTGTCATTAATGGAAATGACATAATGGAATTCTTTTTTTGGTAACTTTGGTCGTGTTTTTTGTTTTTTCGTGTTTGTGTTAATGAAAACTAACACGACACCGTGTCGTGTCTTGTTCGAGTTGAGTAAAAGTAATTTGTGTAAAGATAGCACGATTTTTCCACCCCTAGATAAGGGTGTATAATATAAATTTGTCATGTCATTCTTTTAGAAAAAACTATTTCTAAAAAAAATTAGTTAAACAAGAGCCACTACCATAAAACTCCCAACAAATATAAGGGATATAAGAATATTTTAACCAAGTTGAAAAAGAAGTATTAAAAGTTATTTCGACAGCATGATTCATGCCTCATTGAATATTATCTACATTAACAAATATAAGGGATATAAGAATATTTTAACCAAGTTGAAAAAGAAGTGCCGTTCTAAAAAAAAAAAAAAATTGGAAAAGAAGTATTAAAAGTTATTTTGACTGCATGATTCATGCCACATTGAATATTATCTACAGTAATAAATATGTTATATTTGATGATAAAAAAATATATTATAAAGTTAAAGCCAAAACAGAGATCAACACCATGACAATTCATGCAGGGAAATTCTGCCGGTTTTTCGGACCTTACTTACGTAATACTATTTTTTATTTGTCACATGATATGTCTATTTATATTTATTATTTACACTATGTTTACATCAATATAATAATATTTTTATTATTAAACAAAATATTAATATAGAATATATATTTATGATAATTGATATAATTCTATTCATATATTTTAGCAATTACTAATTAGTCAAACATATGTTAAAGCATCCACACTAGAACTGTTTTAAGAAAATTTACGAAAAAACTTACAAATAAATGCATAATTGTTTTTCTATGAGTTTTTCAATATGTTTTATATTTATTTTTTATATTTGTTGTTTGTATATATTGTCTAATTAAAATTAATTTAAAATATATGACATATATAATAATTAAAAAAACATATTGCAAGAGCTTGTTGATTAACAAGTTAGTTATAAAAACTTTAAATTGAAAACACTCTCATTATAATTTTTTATTTTTTAAAGTCTTTTAAATTGAATTAACTCATAAAAAAACTCCTATTATCTCTTATTATAAATACTCTTATATCTGTGTTTAGATTTTCATTGATCTTCGTATCTGTATTTTAAAAAAACCATTCTAAGATTTGCGTGGAATTTCTATCCGCAGTTGAGAGACTTTGTCATACCGCTATGGCTGCTATTACACACCTTCTCGTTTTTGTTTACCAAATGAGCCACGTGGAGAAAAACCGACATCTTAAATATATTACCCTAACTAGGTTATAAGCCCGTGTTAAACACGGGTCGACAATTGAATATTTTGTTGCGTAAAAGGGAATTTACTTTTTTTTATTTTTATATCACCTGATATATGAGCTATATGCTTTTTTTATCTTTGGATTAAATAGAAGACATGGCAATGTAATTTCATCGATTTGTTCATTATGACATCCTACTTTATTTCTTTTTTTGTAACAATATTGAATGTTATAAAAGAAAAAAATTTGAGAGTACAATGCTATAATAGGTACGTTTGGCTCGATTAGTCCACATGGTTAATGCAAAGAACGCATTGACACCTTCAGACCAACAGATGTGGCATATAAAAAATATAAGAAACATGGGTTCTAACTTCTAACCATTGTCTTCCTTTCGAAAGGTTCCAAAATAAGAAAATTGCAAGAACGAACAGAGACCTTTTCCATCAAATACATTTGGTTATATAAAAGCAGACATTTTTGTACATCAAGAATCTGTAAGCAAGCAAGTTCTAAAACCATATTGCTCTTAATAATTTTCTAACTTGGGAGGTTGATTTTTATAACAGAACATGTAATGATGTAATTAGTGTCACTTTAAAGCATTCTTTTCTCAGAAAATAAGAATAAATATGATACTAACTAAAGAAATGCAATCAAAAAACATGGAGATATCGAAATTATTATACATTTGGAAAGATTGATTAGTAGAAATGTTAATATCAAACTTATTCAAGTTTTATTTCAACAAACATCAAGAGTGTTGAACATCAAGAGTGTTAGAAAGAAATAGATACCTACTAAAATCAGTCTCCAGTCTGATATTCTTTGATCCAAAAGTGCTTACTTTGAACCTCATCTCCAGTCTGATACCTACTAAAATTAGTTCGTGGCAACAAAAACAAAATAAGGAAATTGGAAAACAAATATCAGAAATCAAAAGAAGAAATAGAAACATAAAATTAATGATAAAAAATACCAAAGTAGAGTATAAGTTGAATCCAAGGGAAACAACAAATCATATCAAAGGGAATGAGCTCTTACTTTAACCTCAAATAAAACTATCAATACCCTTGAAGGTTTTGTTGTAGAATTATGTGCCACTATATGAGATTAGACAAACAAATGAAAATTGGATTTAGCCCCTGACCTGGTCTCTTTATATGATAGAATATATAACAAAGGATACATTATCATGGTTAGAAATTTCGAATCACAAAACACTGATTGTAACAAAAGGGGTTGTGAAAGAGAGAATCATAATTCATACCGTGCTAACCCATTTATCTTGGGGGTCAATTTCAGCACCGCCTTTGAGCAACATCAGTAAACCCTTGACAAGCTTCTACATGCAAAGCTGTATGACTATCGATATCTTTAAAATTAACATCAGTTCTTGAATCTAAGAGCTTCTTAATGTAAACCTCACCTGTGGATCAATAGTACAGATACAGAAAACCATCGAAGTAAAAAAAAATTATGAATTCCATTACATTAAATAGCTTAGATGTTACCTTTTCTTTCAACGTTTTACCTGTCGATGACAATTTTTTGATGAAGACAATTTAATCTGCAAGTTTCTAAGTGTTGGTGCCATGGTGTCTGCTCGTCGTAACAGTGATGATGGCGGATCCTACGGTAGTGCCTGATGCTGGTGGTTTGCGGCGGTTGGTCAATGTTGGTGGTGGTGGCGGGTGGCTACTGACGCTGGCACAGAGGAATCGTGGTGGTGGTGGTCTTACCAAAAGTCCATCGCCACTTGGGGAGAATCGAACTGAATTAGGGCTTGATTGAGAAAGAGGGAGAGATTGAACGGGATTTCGAACTGAATCAGGGAATCAATGAATCAACCAAAATAAGGCGGCTTAAATTCAGGAAACGGATACTAAAAGTAATATACCGATTAGCATTGATTTCATTCCTAAAATATCAGCAATCATCATTAACCGGGAAGTGAATAAGAATTTGAGCGGGAGAATAAAGTTGAGCGAGAATAATAGAAACTTGCAGATTTAATGTTGCCTCATGCGTTCATTTAGAGAAGACTGAGATGAATCAGCGCAGAAGATTAGTACGACTGAGATTAAGGGTGGTATGACGACATTTAGGGTTAATCGGTTCCTGATATCTCGTATGTGGAGTTACAAACTACATCCTTTCCTGACTATGTGCGAATGAAGATTTTAATAAAGGGTACGTTGGGTATTTGATACCAAAATCAAATGAGCGGGAAAGAAAGAACAGGAGGTTTAGAAAGATGCCATGTGGCAATTATAGACTTTAAAAAAAGGACATGTGGCATTTGAACTTTTTTTATTATATAGGATAGATTTCCAGCGACATATATACTGTTTCAGTCAAAAATCAAATGATAATATTCTATGTGGGTTTCCGCTAGCGCTTGTTTCCATATATTTTTACCCTAATTTACAACCGTTCTTATCTATCCTTAAACGAAACTCCAAAGTCCAAACTACCACATCCGTTCAGTATGGCAACAATTCTTTTCGATATCCATCCCGCCATCATCCAGACTCACATCTTATCACGCCTCGACGGTCCATCTCTCTTATACACCACAACCACATCAAAATATTTACAACAACTCTGTGTACATGAGGATCTTTGGTCACATGTCTGCAAGTCTATTTGGCCTTTAATTACGGACCCACGTCTCCATGAAATTATCTCCACCTTCCCCGCTGGTCACTGCTCTTTTTTCCAAGTCTCTTTTCCGTCCCTAGTCACCGACATCAATAACCAGAACAGTCTTCATCTCAACCGTTCATCTCATCCTTGGCCATCTCAACTCATATCAGCCGTCGACATTCATTACCAAGATGAAATTATTTACTCCATAGTTGAATTGAATTTACAGACACCCAGATGATTTTTTATCGTCGACATGAAGGATTACATTACATGATGACCTAGAATCCAAACCTGGACCCGGAATCTTGGGATCCATCAACTTGAAAGTTGACAAGTTTGCAGGTGCAGATGAAGCAACGTTTTCACACCTGGAAGAATCTCTGAGTTTAAACTGGATCCTAACCGATCCAACCCGGTCCTTCCTTGCGAGGTCCCTGTAAGATGAATCTCGGGGCCATGTACCTTTCTGTTTGGATATATAGGCATGTTCTAAACCCCTTCTGTTGTGTCTACACACAACCTTTGTGTTTTCCATTTAAGGAAAACGGTTCAGATCATCCAATCTTGCTATGCCTCACGAAGTGCAGTTATAGTAGATGATATCCCTTCAGATTTATTTAAGTTCTGTTGAGAGTGTTTCTCTCAAAATCAATCTCATGACTTTGAATATCGCCTCACTCAACCATTCTTGCTTAAAATGCGGGTACAGTTCTATCTATGCTGTCTTCTTTTGATGATTCAATTACTCCCACTGGTTTTTAGGTCAGGTGTAACGTCAAACAAATTATCACATAGATTGAGTCTCACCTTTAGGTTCTCTTATTTTGGCAGCAACCAAGCTCACCAATGCTTCCAAGTAGTAGGATTGCTTATCCGTGCCAACTTTAGTGTGTTACCACTAATCGGTATGTCACCCATATCATAACACCTTATGGCAGTGACTAATACTATTGGTCTGCAAAGAGAAGAGTATGTCAGGTTTAACAGGAATTTGATTCCTGGTCAAGTCCTAGTGGTGACTAGAGGTTCTTTCACATGGCTAATCCTTGAACTCTTTTAGGATTACTCTTGCTCCCACTGTTTTCTTAGAATGTTAATCCTTTCTAAAAAGGCTCTTCTTTCATAAGTACTTGCGGGATGGCCAATGAAACGACACTGTTGATCAGGTTCAGGCCAGTCATGAGGTTCAGACGAACGCTACGAGACCCTGGACCCCCCATGTACAAGTGGGACGAACCCTGCTTTACATTTCAGACGGTGTCTGCATAACCTACTTAGTCTAAGATTTGGTCGGAGTATACTTTCACGATCTAACTAGTTGAATATCTAATTTATCGAAAACTAATTGTAAGTGTATCTAATACATCGAGGATCGAACTGATTTTACCAATGCTCGATCTTCTTCCCTGAGACACATTATAACCATTAATGTTCTTGGAGGTGGATGAACTGTGAGACTTTTTCTCAGTTTATGTTTTTCATTCAGAATATGTTGGTCTTTATACTTCCTTTGAAGTCCTTGAACATTTAAAGGTTTCAATCAAACACTTATTCTAATAAGCGAAGTCATATTTGTTATACTGATTGGCAAATATTATGAAGTATAACTAATTGTGTTTTATTTGTAGATTCGAGCAATTTTTGTCCATTGCTCATAATCTTAACGTCTTTTACATCTCCATGTAAATTTATGACTTTGTTAATTTGTTCAAGATATGTATTCGTCATTTGACTCTAAGTCAACTGATTCCAAAATCATGTCCATTTGATCTTTGGGTGATACATTTCTTGCAACAATTAATTTTATTAAGAATTCACTTCATCATGTAACTCCAAGTCAAATGATTCCAAAGTCCTGTCTATTGGACCTTTGGTTGAAGCGATTCTTATGAAAGCTTACTTTAAAAATCAAAAATAACACAATATATAAATCCAATACATTTTGGATGCACCAACATTCAAGTTATTACCATCCATGCAATTAACACACTCATACAACATTTTAAGGATAATTTAAACAACTATGTTTTGAAAAGGAAAATGAACATTTTATTAAATCAAAATTATCCTCAAACAATGTACTATATGATAACAGTGTCATACGCATGTAATAACCTAACAACAAGATTAAAATATCTGACTAAACTTCAAAACTGCACGAGCCTGTGATCCAATCCGAATGTGCTCCTATGCGTCAATGCCCTGCATCCTACCGAGTCCCTGCATACAAAGAAAATGTGACAATCACATCCTGTATTAGGGAATTAAGGATCAGAAGTTTTGAGTTTTAGATTTATCTGAGTTGCCAAATGATTTAGCTTTGGAGCATCTTCCAATCTTTTTGTGACTGTATCCCACCCTGTGGATTCCCAGTTTGAGACATCTCAAAACCGGTTCAGACGTTCTGGATCGTTTCTAGATGTGTCTCATTTCCGGACTTAATCCCGAAGTAGCAAAATCAGTGGAACTATGTTTCTCTATGAACGACTTGAAACAGAGTCAACATCGAATGCATTTCCATGATAGTCTTGTCCTGGTTCCCTTTCCTGTACATTTGGATGAACAGATCATACTGGCTAGTCAGTGAGTCGAGTTAATGCTCAACTCCCGATTGATAGGGTGACCAAGTTTATACAGTTCACCTATGTGTCCCTCAATCATGAGAACATGCGGACTGGTGCTACTTCTTCTACTAGCTTGCACACTTCAGCTCCTTGAAGATCCTAGTTCATTCATTTTCAACCGGTTCTCGGAACCTTTCCTCAACCGGTCGTGCTAACTCATATGGCCCCAGGAATTTGAAATCCCTGCGGAACTTGGGGTCAATGGTCAATTAACATGAGGCTACAAACTTCTTTGAATACATCAAGAAGTCATGTTCATCACAAGCTACTGTGTGATGCCATGCTTCGGTGGAACGGGGAGTGGATACTCAATCAGATATGGCTTGCCAGCAAAACCAAGAACCAGTCTCCATTTGCGAAGCATTCCACATAGTAAAGGCTAGTCAGCCTTTCCATATTTAACAGATACTTTCTGAAGCTCTCAGGAATGGGTGTTGGAGGAGGAGTAGGAGAGTTTACACTGGTTGCAGACATCTATAAAAACATAATTTATTAGTTTAATTTTAATCATTTTAAATAAATACCTAATTATTATTTAATAAGGCTAGGACCAAAAATACCCCAACTATGGTGTGAAGAGGGATGTCGTAATCACAACATAATGGTCATTAAGGTAGATATACTCTTATCGATTTCAGCATCTATGAAACTCCTAGATCTGTGAGATTCATTGAAACTATTCAATGACATGTTTAATCTCAGATTATGCTCTTCCATTTGTGACTGGGATGCTGAGGATCACAAACAAGATGTGAATTGGTGGACATTTTGAATCTGCTGTCAAGATTTTTAAAAAAATTGAAACTGAACCTGATTCTTGAAAATGAAAAACTGAAAAATAAATTAAAAAACAAAGATCTTGACTATTCTAAATTAAAAATTGAATGTCGTGACCTTATTTTGTCAAACAAACTGATTTTTGAGGAAAAACAAGCTGCTGAGAATATAACTAAAAACATTCAAATGATCATCAAGAACTGGACCCATTCTCACAAAAAGGTTTCGAAATTAATAAATGATCAAATATCTTTTCAGGCCACCAAAATTCTTGGTGGAGATTTTGAATCTGTTGTCAAGATTTTAAAAAAAATTGAAACTGATCCTGTTTTTCCCTCAAAAGAGGAGTTGATTAAGGATTTCAAAAACAAATTTGTTCCAACAGGTTTTAAAAAAGAAACAGAACCCATTGAGAAACATTGTTTTGTTGACAAAGAAGGTGACATCAACATTCAAACCAAAATCCGTGCTATTGATCCCTCTTTAAAAGGATCTGAACAGGAGAATGTTGGTGTTAGTACTGAAAATCTCATTAGATTTCCAATCTCTAATGGTGAACTTCATACTGTAACAAACATTGCCTGTGAAGCTCCTGAGTGTCTCATATCTGATGCTGCCTCTGACGGTTCCAAAAAGAAATTTACCCTTCCAAAAGTGACAAATAAATTCAGATTTTCAAAAGAAAAGAAATCTAAACCCATCACAACCTGTTACAGATGTGGTGCTTCATCCCATATGACTGATCAGTGAGTTTTTGAGTCAAGGTCTGACAGGAATATGAATATTATGACTCGATGTGATAAATGGACCAAAAAGGAAAATTCTTTAAATTGTCTTCCATCTGAATGTTATAATATTCTATCTTGTTTTAAACCCATTTCCAAATGGGTTCACTGAGGTTCTCACATGTGTTTTAGCAACTGCAGGGCCAGGAAAATATTTGGTATCTTGACAATGGATGCTCTCGTCATATGACTGGATACAAGTCCCTGTTGGAAGATTTTGAAAAGAAGAATGGCCCAATAGTTATGTATGGTGATAATAATCATGGTCTAACCAAAGGATATGGCACCATTCATTGTAAATCTGTTCAATTTTCTAATGTATCTTATGTCAAAGGTCTTAAACACAATCTCATCTCCATCAGTCAGCTGTGTGATGCTGATTATGCTGTCTGTTTCAACAAGAAGGAAGGTAATATCATCAACGCTGCCAAAGAAGTGGTTCTATCTGCCAAACGTTGTGATGACATCTACATCCTGGATATGTTCTCAGCTGATCAATCTCTGAAGAGGTGCTTCTTATCTCGAGCACAGTCTCACATTAACTGGCTCTGGCACAAACGTCTTTCACACTTGAACTTCAAGAATATTTCCAAGATCTCCAAAAACCAGTTGGTTCGTGGTCTTCCCAAGATGAATTTTGTCAAAGACAAAGTATGTTCATAATGTGAAAAGAGTAAACAGGTCAAAGCATCTTTCTAATCAAAACAATGTTCCTCCATTTTTCTCCCCTCAGTTTGATACATATGGATCTCTTTGGACCTGTTCCAGTGGCATCTCTTGTTGGTAAGAAGTACTCTCTGGTAATTATGTATGAATTCACTCGATACACCTGGGTCATGTTTTTAAGGAATAAAAGTGATGCTGCTGCTGAAATCATCTCCCTAATCAAGCAATCAGAAGTTCTCTTCAATCTTAAGGTAAAGCAGCTGAGAAGTGATCATGGCACTGAGTTTCGAAATCAAACTCTGGAAGACTTCTGTGAAGAAAAGGGAATACTTCAAAACTTCTCTGCTGTGAGAACTCCTGAACAGAATGGTGTTGCTGAACAAAGAAATCAAACATTAATTGAAGCTGGGAGAACAATGACAGTTGATGCTGGTCTTCCTCTGTCCTTCTGGGCTGAAGCTGTGAACACTGCTTGCTATACTCAAAACAGATCTATCATTGTTAAAAGACATGGAAAGACAGCCTATGAAACGCTAAAAGGTCGATCCCCTGGCATTTCTTATTTTCAAGTTTTTGGTTGTGCTTGTTTTATCTTAAAACGGGGGGAGCAGCAGTCAAAGTTCGAAGCTAAGTCTGATGATGGCATTTTCTTGGGCTACTCAGCTATTTCTAAAGCCTTCGGGGTCTTCAATGTAAACAAAAGAAAAGTGATTGAATCTATTCACGTTCGTTTTGATGAATCATCATTTTCCTATTAGCATGTAGATCACGAGCACTCAGTCCTTGAAGAACTTTTCAGTCCCATTTCATCAGCTCCACCTAATTCATGTCCAGTTCCTGCCGTACTATCTTCTTCTGCTGATCCTTCATCACCGTCCTCCACTGACATGACTCCCCATGAGTCTCTCTCCCCTGATGTGATCTCTCCTGAATCCTCTACATCTGATGACTCTGTTCCACCATTAAAAGCTGAAAGCAGAGATCCCTCTCATTCACCACCTATTCCAACTGTTAAAGATCATCCCATCTCCCAGGTCATTGGAGATGTTGCAACTGGTGTTCGCACTAGAAGACAAGTCTCTAGTAACTTCTATCTCTATGTGAATTTTGTCTCTCTAGTTGAACCAAAGAAGGTGGATGATGCTCTTCTTGATGGTGATTGGATTAAAGCTATGTAGGATAAACTGTAGGAATTTGAAAGACACAAAGTTTGGACTCTGGTTCCTCGCCCTCAAGGAAAGACCATTATTGGTACTCGTTGGGTTTTCAGAAACAAGATGGATGAAGATGGTATTGTCATAAAAAACAAGGCTCGCCTTGTTGCTCAAGGATTCACTCAGATGGAAGGATTGGACTATGATGAAACCTTTGCTCCCGTTGCTCGTCTGGAAGCCATCAGACTCTTTCTTGCTTTTGCTTCTTTCATGAAGTTCAAAGTGTTTCAAATGGATGTAAAAACTGCCTTCTTACATGGTGATCTTCCTCAAGAAGTGTATCTGAAACAACCTCCTGGCCTCTACAATGATTCCTTTCCAGATCATGTGTACCGTTTAGACAAAGCTGTTTATGGACTCAAACAAGCTCCCAGGGCCTGGTATGACAATCTGGCATCATATCTACTTGAAAAAGGATATCACAGAGGGGCTATCGACAATACTTTGTTCATAAAAAGATCAGGTGATGACATTATTCTTGCTCAGGTCTATGTCGATGACATTATCTTTGCTTCAACCAATGATAAACTGAGTGAAGAATTTGCTGCTGTTATGTCATCAAAGTTTGAAATGAGCATGATGGGTGAACTATCCTTCTTCCTTGGTCTTCAAGTCAAGCAGTCTTCTCATGGAATATTCATCAGTCAGAGCAAATATCTCCAAGATATGTTAAAGAAATTCTCTTTTTCTGAATGCAAACCTGCAAAGACTCCTATGAGTACTTCAGTATCTCTATCTGCAGATCCCACTGGTGTTGATGTAAATGCTTCATCCTACAGAGGCATGATTGGATCTCTTCTGTATCTAACTGCCAGTCGCCCTGACATTGTTTTTGCCACCAGCATGTGTGCTCGCTTTCAAGCTAAGCCTAAAGAATCTAATCTCAATGCTGTCAAGAGAATCTTTCGCTATCTCAAGCACACACCATCCTTGGGTCTCTGGTACCCATGTGAGTCTTCCTTTGATCTAGTTGGCTTCACTGATTCTCATACCTGTGTAGCCAGATGCCCTCGATTATTCCTCCATAAGTTCCACCTTGAAACTCCCCTTCCTCCAACATCTTCACCTCCACCTTGTCCCAACGTTTGAATGGACTCTCCGCCATCTTCAGTACTCAAGTGTATTTTTTTGTATATTGTATTTGTGTGTTTTAATTCTCTGTTTCTTGTTTCCTTTTATAGACTCTTGTAGTGATTTCGAGACTTCCGTTTTTGGGCGATTCATTTCTCCTGGAATAAATACTTGATGTGACAAATGACCTTTTGATCTTCTCAAGATGATCTTGTCAGAGATCCTCGATTTGACGGTGATCATTGATCTAGTCTACAACTCTGACACCTACGTCCCAAAAAGCATGCTGCTGTATGTGTCTCAAGTCTCGTTTCTCAGTGGCAAGACTAGCCCTGAGATGTTATAGAGCCACTCACTCTCATCAGTGTTCCAGCACAGTCTATCCACTGATGAGAGATTGCCCTGTCCCTCTGGTAAATTTTTTTTTGGGCGTGAGTGATATCTTTCTTATTGGTTTCATCCAAACCTTGTCCCTAGAAACATGTTGCCGCATGTCCAAGTCTTATGTCCTGCTGAGACATTAAGCACTGACCCGCCTCATCAGTTGATCAATGTATCAACTGATGACTATATTGTCTGGTCCTAAAAAGACGAAGGGTTTCTTTCTGTTGATGTTTTCTCTACCAGACCCTGTCCCTAGATGCTGCTGCTGCATGCTCGCCCTGCAAGGCATTTGATCCCTCCATGTGCTGATGCAAAGTCCTCAACACATGTAGTACTGGCTGGTCCTCTTAGCCAAGGGATTGTTTGGTCATTTGTCGCTAAGATTAACCGTTCACGCTTTCGCCTTTATCTCTCGTATCTCAGCCACAAATCTTGACCATTGATGATTGCCACATGTCCCTGACATTTCGGCTCCATAATCATCATAAGATCTCTTCCCGATCTTTCGCCTTCCAAATTGCCATTCCTCAAAATAACCCTCTCACAGATACATATATTTTCAAATTTCCTAAACCCTTTCTCCCATACAAACATCTTCCTCTCCATAAACCCTAACTAGCCTCTCTGCATCTTTCTCAAAATGTCTCGACTGTTCGAGTTTGTGCCTTCCCCTGGTCTCTCCAAAGCTGCTGCATCTCCCGCCTCAAATGTTCTTATTCTCTGAACGAATGTGGCAGACACCTTCGTTATTCCACCAAAGCTCAAGGATCAGGGTTTCGAGCAGTTCGTCGATTTCTTGAAAGGGCATCCTCTCAATTTCGCAATATCGGGTATGCCAGATGTTTTCAAACACTCCTTGGTGGCTGAATTTTGGTTCACCTGCAACTTCCACTCTGAATCAAACTCCTTTGTCGGCCCCATCGGTAATGGTCAAGCTCAAGTTTCTCTCTCAATCGACACCTTCAGACGCTGCCATCGTCTACCCTTTTCTGCTCCTTTCTCTGATCTTCCTACAGAAGAAACCTCCAAAACGGTTGTACATCTTTTGGGCTATGATCCCACTCTCGCTGGTAAATGGGATGTAGAAAAAATGGTTCTTCGTCAATGTTTTTCAGCTGGATGGAAATTCTTAACCGGGGTTATTGGAAAATGTCTCGGGTACAAACAAAGCAGTCTGGATCAAATGAATACGTACGAACTTCGTCTTCTATACGGGATGGCTCTCAATAAAATTTTTGACTATGCTTGCCTCATCTTCGACCAACTGATTTCTCTTGTATCATGCAAGACTCATACAAGTTATGCTGCCTTTCCAAGATTCCTGGCCTTGGCTCCAAGCATTGAGTCTATGGAATATACTTTAGCAGCTGATGTTTCCTGCTCGTTTCCAACTCTATCCCCTAAGATTTTTGGAACATCTGCTCCATCTACTGACGATGCCTCAATGCCAGCCTGCATGACCGGGTGGATCACCTCACCTTATAAGGGTGAATGTCTTCACAGATCCACTCATTCAGTTCTTCAACTAGTGGTTCTGGCAAATCCTAAAGAGTCAACTTCATCTGAATCCTCAACATCTATCAGCAGTACGTCTTCCTCAGGCTCTCAAAGTGTTAGGTTTTCTGCAAACAAAGTTCATCCAACAAAGAAGTGTCTCCATCAAAGTCATCCAGCAACACTTCATCTTCAGCTGAGGTATATTTTGACTCTTCCTCTGATTTATCAGATCCTGGAAATGATGATATGGTGGTTTGCGAGCCGTCCCCTATAGCCCTCAGCCTGATCTTCAAGTTTTTCCCTCTCCTATACGAGGTTCTGGGCATGTTCGCTTTGCCTCTCCTGAACCTGAACCAGAACAAATTGTTCAGCCTGAAACCCAAGAACCACCTCCAGCAGTTACTATTCTACCCGTATCCCAACATATTTACTTCTCCTCTCCTGACATTGAACCATCAACTGATCCTGCATCATCTTCTGGTCCTGCACCATCATCTGGTCCTGTACCATCTTCTGGTCCTGCACCATCATCTGCTCCTACGCCCTCATCCAGCTCTTCTCAGCTAGATAACATTTAAGCCTCTCTTCAGACCCTGATTGAGTTGTCTCAAACTCAATCCTCCAGACTCCAACAACTTGAAACTGACGTTTCCTACCTAAAAGAGTTGTTCTACTGGTCTCTGGTCGAAATCATGCCTGAAGATCCCACTGAAGATGATTTTCCTCTTTCCCCTCCTCCAGGTCCTGATGGCACTGATCATCTCTACATGCCACCACCATCCACTACACCTCAACTGCCACCATCCACTACACCTCAACCGCCACCATCCACTGCACCACCAACGAATACACCCTCTGCTCAACCTCCTCCTTCTTCTGATGATGATGCCAAAAAGGGGGAGAATTTGTCTGGCAATCCGTCTGGCACTCAAGATCC
Organism: Cichorium intybus; assembly: GCA_023525715.1. Classification (NCBI taxonomy): domain Eukaryota; kingdom Viridiplantae; phylum Streptophyta; class Magnoliopsida; order Asterales; family Asteraceae; genus Cichorium; species Cichorium intybus. Next base: position 60,096,816 of record CM042012.1, read on the forward strand.
TCTTCCAGAAGGGGATGTCATTAGAGACGTTGATATGGCTCACGTTGAGGGGGAGGAAGCTCACATTGAGGGGGATGTCATTAGAGACGTTGATATGGCTCACGTTGAGGGGGAGGAAGCTCACGTTGAGGGGGAGCAGGTAGAAAATCCTTTAACTCAAGAAGGGTCGTCCGTGCTTCAAATCACTGCTCCTGCTGAGGGGGAGCAAGAGTCTAATGAAAACTCTGAGAATGAGGAAAAAGCAAATTCTGAGGGAGAGCCAGAGCTAGCTTTTGCCTCTAAAATTGATGATGAAGAAGGCCTCTTCGATATGCCTTATCATGCTGCTCCTATTGCAGTACTATATCCATGTCAACCCTTTCCTGTTGAAAGCTCAAGCACCGCTGCCCCCGGAGGTTCTTCTATCCCAAGTGCTGATCACCTTTCACCTGACGTGTCTGATGATGATATCCCCTTGGTGTTCAAAACAAAACGCAAAACTGAGTCCTCCTCAGTTCCTAAAACATCAAAACGTTAGAAGACGTCCTCTCAAGTTCTCAAGTTGGCTAACGAGTGGTGCATGTCCCCTTCACAAGTTGAAGAAATAGCTGCTGAACATAATCTAGTAATGACAAACCGGATCATATGTTCAAAGGATGCCAAGGTGGCTAAGCAAGTGGTTCAAGAGGAAGGAGGGATATGTCAACAGAAAGATCTCCTGAGTCTTTTTGATTCCATGACTATGGAACAAAGGAGAATTACAAGTAGAGCTGAAAGCGCCAATAGAAAAATTGATTTGGCAAGATTTAAAGATGTGTTTTCAAGGAGACGCTCTATGCTACCTATTGTTAAAGTAGGTTACTCCAAGAACAAAGGGGAACTAATCCCAAAACTTCATCTTCAGAGGAAAGACAAAGAAGAACTTGTTCCTGAACAAGTGTTTATTCATGAAGTAGGAAGTTTTGGATTCACTGAATGGTAGGAAATGCTTTCTGCTACTAGAAGACATAAGGGGCTGTACGTTGAAGAGCTTTATGGTGCTCTTAAAATCTGGATGGATAAATTTTATGATCTGAACCTCATTCCTGCTTCTGATCGCTCTGTTAAGCCCAATACGTCTGGTCCTAAGAAAAGAAGAAAGAAGTCTAAGGAGGTTCATCATCTGGCTCTGAACTAAGGACTTCAACAACATTCCTCCTCCTAGTGCTCCGACTGAAGCCTACACTCTGGTCAGGTCTCCATTTCATGGAATGATATATGAAGATGAAAATGGAAAGATGTGCTTCATGCGCATTGCTGATCTGAAGAATGCCTCTACTGAACATCTTTTTCATCTTCGACTTGAATGCTTCAAGGCCCAGCAAGCTGAGGGTTTTCATATGCTGATTTCTCATCAACTAGGAAGAAGAGAGCCCTAGCTTCATGATCCTGAGTATTCATGGATCAAGCCTGAGATTCTCTCTGGGGCTGAGTATGTTGCATCTCTTGGCCAATCCTCTCTCCGCTGAAAAGGTTTTGACATCATCAGATTGGAGGAGATTGTTGGGCTGTTAAGTATCAGCATCAGCTGATCATCAGCATCAGCTGATCAAGTAACAACACCTTTTGAATCTGATGATTGTCAAAGAAGGATCATTCTCGTTTAAGATCATTGTAATACTTATCGTATTTTTGTAGATTATCTAGTTTGTATACTTATCTATTGTCTTGTTCTTTCTTTTATTCTTGTTCGATCTATCTTTATAAACCAACATGTTGAAGATAACGATTCGCAGCCGTCAAATGCTTGCAAAATGTATTAATTATCATTACATCAGTCTTTTCATATTGACTTTCAGTTTACTGGTATTTAATTACCTACAAAACATTTCTTCTACATCTCCATTTCTGATAAAAAACCACCCACATAATCTTCCACTTAAATATCATGGCAGGAATCAACAATCAATGGAGGATTAGAGATTCAAGTTCAAATTTGGATCTTTCTAAAGAATGCGGCTTCTACAATGTCATGTTTTTCAGCCTCAAAGTCATTCATGCCGAAGATCTAATGCTTGATATTATTGGATTAGTCGCCTCTTCGTCTTTGCAAAGCTTAATTTCTTTGAAAATGTGGTAAGTTTCTGCTTAAATTTTATTAATAAGCATTGTCCTCATCTTTTGCGGTTTTTTTCCGCTAAACAGTTCGAAGGTCCTTATGCAAATGTGTGATAGGAAAAGGAAGGATGGGGACCGAGAAGGGAACAACCTGCTCAGTGGACATTACACTGTCACCAGGCAAAGGTTGGGTCTGTTCACCACTGAGATTCTCGCTGATATTGACCCAACATCGACAAGTAGAATTGTGTGATTATTGTTTGTGGTATCTACTTGCATACAAGTTTGTGAAGCCCAAAATATTCTTCATGTTAATTAACTATGTTTATGTCTATGGAATGAAATCTTTTATAGATGTTTTTGGTATCTATTTCTACAAGTTTTGGGGTATAAACCAAACCAATTTTTCTTTTACACCTCGAAAACTGATGAGACCTTAGATTTGGGTCTCCTCAAACCTTCAATTCTTTATACCGCAACACCTTAAGGAATGCACCATCCAAGAGGATAAAATTTGTTGTTAATAAATATGGGGTCCGTATCCCTAAATTAAATTTAAATGAAGCAATCTGACAACGCCTAGTGATATTACATATTTTAGTTGTTGTTGAGCCCTATTCTTAGTGAACTTATATCATATATCTCGTGGTATTCTCACTTTTCGTGCCAGCACTTGTTTGGAAGAAAATAATGAAAACAGGGACCAAAAGCGTGCAAATTGGAGAAAGTTTGGAGAAGAAGATAAAATCAGGAAAACACGTACGCGCGCCGCGGAATCAAGTACACGCGATGTGGCTTCGAGGCGGTGCACCAAATTCAAAGGACGAGAAAATGGGAGAAGATAAGTACGCGTGCCGTGGTTCACTTAAATGCGCGGCGCGGCTGTGGAAAATTTCAACTATAAATAGAGCCATTTACAGCCGAAACCCTGAGAAAAACCCTGGTGAAAAATCAACCGTAGAGGCTCTTTGACTCCAAGAACTCGTTTTCAGCAATTCTTTTTTGGGCATTTCAGGTTTTTATGTTTAATTTCCTTTAGTTTAATAGTTAGTATTAGTGGCTAGGGTCTTTGGGAGTGACAACCACTGACCTTAAGCATTGGGGTTACTGTTTTTCAGTCTTTGTTACTGTATTGGGTGATTGGAATTCAGTTTGAGTTTATAATAATCACTTGGTTACAAGTAATATTGGTTTTTCGGTGTTTTGATACTTGTTATTGGTTTTGAATGCTTGGATTGTGTTTGAATTGTATTTGGATGATTGTTTTGACCTTGTTGGACTGTTTTCATTCGCTGATTTCAGTAGCCAATTAGGTTAGCCTTCTAGGTCTGAACTTTAGCCAGTGACTGTCCCGTTGGATTTTAGTTATTGGTGTAGTTTATGCCTTGTTTTGGTTTATGTTTTGGATTGTTGGATGCCTTTGTTTACTTCTGAATTAGAGATGCACGTCTGATTTCAGGAAGTAACTAGGTTTGGTTTGAATCTTAGCTTAGTCTATGCTTGTTTTGGGATTGTTTAGTTTAGAAATTTTGAGTTTTAGTGAAAAGGGTTTGGAAACTAAAGTCCTCCGACTATAGCGTGACACTATAGTTGGTAATCTGTCATCTGGACTGACCACGTAGCTCCTACGGATCGACTCTGACTACCACTGTGCTAGTGTGTGTGTTAGGTTTTTCTTATTTTTGACCGCACGACGACCTAGGCATGTCAAATTTTGGCGCCGTTGCCGGGGAGCTGTGAGCTTAGTTTAGGTGACTAGTAGGAACTTTTTGTTTCTTGATTTTCTTTAAAGTTTCATTTGGTTAGTTTTGGTTTTTGATTTTTGTGGGCATGTTGCATTAGTGCATGCGTACCCGCAGGGGTGAGCAATTATCCCTTTTGCAATTTGATCCTGAGATTGAGCGAACTGCGTGCAAAATCCGTGCACGTAGGCGTTCCAATATCATGAGTTTTAGTCATGTTAGTAGTAGTACTGTAAGTGTTGCCCAGGAACCATCAGGTGAGGCAACGGGGATGTCTTTTATTCCCCCGGTTTCGGAGTTTCAATTCGGGAGCACGAGTGCTTCTGGTGGTGCAGTTTCAGCCCCTGCACGCATACCATCATGCACTCCGCCATCGATTCCATCATTTCCACTAGTATCACAACCACAATCCACCAATCCATTTACCTCTGCAATGTCTTGGGGAGAGCCGACCAGTGATGGCACCCCTGTTTCTAGATAGCAGCTACCAACCTCTCAACCATTTTCTCAACCACAACCAGTTCTATTTAAACCTCAACTCACATTCCAACCTACACAATACCAACAACCTCCTCAGCCACAGTACCAGTATCCAGAGACGGAGGAGAGATATGATGAGAAAAATGAAGGATGGGTTCCACCAGCGCCACAGCAACCATGGGACCGAGGTCGGGGACCTCCAAAAAGAGAACAACAGCATCAAGGTCAGCAGGGATATAATGATCCTCAATGTTACGGTAATCCTGCCCAACCTTTATATTTTGCACAACCGAGAGGGCAATCGGTTGCATCACACTTCCAGCCACGGGAGTATGATGACTCATCACCCATCTATATTCCTGATGATGTAGAATACCATGTAGAAATTAGGCCTCAACTGATAGGAATATTAACTCAATTAAGAGGATATAAAACTGATGACCCATACAATCATTTGTATGAGTTCATATCTATCGCGAATGCTAATACTCCTAGAAATGGCAATAGGGATAAGGCCAAATATTGGTTCACTTCTCTTCCATCTAATAGTATCACTAGTTGGGTTCAACTCAAGGCAAAATTTTTACAAGAATTCTACCCAGTTAGTAAAACCACAGAGGTCAGACGAGAAATTCAGAACTTTCAGCAGCAGCCTGGAGAGGCTTTCCACGAAGCGTTTGACAGGTTGAAGGAGTTATTACGATCCTGTCCGCATCATGAGGTTCCCAAATGGCAGTTAGTGAAGTTGTTTTTCGAGGGAGTCAGCGAAACACACCAAGCAATGATAAATGCCTCGTCAAGCGGGACATTTATGTGGCAAGAGCCGGAAGACGCTTGGAGATTCTTGGAGCAGTTAAGCTTAGGATCGAAGGTCAGCGGAACCATGAAAGATAATACAGTCTATGTAGCGAACATTGAAACGGAAAACAAGTGGAAGACAGAAACTCAGAAGGAGCTCAGTGCTGTGAGTAAGAAGTTTAATCAAATGCTCGCGAGGTTTCAGCAAGAGAAAGGAGCATATGTATTTCATGGGCAAGTTATATATAACACATGCGGGGGTATAGGACATAATCACAATGAGTGCTCAATGACTCATGAGGAGATTAGTCAAGTACATGGGTATGGTCGATTTCACAACGCACCAAGACCATTCTGCAACAATCAATAACGGGAAGCAAGGCAACAACCAATTAGGAAGTAACAGGTGCAACCTCCATCGCCAGCGGGAGGAATGAACATTGGTTTACAGGAAATCTTTGGGATGTTAGTTAAGCTTCAGGAAGTGGAGAAGTCTAATTCAGAAGCAATCCTGAAGTTAGGAAAATTAATTGTTAAGATGGACGAGGATAGAGCTCAGAAAATGGCGCAGGCGTCAAAGGTACAAGTAAATGAGGTGATCATGCTTAGGAACGGGAAGAAAGTGGATAATAAGGTTATAGCCCCACTTGTGGACGAAGATAGTGATGTAGAAATAATTTTTGATGAAAAAGAAGAGATGGAGAAAGAAGAAAAGAAGGATAAGGAGGAGCAAGCGAAGAAGAAGAAGCAAACGAGTACATGGGAGAAAGGAGAATAAAGTGGGACAGTACCTTTTCCTACAACTTTGGAAAAGCCCGAGAAAAGACCATATGGGAAGAAGGGACCGTAGGCAGAAGATATGTGGGAACTGTTTAGTCAAATTAAGGTTAACATCCCATTAGTAAAACTCATTAAGGAAGTTCCCGCGTATGCTAAGTTTCTTAAGGATATGTGCATACATAAGAAACATATCTTGTCCCATTTGCCTAAGATGATTAGCTTACCTGAAAATGTAAGTTCTATCTTAATGGACGCGCTTCATCCAAAGATGAAGGATCCGGGAGTTCCTCTCATGTCGGTAGATTTAGGCAATGTGCACATTAAACGAGCTTTGTTAGATTTAGGCGCAAGTGTGAACATATTGCCTGGACAGTTATTTGGCAAGCACGAGTTTGGCACCATGAGATCCAACGACGTAATTATGCAATTGGCAGATAAATCCACAAAGATCCCTAGGGGGATGTTAGTCGATGTCATCATCAAGGTGGGAGAATTTTATTACCCAGCAAATTTCCTAGTGTTGGACACTCGTCAGGCGACCAATGGAGAACAACCCACGATCATCTTAGGACGGCCGTTTTTGGCCATGGCCAACGCAAATATCGCTTGTCGCACTGGAGAAATGGGAATATCTTTTGGGCACCAACAGGCCAAGATCAACATTTTCAATGCTGATCCCAAGGGAAGTAGAATAGACGAAGAGGAGTGTTATCAGGTAGACATCATAGATGAGTTAGTGGAGCAGTACACTCCAGAGGTACTTTAATCAGAGGAGAGGGAGATTCAGGAAGAAGGAAGTGTCGAAAATGATGAGCAGCGAGAAGAAGTAGAAGGAGAAAAGGGTTTAAAGTCTGAAGAATGCGCTCACATAGAGAAGTTACCGACAGAGATTCCAAGGATGCTGAAACCCTCCTTACAAGAACCACCGAAGCTGGAGTTGAAGCCGCTACCAGGACACCTGAAGTATGCCTTTTTAGGGGACAATGATACTTTGCCCGTGATTTTAGCAGCAGACTTGACAGGAGAACAAGAAAAAGAATTACTCAAAGTATTGTCCAAACACAAGGAGGCCATTGGTTGGACAATCGCAGACTTAAAGGGAATCAGCCCAACCACATGCATGCATAGCATCATCACAGAAGACGCCGCTAAACCAGCCAGGGATACGCAGAGAAGATTGAATCCTAATCTAAAGGAAGTTGTCAAAAAGGAGGTTCTCAAATGCTTAGATGCTGGAATCATATACCCAATTTCTGATAGTGAATGGGTCAGTCCGACACAAACAGTGCCAAAGAAGTCTGGAATAACTGTTGTGGATACGAAGGATGGTGACAAGGTATCCACACGGCCCGTAACTGGATGGAGAGTTTGTATCGATTATCGAAAGCTCAACACTGCTACTTCTAAAGACCATTTTCCATTGCCGTTCATCGATCAGATCGTGGAGAAGCTAGCAGGACAGAAGTACTACCGTTTCTTGGATGGGTATTCTGGGTATAATCAGATTGCAATCCATCCAGAGGATCAGGCAAAGACAACATTCACGTGTCCTTATGGCACCTTTCTTTTCGCAGAATGCCATTCGGGTTGTGTAATGCGCCTGCTACATTTCAACGATGCATGATGGCGATCTTTTCTGATATGATTGGTGATGCGTTAGAAATCTTCATGGACGACTATTCAATCTTTGGACAGACGTTCGAAGCCTGCTTGGATCAATTGGAGAAAGTATTGGAAAGATGTGTCGAATCCAATTTGGTGTTGTCTTGGGAAAAGAGCTACTTCATGGTCAAAGAAGGGATAGTGTTAGGTCACGTAGTTTCTGAGAGAGGGTTCGAAGTTGATCGTGCTAAAGTCAAGGTCATATCCACGTTGCCACCCCCAACATCAGTGAAAGGGGTCAGATCATTTCTAGGACATGCAGGTTTCTATCGTAGGTTTATCAAAGACTTTAGTACCATCTCCAAACCCCTCTGTGGTCTTCTCTTGAAGGATGCGCCATTCATTTTTGATAAGGAATGTGTAAAAGCATTCAATATCCTCAAAAATAAATTGGTCGAGGCTCCTATCCTGAAACCGCCTGATTGGACTCAACCGTTTGAAATAATGTGTGATGCCAGTGACTATGCTGCTGGTGCAGTATTTGGACAAAAGATTGATCGGAAACCTGTAGTCATTTGTTATGCTAGTAAAACTTTTTCTGAAGCTCAATTAAATTATACAATTACTGAAAAAGAATTACTTGCCGTAGTGTTTGCATTAGACAAGTTTTGATCATACATTTGGGGATATAAGGTAGTAGTTTATACCGATCATAGCACCGTTAGAAACTTGCTCGTTAAGAAGGAGTCTAAACCTAGATTGATTAGATGGATACTTCTGTTGCAAGAGTTCGATGTGGAGATTAAAGAAAAGAAGGGAACAGAGAATGTCGTGGCAGACCATCTTTCTCGACTGCCAGCTGGATGATTAGAAGCAGGAATCAAGGATTCATTCCCGGATGAGCAGCTGCTGGAGCTTACCAGAGCCCCTTGGTACGCAAACTATGTAAATTTCTTGGCTACAGGAGCAATACCGACACATTGGACCAAACAAAGACAAAAGCAGTTCCGCACATATGCAAAAAGATTTATATGGGATGATCCTGATCGTTTCAAGGTAGGAGAGGATCAAATAATTCGGAGATGTGTGCGTGATAGCGAAATTAGTGAGGTATTGGAGCATTGCCATGCATCCGCGTGTAGAGGGCATTTCAGTGGTAAAAAGACGGGGTACAAAGTTCTCAAAGCTGGATTATATTGGCCAACATTTTTCAGGGACGCACATCAAACTGCTAAGGAATGCCTCAACTGCCAGCAGTTAGGAAACATATCAAAGAGGGATCAGATGCCCTTGAATCCAATCCTGGTAGTGGACATTTTCGATGTCTGGGGAATTGACTTCATGGGTCCATTTCCTACGTCACATGGTTATGTTTACATTCTGGTAGCAGTGGATTATGTGTCCAAATGGATCGAAGCAGAGGCAACTCGTACGAATGACCACCATGTGGTGTGTAAATTCGTAAAGAAGAACATTTTCACTAGGCACGGTGTTCCACGAGTAATCATCAGTGATGGAGGGTCCCATTTCAAGAATTTCAAATTCGGAAGATTGCTAAAGCATTATGGAGTGAATCATCGGATTGCAACACCCTATCATCCTCAGACGAGTGGCCAAGTGGAAGTATCTAATAGGCAAATAAAGGAAATCCTGCAAAAGACTATCAAGACCGACAGAAAGGATTGGTCACTTAGGTTGGACGATGCGCTTTGGGCATATCGCACTGCTTACAAGACACCGATTGGAACAACTACATATCGGTTGGTTTATGGAAAAGGGTGTCATCTACCGGTTGAGCTTGCCAATCGTTCCTTATGGGCAATCAAACAAGTCAACATGGACTACACGGAAGCAGGAAAGGAGAGGAAACTTCAGTTGTCGGAATTAGAGGAACTACGAGACGAAGCATATGAAAATGCGGCCACATACAAATCAAAGATGAAAAGGTATCACGATGCCAAGCTCCGCTTGAAATCTTTTGAGGTAGGACCAAAAGTGTGGCTGTACAACTCGCGATTGAAGATGTTTCCCGGGGAGCTCAGGAGTAAATGGAATGGCCCTTATGCGGTGGTCAGCATCACAGACTATGGCGCAGTAGAGATTCAGGATTTGAAAGGTGGTCAACCATTCAAAGTCAATGGACATAGGCTCAAACCCTATGTCGTTGCAGGAACATTCCAGAAACTGGAAGTGGAAACGGTCGAATTCGTGGTAGATGTTCCGGTGTATACTGCATAAATCAGGTAAGTCCACGTCCGGCTGAAGACGTTAAACTTAGCGCTTGTCGGGAGGCAACCCGATCGTCATTTGTATATTTGCATATTTTTAATTCATTGCATCCATTTGATCACGGTGAGAAAAAGGCAAGTGTGGGGTCATTTTGGTAATTTTGTAGAACCGCGACGCGGGATCTTAGGATCCGCGCCGCGCGTATTGAGTTTTTGCGATTACATTTAAAATCAGATTTTTATACGAGACACGGATAGACACTTCCCGCGCCGCGGCCTTATCTTAATTTGGAATTAAAGATAATCACCAAAACAGAGTTTTTTGAAAGATATCCAAATTCCCACAACTACATATAATCAAATTGCGTAATTCGAGATAATTTTCACTGTGCTACAAGCCTTTCAATCACTCAAGTCATCTGCATTCCTCTTTCATTCACTAAAATTCAAGTAAGTCTTTCTTTTCCTTCTCTTAGTTTTATAAGTCTTGAACTTCCTAGATGATGCTGTAATTCACAATGCCGTACTTAATTGTAACACCCAGTTTCTCATATTCAGGATTACACTGATAATTCAATCAAAAATAACTATCATTAAGGTGTAATCCTCAAAGATGAGTAACAAGTATGACAAGATACTATCAAAAGCATAGTTTAAGTGCTTATTTACATACAACAAGTTTCATACTAGTTCTCAAAAACCAAGTGTTTACGAAAGACCTAGTCTAACACAACAAAATAAGTTCAAGTTCAAAGTCCATATCCCATCCAGCTAACCCTCCGTGATGCGTTTCCCACGATCTGTACTTCCAGAACCTAACACAATTAACATTAACAAACAATATATGAGCTTTGAAAGCTCTGTGAGTAATTGAAGTTTAACTGGACAGAAATTGTCCAACATTTCTTTCACAACTTTCTCAATAAACTATCTTGATCCTTAATGTAAACTCATAATGAGGTTCATATTTCCAAACACTCATAATTGGTATTCTCAACCAATTTCAAAACAACTCAAATCATACTTCTTCTGTAATAAACATCAATACCAACACATAATTCATCTATTAATAACTACTCACCTGTTGTGGAATCGATGTGTGGAACTCCTGCACCTCGTGTATGCTCCTGCCTAGCCTTAGCTGTAGCATAACAACTCATTTTCATTACTCAAGTTAAGAATAATTCTTAATCACACTCAATATTCCTCTTGTATCATTTAAGCAAGTTATAATCAAAGGATAGCAATAATATCAAAGTTGTAGTTTTCAATTTCATCACTTAAACACATGTAACCCTAGAAATGCAACAATCAACATTTCATTAGCTTGGGTCTCGAATTAGAACTCACATACACAGCCTAATCCAAATAAACTCACTCTAATTCGTGCTAGTTGAAAGTGGCTCATCAAAACCACAAGTAACCATTTCAAATCAAATGATTCAACCATTGGAATAAGATAAAAATCAAGGAGGATTACCTTTCAAACTCAAAGGATAAATCTCTAGCTTCAATTCGTGATCAATAAGCCTTAATCTCGACTTTGGAAGGTTGGAATCAAGTTTTTAGGGTTAAAAGAAGTTTTGAACGAAATGGGTTTTATCCCCAAATGAAAGAAAATTTCCTTTTAAAAATGCCCTGTTGCGACACACGACCCGTGTGGAAATCCACACGACCCGTGTGGATCCACCGCCTCAAATGAAGTGGAAACTGCCGGATTCTACACGACTCGTGTGGAATCTGGCACGACCCCGTGTGATAACCTGGCACGACCCGTGTGGATCTGGCACGACCCGTGTAAGTCTGGTGCTCAACTCTTTGCTTACTGCCAGATTCTACACGACCCGTGTAGATTCTACACGACCCGTGTGATTCTAAAACTCATCTTTTAGCTTACTGCATGAATCTACACGACCCGTGTAGAATCTACACGACCCGTGTGATTCTAAAACTCATCTTTTAAAGCTTTAACTTCTTCCAAATAAGTTTCTAACCCTCTTAACCCATATAAAAACTTATTTAATCTTATTTACACTAAATCAACACAATGTCACTACTATTTAATATCACGGTATTACAAGTTCTTACCCTCTTCAAAATATTCCGTCCTCGGAATTCCTCACTCGACCCGCTTAACTGATCTTATTGAATAGATGGGCTTCAGCGAACCTACTTCTACTTCTTAGATGGAATTAATTCAAGAAGATCAGGACTAGTCTTTCACTTCACAGATCAGATAGAGATCTACTTTTTATTCCATGGCCAGCTCAAGAAAGAGGCAGGCTAGAAAGCATACGATCTTAGACCCTTACGTTGGTGATTGTCGCCTGTTAGTGTTAGAGATTCAGATAGAGGCTAGCAAACTGCTCTATCAGCGGAAAGAGAGAGAGAGCCAATACATGACAGGGGGGAGAAGTTAAGCAGGTTTCTTAGACGGTTAGTATAATCGGCCGTCTGTAACCACTGATTGATCCTCACAAAATAGAAAATTCTGGCATTACCTGCAATCGGGTGGTTTTCATTTGAATTCTAATAACAAGTAAGAAACAAGGAATCGAAGTTCTTTATTCGACTTATATTGATTCAATTTTCTACTTCTTCTTTATTTATAAACTAAAAATTTTAGTATATATGCAGTGCCAATCCAACACAAGTCTTTTTTTTTTTTTACTATTATTTCAATTTAAGTTCTTGTATTTTTTCCATCGTATTCTTTTCTTACCCTTTATATTGACAACATTGTATCGAACAAATATAATTCATCTTGATAAGCAGCTCTATTTATTTCCATCTCATAGGTTTGATTTTTTACCTTAGTTGATTCAAATGATGGGTTCGTTGGATTAGCTTTGATACCCGAATTTTTAATTGAAAAAGGTGGATAACATAGAAATAGGGGATGGTCACTAAAAATTTTAGTATATATGCAGTGCCAATCCAACACAAGTTTTTTTTTTTTACTATTATTTCAATTTTAGTTCTTGTATTTTTTCCATCGTATTCTTTTCTTACCCTTTATATTGACAACATTGTATCGAACAAATATAATTCATCTTGATAAGCAGCTCTATTTATTTTCGTCTCATAGGTTTGATTTTTTACCTTAGTTGATTCAAATGATGGGTTCGTTGGATTAGCTTTGATACCCTAATTTTTAATTGAAAAAGGTGGATAACATAGAAATAGGGGATGGTCTAGCATTTTTTACATTTCTTTATTTATTTTAATTGGGAAATTTTTTATTCTTTCATCTAATTTAGTCATTTTTATGTTCCAAATAGATTATAATTTTTTTTATATTTTTTTATTTCGTACTTTAATTCTTTGATTTCATTATTTTGTTTTATTCTGATTGTATCTACATACCTTTTTTTCTATTTAGGTTGCTAACTCAACGGTAGAGTACTCGGCTTTTAAGTGCGGCTAGGATCTTTTACACATTAGATGAAGCGAGGGATTCGTCCATACCATCGGTAAAGTTTGGAAGACCACGACTGATCCTGAAAGGGAATGAATGGAAAAAATAGCATGTCGTATCAATTAAGAGTTCTGAGAATAGTTTATTCCGGCTCGGTACAAAATACCTTGACCGTATTTCCTCTTCGGCTTCCCAAGTGACATCTGTACCCCTATGATGTCGCCACTGTACTTTTACTAATCTAATCTCTTTGTTTCGTAACTTCTTGATCTTTTTATCCAAAATCTGTTCTGGCATCTCTTGATATCTCAGTTTCTCATCTAATTGAACTTCAGCTAAGGGTACCCAAGTGGATTGGTCATACAATGTTTTTCTAAGGTGTGACACATGAAAAACATTGTGGATACCCTGTAACTCCTCTGGAAGCTTTAGCTTATACGCAACCGCTCCAATTTTCTCCAAAACTTGAAAGGGTCCAATAAAGCGTGGGCTCAATTTACCTCTTTTGCCAAATCGAATTATTCCCTTCCATGGGGACACTTTCAACATTACCATGTCCCCAAGATTGAACTCTAACAGCTTTCTTCTTCTATCTGCATATTGCTTTTGGCGGTTTTGGGCTACCCGCATATGCTCACGAATGCTTTGTATTTTCTCTTCGGTTTCAGCTATAATTTCTTGTCCCGCCAATGGTTTCTCTGTAGTTTCAGTCCAACAAGTCGGGGTCCGACACGGTGCACCGTATAAAGCTTCAAAAGGTGCCATCAGTATACTATACTGGAGTGGAAAGTGTTGTTATAGGCAAACTCTACCAAAGGCAGATGATCTTCCCAACTGCCTCCAAAATCAATGATGCAGGCTCGTAGCATATCTTCAAGTGTTTGTATCGTTCTTTCCGACTGTCCATCCGTCTGGGGATGATACGCAGTACTCAATAAAGCTTTTGTACCAAAATGCTTTTGGAAACTCTTCCAGAAATGTGAATTGAACCGATTATCTCTATCAGAAATTATTGAAGTTGGCACTCCATGTCGTTTCACAATTTCTTTCGTATATATCTCAGCTAGCTTTAAAACTTTATAATCTTCTCGGATTGGAATAAAATGTGCCGACTTTGTAAACCTGTCAACAATCACCCATATAGAATCATATCCTCGAGTAGTCCGAGGCAACTTTGTGATGAAATCCATGGTGATCTCATCCCACTTCTTCTTTGGTACTGGCAATGGCTGCACTGCTCCATAAGGCTTCTGATGATTAGCTTTTACCTGAAGACATGTCAAACAGTTCTCTACAAATTGTCCCACATCTCGCTTCATACCCGGCCACCAGTAGTACGGTTTTAAGGTATGATACATTCGTGTACTACCAGGATGAACCGAATATCTAGTACAGTGAGCATCCTCTAGCAATAACTGTCTCGCCTTGCCATGTCTCGGAACCCAAACTCGCCCTTGGAAAGTCTTGATTCCTTGTGCATTTTCCACAAGTTTCTCTACATAACCAATTATCCTTTCTTTCTTCAAATCTTTAGCTTCGACTTGGCATCTACGTATCAACTCTGGTAATTGACTCACAATCCCCATTCGAGCCGATATTACTCGAATAGGCGGCTCTTTACGGCTTAGTGCATCCGCCACCACATTGGCTTTACCAGGATGGTAAAGTATTTCACAATCATAATCTTTTAGTAGATCCATCCACCGTACTTGCCTCATGTTTAACTCTTTTTGATCAAACAGATATTTCAGACTTTTATGATCTGTATAGATCTGAAATCGCACTCCATAAAGATAATGTCGCCAGATCTTTAATACAAAAAATTACTTCCGCCAACTCTAAATCATGTACTGGGTAAGCTTTTTCATGTGGTTTCAGTTGTCGAGAGGCATACGCTATCACTCGTCCTTTTTGCATCAACACGCATCCAAGACCACTTAAGGAGGCATAGCTGTAAAGAACAAAATCCTCCCCTCCTTGCGGCAAAGCCAACACTGGAGCCTTGCATAAGCCATCTCGTAGTTGTTCAAAGGCTGATTGTTGTGCCTCAGTCCAACTAAATTTCTCCGTCTTCTTGGTCAATTTGGTTAAGGGCATAGCTATACGAGAGAAGTTTTCTACAAATCGTCGATAATAGCCTGCTAACCCCAAGAAAATACGAACCTCCATTGGACTCTTTGGCGGCTCCCAACTCATTACGGCTTCGATCTTTGCTGGATCTACTTTTATACCGTCTTCATTTATCACATGGCCAAGAAATTGAATCTCCCGTAACCAGAACTCGCATTTTGAAAATTTTGCATATAATTTCTCGTCTCGAAGAAGATCTAGCATTTGTTGTAAATGAAATCTGTGCTCATCTCGACTCTTTGAATAAATCAGGATGTCATCGATAAACACAATTACGAATTTATCAAGAAAAGGATGACAAACCCGATTCATCAAATCCATAAAAACGGCTGGAGCATTAGTCAAACCGAACGGCATGACTAAGAACTCGTAATGGCCATACCTCGTACGAAAAGCTGTCTTTGGAATATCAGCTTCTTGTACTCTCAATTGATGATAGCCGGATCTCAAATCAATTTTTGAAAAATACGTGGCCCCATGCAGTTGATCAAATAAGTCATCGATCCTCGGCAACGGGTAACGATTCTTTATAGTGACCTTGTTGAACTCCCGATAATCTATACACATTCTCATAGATCCATCTTTCTTTTTCACAAAGAGTATAGGCGCACCCCACGGAGACGAACTCGGACGTATAAATCCAAGTTCCAATAACTCTTGTAACTGTCTCTTTAATTCTTCCATCTCAGATGGTGCTAATCGATAAGGTGGTCGAGCTACCGGCTTCGCCCCCGATATGACATCGATCACAAATTCAACTTGTCTACTTGGTGGTACGCCCGGAAGATTTTTGGGAAATACATCGGGATAATCACAAACTACTTCTACTTCTTCTATTTTGGAATGTTTTGACTCAGCACTAATCACATGTGCCATAATCAATTCACCCCCTCTTTCTATATATCTCCTAGCCGTGGCAAGTGACACTATCGGTACTTTTCGGGAACGTCGTTCACCTCGTATCAAAATTCGGGAACCACTCTGTGTCTTTATGGAAAGTGTTTTCTCATGACAATCCATTTGACCTCTATTATCATCCATCCAATCCATCCCGACTATCACATCAAACTCATGATTAGTGATCGGCTTCAGATCTATAGGGTACGCAATCCCATAGATTTCAAGCCGACACTGTTTATAATGACTCTTTACAAAAACACATCTCCCATCTGCTACATCTACTATTATTTTCTCATATAAATCGGCTAATGGAATATTGACAACGCAGCGGTCGTCGTGCGGTCAAAAATAAAGAAAACCTAACACACACTAGTATAGCGGTCGTCAGGGTCGATCCACAGGAGCTTCGTGGTTAGACTAGATGAGAGATTACCAACTAATAGTGTCACAGCTATAGTCAGATGATCTGGTTTCTATTTTCCTAATCACTAGCAAATGAGACAATAATCAAACACTCAAGCCAAGCTAAGCTATGTCCAAATGACCTAGTCACTTTCTGAAATCAGAAGTACATCTCTGATTCAGAAGCAATCAAAGGCATCCAAACTAACCAAACTAAGCAAAGCATAAACTAGCCACTAGTTAAAGTCCTACTGAACAGTTACTAGCCAAGGTTTAATGCTTACCAAATAACCTAATTAGCTACTGATTTCAGCTAAGGAAAACAGTCCTAACAAGGTCCAAAAGAATATCCAAAAACACAATCAATCAATCAAACCAAACACAAACATCCAAAACACCGAAAAACCAATATTAAGTGTAACCGAATGATTGCATTAACCAAATCCGAATTTCAATCACAAAAACAGTAACCAAATGTTTCTAAAACAGAAACCTAAGTGCTCAAAGTCAGTGGTTGTCACTCCCAAAGACTTTAGCTACAAAGACTACTTGCTACTAAAAGGAAATTAAATCCAAAAACATAAAATACCAATTGTGAGCTTGTTGAAATGAAATCGTGGAGTCAAAGAGCTTCAAGGTCGATTTTACACCCGGTTCTTTGCTAGGGTTTTCGGCTGGAAATGCATCTATTTATACTTGCAAATTTCCCGCAACCGCGCCGCGCAGAAGTGAAATCCGCGGCGCGCGTACTTATCTTTCCCCGATTCTTCGGCATTTGAATGTGTTCCACCGCCTTAAGCCCGCGTCGCGCATGGTTGATTCCCGCGGCGCCCGTACGAGTTCTCTTGATTTTTCATTCCTTCCCAACTTCTTCTTTTTGCACGCTTTTAGTCCCTGTTTCTATTCTTTTTCTCCAAACAAGTCCTGGCACGAAAAGTGAGAATACCCAGACATATTTGATATGATTTTATCAAGAACAGGGCTCAACAACGCCTAAAATACTTGATATCACTAGGCGTTGTCAAATATCTAGTTTAGAAGCAAAAGACTCTGATATAAAAGACACAGATGCACCCGAATCAAAAAGTAGTCTTGCTTGAAAAGAGTTCAAGCTAAAGATACCTGTGATAACATCGGTTCGATCTCTAGCCTCGTCGACAGTTAATTGAAAAGCTCGCGTTTTAACATGACCACCATCCCTATCTCTTCGATCATCTCGATCTCGACCTCCTCCTTGGCCAATCTTTTGAAAATCTCTTTGTGGCTCAGATTTCATCTTTGGGCAATTTGGACGAATATGCCCGCTCTCCCCACAATTGAAACAAAGGGGGCGACTCTCGGTACACTGGCGAGCCATATGTCCCGTCTTTCCACACTGGAAACAAACTGATGGAGGGTTTCGGGAATCGCATTCTCCCATGTGTTTTCGCCTACACTTCTTACACCATTTCTCTTCATTCTTCTTGGTTTTACCACGGATTTAAGAACCCGTGGTAATGGATCTCTGAGAAGTATCTACAGCCTTACCTTCCCACTTTCTCTTAAATCCTCCAACTTCTCTTTCGGTTCTTCTCTCCTCCTCTTGTCTTTGCAACTCCCTTTCTCTCGATCTTGCTGCTTCGGCAACCTGTTGAAAAGTTGTATATCTGGAACTCGGCAAAAACTCTCGGATCTGGGTTTTTAAACCCCACAAGTAACGATCCATCTTACGCTCCTCGGTATCAACTTGATGTTGTGAAAATCTTGCCTTCTTATTGAAATCCAGTGTGTATTGTTGCACTGTTCTCGACCCCTGTTGTAACTTCAAAAACTCTTCCTCTATTCCCTTCAAAAACTCTTCACGATCCTCCCTGTGCTCAGGTTGAACCGGTGGTTGTCCCGAAGAACCTCCAGTTGCAGTCTCCGTCTGAGGCCTCAAATAAGTGGGTAGTAATTCTTTAAGTGCTTTGGCTACCTCAGCCGCAATCATAGCTTGCATATTACTCTGTGTCTCAGGAGGTTGCTCTCCCTCGGGTTGATACTCTTTACCCGAATCTCGTGATCCCAATTGATCTCTTGATGGATCACCTCACTCTTTTTCTTTTCCATTGCTCATCTTAACTGAAAAATAAATTTAACTCATTTAGTAATCACCACCATAATACTCAATATGATGTGTAATCAACTCAATTGTATATCACTATAATACTCAATATAGTGTATAATCAACTCAATTGTATATCACTATAATACTCAATATAGTGTATAATCAACTCAATTGTATACACCGCGGAGGATAGCTACTCGGGACTCTTTGGGACTTCTCTATCTCTTTGGTTTAAGTCTAAACCCATCTCAAGGTTTAATTCTCTTAAACCACGGCTCTGATACCAACTTGTAATACCCAGTTTCTCATATTCAGGATTACACTGATAATTCAATCAAAAATAACTATCATTAAGGTGTAATCCTCAAAGATAAGTAACAAGTATGACAAGATACTATCAAAAGCATAGTTTAAGTGCTTATTTACATACAACAAGTTTCATACTAGTTCTCAAAAACCAAGTGTTTACGAAAGACCTAGTCTAACACAACAAAATAAGTTCAAGTTCAAAGTCCATATCCCATCCAGCTAACGCTCCGTGATGCGTTTCCCACGATCTGTACTTCCAGAACCTAACACAATTAACATTAACAAACAATATATGAGCTTTGAAAGCTCTGTGAGTAATTGAAGTTTAACTGGACAGCAATTGTCCAACATTTCTTTCACAACTTTCTTAATAAACCATCTTGATCCTTAATGTAAACTCATAATGAGGTTCATATTTCCAAACACTCATAATTGGTATTCTCAACCAATTTCAAAACAACTCAAATCATACTTCTTCTGTAATAAACATCAATACCAACACATAATTCATCTATTAATAACTACTCACCTGTTGTGTGTGGAACTCCTGCACCTCGTGTATGCTCCTGCCTAGCCTTAGCTGTAGCATAACAACTCATTTTCATTACTCAAGTTAAGAATAATTCTTAATCACACTCAATATTCCTCATAATCAAGGAACTTGTATCATTTAAGCAAGTTATAATCAAAGGATAGCAATAATATCAAAGTTGTAGTTTTCAATTTCATCACTTAAACACATGTAACCCTAGAAATGCAACAATCAACATTTCTTTAGCTTGGGTCTCGAATTAGAACTCACATACACAGCCTAATCCAAATAAACTCACTCTAATTCGTGCTAGTTGAAAGTGGCTCATCAAAACCACAAGTAACCATTTCAAATCAAATGATTCAACCGTTGGAATAAGATAAAAATCAAGGAGGATTACCTTTCAAACTCAAAGGATAAATCTCTAGCTTCAATTCGTGATCAATAAGCCTTAATCTCGACTTTGGAAGGTTGGAATCAAGTTTTTAGGGTTAAAAGAAGTTTTGAACGAAATGGGTTTTATCCCCAAATGAAAGAAAATTTCCTTTTAAAAATGCCCTGTTGCGACACACGACCCGTGTGGAAATCCACACGACCCGTGTGGATCCACCGCCTCAAATGAAGTGGAAACTGCCGGATTCTACACGACCCGTGTGGAAATCCACACGACCCGTGTGGATCCATCGCCTCAAACGAAGTGGAAACTACCGGATTCTACACGACCCGTGTGGAATCTGGCACGACCCCGTGTGATAACCTGGCACGACCCGTGTGGATCTGGCACGACCCGTGTAAGTCTGGTGCTCAACTCTTTGCTTACTGCCTGATTCTACACGACCCGTGTAGAATCTACACGACCCGTGTGATTCTAAAACTCATCTTTTAGCTTACTACATGAATCTACACGACCCGTGTAGAATCTACACGACTCGTGTGATTCTAAAACTCATCTTTTAAAGCTTTAACTTCTTCCAAATAAGTTTCTAACCCTCTTAACCCATATAAAAACTTATTTAATCTTATTTACACTAAATCAACACAATCTCACTACTATTTAATATTACGGTATTACATTAATTAATGAAATTGATTGCCAAATTAGGATTATAGTACTATATTGCATGAAACCTAAGTGTTAGATTAGACAAATTGGACTTAATTTGACAGAATTATCGATTTTTCTTTACTGAAATCGCTCGCCGCGCCGCGACCTGTACAGTCCACGACGCGGGTTATGAATATTCATTTAACGCGTCGCGGGATGTTATGTGCGCGCCACGTCGAACGCCAGAACAGTGCAGTAATTGTCAATTTTGTGAATTCTGCAGGCATGATGTCTTCTTCAGGTTGTTCTGAAACCATTGACTGGAACTCAGTGACTACACAGACCGACCGGATCCGCACGGCTAGCTTCTTTAATCGCCGGGGCCTGTGTAAAAACAAACGCATACTGCCGTGCCGCAAGGTCAATTGGGGCTTGACCAGGGAATCGGGAATCTTGGATCATCTGAAGGATTGGTTAGTACAAGGAGGGTATGAAGATGGAGACTTAACTTATACTTGCCGGGCGTTGGAGAATGCAACAAATATGAATGAGCCTGTTTACCGTGAGGTGTACCTACAGTTCCTTGCCAGCTATTACTTTGACCACAAGCAGAGGGGCATGGATATCGAGGAGACTGTGAGATTTCGTCTGGGAATCACGACCGCAGGTGTACCTTGCGGGAATTCGGGTACCACATCGGGCTGTACACCGAGGAGGAGTCGAATCCACCGGCATTCGAGGTGTTCCACAGGCACGCCAGCCGAACTATGTGGGATTCCTTTTCCCCAGTCGAGTACTGGGGCACGATAGCTTCCACTTGGTACCACGAGAACACGGTCCGGGAATGCTACATGCACCTGCCAGCCCACCGCATGTTGCATCGGCTGATCACCACCATGCTGTGGCCGCGTGCGGATGAAGAAAAAGTACTGCCCCGGGAGCTGCATCTGATGTGGTCAGTGATGCGGATGTTGGAAACTTGTAACATCCCTTATTTTGTCGCTGACGTTTTCAAGAAAATTACTGATACACCGATGACAATAACCGCATTGGGAGGGGGCCACTTCATCACCAGACTGGTAGAGTCATATGGACTGATCTCCGAGCACATGACCGACGGGTTGGAGGTTATCCCTCCAATCATCTTTTGCCCGCCTATGACCTCCTCGCGGGAGGTGATATACGTGGACGATGGAATCCCGTCTGTTGACCGTATGCCCTTCCTGGCACTTCGGTCTGAGCCGACTACATCTCGAAAGCGGTCAAGGCCAGCTACTGGTTTACCCCGCAGTCTATCCCCTGCTACGATGGAATCCCGCTTCCTTGCGGATGAGGTGAAGGCACTGAAGGAAACAATGGAGACACACATGCGGGAACACCAGATCCAGTCATATACAGCGCATGAGGTGGATAAAAGAATAGAGAATACACAAACACAACTCCTCTGGCTAGCTGACTGTATGATTGCACTAATGGCAAAGAATAAGTGTGTTCCACCAAGACCCCAGCCGACGATCAGAGATGAAGTGGAGGAGCCAATGGAAGAGGATCCGGAGGAAGAAGAAGGTGATTATGATGATACTGCACATAGTTGAAGGAATTAGATGTAATTAATTTGGATTTTTTCTAGTACATTTTTGATTTGCACTTTGTTAGGTTTAGTTGAACAGATTCGTTTTTAGGAAGTTGTTTAGGATAATAAGCCTCTTAAAGGCAGCAAATAATAATAATACAGTAATAGTTTTGTGTGTTGAATTGTTATTGTGAGATTTTGAAGATGGGGTAGTCTGTAGAAATTACCGCGCTGCGGCATCATTATATCACGCGACGCGGTCTTATCTTATTTGACGTTGATTTCATCTCACGTAATTACCGCGACGCGTGTCCTTCAATCACGCGCCGCGGTCATCCGCAACACATACATTTTTGCTTATTGTACACCTCTATATTTTGTCTGTTTATATTTTATTTGTATGTTTGCTTTTAATGTTTTGTTGAGTCATGCATGATATACCAAATTGGGAAGGAGTTGTCTCAGACAAGTGTGGGGTCACCGTGCCCCCTCCACTTGTCTTGACCACCGGCGTGTTCACTGTTGCGCCACAACTCTAGAATGTGAAATCAATAATTATGTTTGTTCGAATTTGAACCTGTGATATCGAGTACCAACCAAGCAGTCTACCGTCCAAAGGGGTAACTCTTTCTCCCTTGTTCTAAATTTTTTTGTACAACGGGGACGTTGTACGGTTTTAAGTGTGGGGTGTGGACGGTCGAAAGAGTAGTTTTTTGAAATTTTTGTGGGAAAAGACCAATTTTCAATTTTTTAGCAATTTTTTCAAAATTTTTACTAAATTGTAATTTTGAAACGAATGGTTTGTGATTGTGATAGCACTGATATTTTTCAAGAGATACTATTTATTTGTGATCATGCTATTAGTTAGTCAAACAAGTTGAGTTTTAGGAGTTAGACGATTGGAATGCTTTAGGATTGGAATTTAGGAAGGAAATGTCAATCTGTGGCCTTTGTTGTTCGAGCCGGTAGGTCCGAAAAGGGTGGCCTCGAAGAGGCATTTATGCACCTTACCACCTAAGATCGTCTGGTCTGGGATGGTATTTTCGAAAGCTCGTTACACAGACAACATCGAAAGTCATGGACAATTCCTTAATGGCGTTTAGAATCTAAATGAGTAAGTACACTTCATTGTGGACAGAAAGTTTGTAATCAAGGGTTCTCTAGAAAGCCATGAATTCCAAAGAACATTCTGATTAGGTTCTCGCGAACTATTTAACTCTAACTCCTGAGGCAATAAGCTTTGAAACTAAACACAGTCAAAAATTCTTTGAGTCTTAGTTAGAATTTATTAAAAACTCTCTTGCTTGGGGACAAGCAAGGCACAAGTGTGGGGTGTTTGACAACGCCTAGTGATATTACATATTTTAGTCGTAGTTGAGCCCTATTCTTAGTGAAATTATATCATATATCTCGTGGTATTCTCACTTTTCGTGCCAGCACTTGTTTGGAAGAAAATAATGAAAACAGGGACCAAAAGCGTGCAAATTGGAGAAAGTTTGGAGAAGAAGATAAAATCAGGAAAACACGTACGCACGCCGCAGAATCAAGTACGCGCGACACGGCTTCGAGGCGGTGCACCAAATTTAAAGGCTGAGAAAACGGGAGAAGATAAGTATGCGCGCCGCGGTTCACTTAAATGCGCGGCGCGGCTGCGGGAAATTTCAACTATAAATAGAGCCATTTATAGCCGAAACCCTAAGCAAAACCCTGGTGAAAAATCGACCATAGAGGCTCTTTGACTCCAAGAACTCGTTTTCAGCAATTCCCTTTTGGGCATTTTAGGTTTTTATGTTTAATTTCCTTTAGTTTAATAGTTAGTATTAGTGGCTAGGGTCTTTGGGAGTGACAACCACTGACCTTGAGCATTGGGGTTACTGTTTTTCAGTCTTTGTTACTGTATTGGATGATTGCAATTCAGTTTGAGTTTATAATAATCATTTGGTTACAAGTAATATTGGTTTTTCGGTGTTTTGATTCTTGTTATTGGTTTTGAATGCTTGGATTGTGTTTGAATTGTATTTGGATGATTCTTTTGACCTTGTTGGACTGTTTTCATTCGCTGATTTCAGTAGCCAATTAGGTTAGCCTTCTAGGTCTGAACTTTAGCCAGTGACTGTCCCGTTGGATCTTAGTTATTGGTTTAGTTTATGCCTTGTTTTGGTTTATGTTTTGGATTGTTGGATGCCTTTGTTTACTTCTGAATTAGAGATGCACGTCTGATTTCAGAAAGTAACTAGGTTTGGTTTGAAGCTTAGCTTAGTCTATGCTTGTTTTGGGATTGTTTAGTTTAGAAATTCTAAGTTTTAGTGAAAAGGGTTTGGAAACTAAAGTCCTCCGACTATAGCGTGACACTATAGTTGGTAATCTGTCATCTGGACTGACCACGTAGCTCCTGCGGATCGACCCTGACTACCACTGTGCTAGTGTGTGTGTTAGGTTTTTCTTATTTTTGACCGCACGACGACCTAGGCGTGTAACAATCACACCCCAAGACAGAAAGTGGCTGCTTACACCTTTGAAGACTATAAGATTATTAGAATTTTTTTTATTTGTATAGTCTATAGAAATTTCAGTGTTGAAACAATGTTTATATTTGCTTATCAATATATATATATATATATATATATATATATATATATATATATATATATATATATATATATATATATATATATATATATATATATATATATATATATTCATTTTCAATTATTATGTTTGTGTTTTATTTTGTTTAATACAATGTACATATGTGTATGGAAAAGCAGATCAAATGTGTTTATCATAGTTTGTACCTCAATTGAAAAAAAACAGAGTAATTGTGTTGTTTATAACAACCGAGTTCAAACTTACTACCATTTATAACAATCAACTTTCATATTGGGTATCTTTAAACTTAGGGCAAAAATGTACAAAGTTGTGAGTAGTAAATACGAATCTTTCAAGAATTGGTTATTTGAATTCAGTAAATTTAATATCTGGCCAAATCATTTCATTCCTTATTACCAATTATATGATTATATACAATTTTGGACGTATATGATCAAGTATACCGTGAACCTATAATACTTACATTCACAAGATTTCTCTTTTACTATGACATTTTTTGTTTTTAGACACACATAAAAAATTAAAATGTGACCATATAATGGTTATATATACTTGTTTTTGTTTTCCTTTACTAAGTGGCTAACCCAATCCTATGGACACAATAAATCATTTATGTGGCCATATCATTTCATTCCTTATTACCAGTTATATAATTATATACAATTTTGGACATATATAATCAAGTATACAATGACAATATAATATTTACACACACACTATTTCTCTTTTATCATGACAATTGTTTGTTTTTAGACACACATAAGATATTACGACGTGACCATAACATGGTTATACTTACTTGTATTTGATTCTTTAAATAAGTTTCCAAACGCTAACCTATAGACACACAAAATAATTAACGTGACCATATGTATTCGATATTACATTCATTAAAATCATTACATTCCTTTAGACACGTATAATAAAGTATGTCGTGACCATGTAATACGTGTACTCACAACTTTTCTCTTTTATCATGACAATTGTTTGTTTTTAGACATGCATAAAAATTAAAACATGACCATAGTTAGGTTATAGTTACTTGTTTTTGTTTTCCTTTACGAAGTGGCTAACCCAATCCTATGGACACACAAAATCGTTTATGTGGCCAAATCATTTCATTCCTTATGGCTAGTTAATTATATTTTATACAATTTTAGACACATATAATCACGTATACCGTGACCATATAGTACTTAAACTCACAACATTTCTCTTTTATCATTACAATTGTCTGTTTGTAGACACAAATAATATATTATGATGTGACCATAACATTTTTAGACACACATAAAATCATTTATGTGGTCATATGTACTCGATTTTACCTTCATTGAAATCAGTTCATTCTTTTAGACACGTATAATAAAGTATTTTGTGACGATATAACACTTATACTCACAACTTTTCTCCTTGATCATGATAATTCTTTGTTTTTGGACACGCATTAAAAGTTAAAACGTGACCATAAAATTATTATAGTTACTTATTTTGTTTCTTTTAGTAAGTGGCTAATAAAATACTATCATATGGTCACACGAAATCAATTATGTGGCCGTATATACTCGATTTTAATTATATTAAAATAATGTGTCTAATTTCACTCTACGTTTTAAACACATAGACAACTATTTTATGTGACCATATATGCATCTTTCGTCTCATAGAAAAACCATCACAAAATTTTTCCTTCTTTAAAAAAACTGTGGCCATTGATGATATGTGTCCACATTGTTTGATTGTTTGTCGTAAAAAGATAATGTCTGACGTTAAATCGTTAGTAACGATTACAATTTATACACTAACGGCACGCTTATTGCTATAAAATGTAGCTAAAACTAGTCTAAAAATTTTTACATGACCTTTAGTCATGCAAAAAATCGAAAGTGTGACTGGGCGGTTTCTGAAAAAGTGTGATTGTAGGTCATTTTTGTACTAGTGTAAGCATCCCTTTTGGCCTCCTCTGAGCCGCCAACTACTTCCCTATCCCTATTCCTCTGGGTTTTGGCAATTTCGTTAATCCTTCAAGGGTTCTGGATCTTGTTCTTCAACCTAGAAGAAGTTCTGTCTGTTTGTTCTACTGGTGTTCTTAGGTGTGAATCATTAGAGGGATTCTGGTTGGGTCCTTACATCCAAACTGAGGTATGAATTTCTGATTCATCTTTAGTTGTTGTAATTGCTATGAACTATATGATCTTGATTATGAACATGATGATCCATGCGTGTTTTTGTTATGAACTTTTGATTTGATCTTTCTGATTCATCTTTAGTTGTTGTAATTGCTATGAACTATATGATCTTGATTATGAACATGATGATCCATGCTTGTTTTTGTTATGAACTTTTGATTTAATCTTGTTAAATCTTCCGCTGCACAAAGTGTTTTGTTATTATGATCAAATCCCAACAAGTTCTAAAGTCTGTTGTGCTTTGGTTTTTCTCCAACGTTGTCCGTAACTGGCAGCCATATAGGGAAGTTTTGGGTATGACATGATAAGTAGGCAAGGTTTGTGTAGTCAAAGCTTATTTGTTCCTTCTGCCCTAATAGGAGAAGCGATATCCCTAGGCCCTTGATGAATTGGTGTTGATAGCAAATGTATGACCATACTAGGAGTAATTTGATATATGATCAATAATTCATTATGTTGTCATCATCACAAATCTCTATTGGGAAACATAATCTTGAACATCTAAGATTGACAGATTTTCCATGTCTGACGTTCATCTGGATATCATGTTGAACAAAGGAATATTTGATCACTTGCCTAAGGTCTGTTTCATATGATATGAGTATGGTACTTGTCTGGGATGACATACACCTTTCCAGGTTAGGAAATATTAGACCATACAGTAGTTATGACATGTGCAAGTTGGAGACTAATGGTTATTGTCCACGCTTATAACAAGTTTTAATATTATTATATATGGTAAGGTCCTTTTAGGTTACACTCAAGATGTGATTTAGCCAAAAGATATCGAAAGCAAACATGAGGTATTAAGTTTATTATTATATCAAAATTAAAAGTATATTAATTAGAAACTACAACTGGATAAATGACTTAAGTGTAAATGTCAACGATTTGAATTTCATATAGTCGTTAACCATAAGGGGATAAGATAGGCATGATGGTATTATAAATACCCATCATAGTTATCGATTTTTGTCATAAATCCTAAAGAAAGGTTGTTTGTTTTGTAGGCAGCGTGCTATTCTAGTTCAACAGGTGCTGAATCATTGTCTTCATTCCTGCTCTATGCAGTTAAATCGGTAAAATATCAAATAGCGAACATTGTTGCTATTTGAAATCGCCATTATCGTGGTGGTATAGCGGTGTTATAGCGTTTTTTCATATTACATATAATTTCTATATTAAAACATTAGTACGTCTAGTTGCTTATTTATTATTTACCATTCCATGAACATCCTTATATACAATATAAAAAATCAATAATACAAACATTATCTCATAGATATAATGAATCCAACATACAATTTTAACTAGAATGTAATCTAAGTTGAATATAAACTGGAATGTAATCAAAATACAAAATGGAATTATCCATCAAATACATAAATAATTCACCAACCAGAATGTAATCACTACAAACTAAGCCTTCAATAGCTTCGAGATTCTGTTGAGCAATTTATCAAACACTTGGTGTGCATGAAGACAAACTAGAATGAGAACCTATGATAATCAATGGCATGTATCCCAAATGTGAAATATAAACCTGGAAATAACTATAACTTTAATCAAATCCCAGATGTGAAACTTGATAATGAACCTACAATCTGATTAAACTTGGAATTAATAAAATACGAACCTGTTGAACTCGGCATTAAACCTGCATTCAATTGGACCATTTAAACATGTAATTAACAAAGACAAACCTATTGAACTCCATTTTGCATCTGAGTGCATGTGTTTCCTGTTAATTGGATCGAAATGGGATACCCACTGTAACTGAATTAGAATGGGATACCGACTTCGAAATAAATTAAACCAGAAGCTTCAATAGACCTGTTTGAATCAAAGGAATGTGACATTAAACCTTCAAATCAAATCGGAATAGGAAAGCGACATTAAACCTACAAATCGACTAATTGGAACAAATACCTTGAACTCGAACCAGCAAATTGATTAATCGGATGAAGAGACGAACCTGCTAAGTGCTAACCAAATCTGCAATCATGAATTGATGAGCCTGGAATCACGAATGCAGACCTTCAATCACGAACTGAAATCCGGATTGACGCAGTTGAATTTGAAGCAATCAAGAACTGACAAGCCATCGAAGCCATTGAAACCGAACTGACGAGCCATTAAAGTCGGAAGAACCTGTAATAGAGTTGATTGAAGCAATAAAATTTAAGCAATCAGACATATTGTAGTTGAAGTGTTCATATCAGGTTATCCCACATCGGTCACACATAGAAAGGAAGGGAGTCCACCTGGTTATAAATAGATGTTATGGGTGTCAAAGTAATGCACTCCTTAAACCATTCAGGGCGGGGTTTACTCCTAAGCTTTAGTTGGTTAACTCAAAGTTTTAAAAATTTTATATGCTAAAAAGAAATAGCGCATAATTATTGCAATCGCGATCAATTAAATCATGAAAAAATGCGGTGAATAGCGTCGCTATTAGCGGGAACGCTATATTACATCTCTAAATGGAATATCTTTACGGTGAATGGCGCTATATGCTATAGCACGCTATTGACTGCTTAGTTCCTACTATGTGCCTTGTTCGTCCACGACATCATCGATCTACTAAAAAGGCAACCCTTGATCTCTGTAACGCCCGGTTTCTCATACAAAGTACACCCAAAATTTTTTAACAATTTACACATCAAAATAGGTATACTTGTAATCAAAGCACGGATCAAGATGTTATCATCACAATGATTACATAAAAGGTCCTTACAATCTTAACCAGTCATTACAAATAAATCTACTTCAATTAAAAGGGCAGGCTCTAAGTTGTCCATCTTTCTTTATCACATGCCTTCCCCTATCACAGCTACAGATACCTGCAAAACAACATACAACTCAAGTGTAAGCTTATAAAGCTTAGTGAGAAACCTTAATCACACTCCATAAATCTTTCTCAATAACATCCTCATCATTCTCTTTTGCTAATCTCACTAGCAATTATCCACTTTCTCTTAACTCTGAAATCTGCAAACATATTAGCTTTACAATACCAGCTAATATTTAATAACATCAATTCAATAAAAATACCACGCTTAGTACTACTCGTAACTCGACAACATTCTCACATATATTCATTTTTAACAACCAACTTATACTCAATCATAGAAATTCTCATGCCTGTAACAATTAAACTCAAAGACTCTTTAACTCAACCAATTTATCATATACTCTACTGTTATACTCAATATAGATTGCAACTCATCTCTTGTTATCCACAGATAACATAATCACTCCAATTCTATTCCAGCTCAATAGCCCCCATGGCTATGCAATTTGACTCAAAACTCTTTAATGTTACTACACTAACATCTACTCTGTTTATACAATCAATATGTATGTTCAACTAGGTTGTGGTTATTCACGGATAACAATTTAATTCACAATTTGATTACGACAATAACAACCTAACATATATATATATATATATATATATATATATATATATATATATATATATATATATATATATATATATATATATATATATATATATACTCAGTTTACCACAAGGTAGAATTTTACTCAAGTACATAAGAGTACTCACCTGATAACAACTTAGTGTTTGGAACCCCCGAATTACGCGTACCGGGCTCCTGTTCGCTAGACTTGGTTATTTCACCATAGTCCAAATCAATTCTCCAATATCCACAATCATCTCAATTATGTCTAACTCAACGATATATAAATCAAAAGAGGGAACAAAAGAGTATAAACGGTAATATTAACTCAATATTTACCGAAACCCCCAAATTCGAGGTTCTACTAATTCAACCGTAGAAACTCGACAATAATCTCAAAAATCACTCCAAAGGGATCTACTAACAATCTACTAACAACATATATAACAATATATGGCAAAATCATGAAATTGAAAGTTAGGGTTTCAAAACCCCAAAATCAAGATATTACTCACCTTGATGATTTAGGAATCAAGAGCACGTTTACAGGGTTAGATTGAAGTCTCCCTACTCTTCCTTACGCATCTCCTGGCTCAATTTGGCGGAAAATCGCCTTAGGAAGCTCTGGATATCGAAATGGGTCTGTTTTTGCCGAAATGAGCATTTTCTGCACCTTTTATAGTGCTGTCAGGCCTACACGACCCGTGTAGACTCACACGCCCCGTGTAGGGCTGTTCTACACGACCTGTGTAGACTCACACGCCCCGTGTAGGTCTGTTTTGGCTTTTGGACTCCTTTTGAACACTCTACACGACCCGTGTAGAGGTACACGACCCGTGTGACTCTGGAAGGCCTACTGTTTGGTTTCTAAAGGTTTTCTACACGACCCATGTGACCATACACGACCCGTGTAGCTCTGTTTTGGCATTTTTCAAGTCCAAATTTCTCCCAAATGGGTTTTTAATCACCCAAACTCATACAACAAGCTAACTAATCTTAATCACACCAAAATTTACTCGAAATCTCTATAATTTAAAAACACGGTATTACAAGTTCTTACCCCCTTCAAAAGATTCCGTCCTCAGAATCTCTTGGAACAGGTATGGTTTATACAACCACCTCACCACCGTAATTTCACATTCCGTATGACAATGATATTATCCTCGCGTCAGCTCATATGACATGTACATACTGTCACATCTCATTTAATCATAATATAGGTAACACCCGCCATCATTCTCACAAGATGATCTCTATAGTCATATTGGCTATCATCATTGCCACGTAGGCAAATCCTTACTCTTTTTAGAACATACCTTTTGTTTTAGTTTTGTCGACAATCAGGTGTCTCACCTTACTCTTCAAGTGATATTTCAATCACTATCCTCATTTATATACACTCATATTCATGGCTCACATCGAGTCATATTCTCAGTAGACCCTCCATTCCATTTATAACATTAATCTCAATTAACTATTTAGGATTCAACTTCCATTTCAAATCTCATTGAAATGATTTATTCTAACTCAATAAGAAAAACGGTCTCACTGTTTACAACTCATACTCTTTCAATTCATTCCTCCGATGCTAATATACTGGTACAATTTCTCCTACTAACACATCTCACAAATACTAGGATAAAAAAAATCCAGGAATAACAAAATATTAGAAACTATCTCGAGTTTCACTCAAACTCTTAACACTTTGGTCACACAAAACCCGTTTCAGTTGTCTTATCTCTACCACCGATTACAACTCCTCCGAAGGCTCATTTATCTCTGCTCCCATGTCAGCACACATATTAGGTTTTTCACCTAATATACAACTAACAATCCTCCACCAAATGGCTCCTCTTTATCTCAATTCAACAACATACCTCATGTTGTTTCTCTCGATGTACTCACTTATTATATCCTCTCTTATGTGGATAATCCACATCACATTCTCACTAAATCATTAGCTCTATTAAATTCGATAATTTATTATTAAATAAATTCTCTGTCATTATTATCTCAATCTCCAATTTATTCGAATGATACAAAATAGGTCATATATACGGCTCATCTCTACACACAACTTATAAATAAAATAATAACATTTAACACCGCAATCTCTACGGTAAAATCATATCTCATCACTCGACTAACTCATTAATCTCAATAAAATAATTCAAGATTATTATAGCAAAATCTACTATCCATCGTCTCATACGAATAAATAGTTTTATCATCTCGACACTCCTGCATTTATTTCATTGGCAGTAATTGGTTTGATTGCTAAGGAACGAATCCTATCAATCACAAACACAATTACTTTCCTCCTCCTTTTAACTCACATCTTTTCATGATGTATTTATAAAACTCTATCTAGTTCAACATACAAGAAATCTCACACATTCTCAACACGAGTACGTGACAAACGTACTTACTCACAGCAACACTTCTTAACAGTATTACTCACTGTATTATCTCACAGTACCTCTATACTGTTATTTAGCCTCTGATTCGTCCTCTTCTCAACCCATAGATTTCAAGCCACACAAGCTTACCGCGACGTTCATATCTATCCGCACGGAAGGATAGTACATATCTCATTACTCCGCATCATCATAAAGTACATGCCTGTTTACACACAAGCACGACCATTATAGCACTACTCTGCCTCAACTTTTGGTACCTCGTACCATCCTTTGGTCTCATCATTCAACACTATCTCACGGTTCCTCGGACCTCCTCTGATCAGATCATGGTACCTCGTACCATTCTCCGCTTTGAATCTATCTCCTCTTTGACTCTAGCGAGTCTCCACTATGGTCTCGAGTCATATAGACTCACCGTCACTCCTCCTTTTGTTTGAGTCACGACAATTTTCATTACTCCAACCACAAGGTACTTGTTATGTGCTCTCACAAAATATGTGATCTTAACCTCAATTACTCAATAGGTGGCCCCACAGAATATGTGGTCTCCACCACGTTTATTTGCTATGTGGTCCCACAATATATGTAGTCTCAACCACCTTTTCTCAATATGTGACCCCACCAAATATATGGTCTCAATCACAATTACTCAATATGTAACCCCGCATAATATGTGGTCTCAATTACAATTACTCATTATGTGGCCCCATAAAATATGTAGTCTCAACCATTTTACTCGATATGTGGTCCCACAGCATATGTGGTCTCAACCACCTTTACTCATTATGTGACCCCACAAAATATATGGTCTCGATCACATTTACTCAATATGTGACCCCACAGAATATGCGGTCTCAACCACTTTACTCGGTAATTAACTCAATCTCTAGGCCAATAAGGCCTATATGAATCACTCTAGGTCCTCTCAATTATACCACAAGGTACTCTTTATGTGGTTACTCAAATGTCCTCTGACATCTCTGTCACAAATATCTCATTATGTGACAACTCCAAATCATAAAATTCAACACTAAACATGTCAACTCATAATCAGCTATGGTGTGCAATCAACTACACACTTATCGTCTTTCTCAACTCATACTCTTTTGGCTATCTCAGCCATTCATTGTGATCAATCATAAGTACTAGTTATGTGGTCCCACAAAATATGTGGTCTCAACCACAAAGTACTCGTATACAGAAATCTCGTCGTATCTGTGAAACAACTAGCAATATATATACATATATATACAATATAAAAAAATTTATAAATTTTTCACCGTGTATATTCTCATTATACACACGTCTCCATGGTTGTTAAATACTCGTTAATCAACCACATATATTCTCAATTATATATAATCACAAAACACTCGTTATGTGATATGTAAATCTTACCTCAAATGGACACGAGATTCTCATCTCGATATCGGTTACTACACTTTATAATAACAATTCTCTAACACATGTATTATCAACAATTAAACTCATATACTCGTTACATCTAACATTTTAAGTAAATTACTTACATACCTCATAGCAACATAATCTTATTTTCTCATTAGCTGAAACCTGCATACTTCGGATCTCAACTCTCGAGTGTACTCGACTACACTCACATATCTCAACTCATAGCTCATGCTCAGCTTATACTCATACTCTTCCTCATCATTGGTTGGAATTTCGCCTCAACCGGGATCTCATTTCATCTTCAACTGGAATTTCACCATCAGCCAGAAACTCGTTTCATCATCAGCTGGAATCTCTCCATCAGTTGGAATCTCGCCATCAGCTGGAATCTCGCCATAGGCTGGAATCTCACCTCAATTAGTATCTCATCTCATATTCAGTTGACATCTCATTATCAACTGAAGTTCTTGTCTCCTCGTTAGCTGATATCTCATATCAACCAAAATCTCGTCTCATCATCCTCTGTAGGTCCAACCGACTGTGACCAATTTCTCAACTCATTCTTCATCTAACTCAATACCTGTATTCACACACAGAATATAACAAATAACAAATATGAGATAAAAGTTATAATTAACTCAGAAACTAAAATCAGCAGCAGTATCTTTTTCCAAGCATGTGATAGGGGCTCTTTCTCACCTCGGTTCAAGTATAGGATTCTACACTCAAAGACCTAGTTCACTTAAACTATGCTCTGATACCAACTTGTAACGCCCGGTTTCTCATACAAAGTACACCCAAAATTTTTTAACAATTTACACATCAAAATAGGTATACTTGTAATCAAAGCACGGATCAAGATGTTATCATCACAATGATTACATAAAAGGTCCTTACAATCTTAACCAGTCATTACAAATAAATCTACTTCAATTAAAAGGGCAGGCTCTAAGTTGTCCATCTTTCTTTATCACATGCCTTCCCCTATCACAGCTACAGATACCTGCAAAACAACATACAACTCAAGTGTAAGCTTATAAAGCTTAGTGAGAAACCTTAATCACACTCCATAAATCTTTCTTAATAACATCCTCATCATTCTCTTTTGCTAATCTCACTAGCAATTATCCACTTTCTTTTAACTCTGAAATCTGCAAACATATTAGCTTTACAATACCAGCTAATATTTAATAACATCAATTCAATAAAAATACCACGCTTAGTACTACTCGTAACTCGACCACATTCTCACATATATTCATTTTTAACAACCAACTTATACTCAATCATAGAAATTCTCATGCATGTAACAATTAAACTCAAAGAATCTTTAACTCAACCAATTTATCATATACTCTACTGTTATACTCAATATAGATTGCAACTCATCTCTTGTTATCCACAGATAACATAATCACTCCAATTCTATTCCAGCTCAATAGCCCTCATGGCTATGCAATTTGACTCAAAACTCTTTAATGTTACTACACTAACATCTACTTTGTTTATACAATCAATATGTATGTTCAACTAGGTTGTGGTTATTCACGGATAACAATTTAATTCACAATTTGATTACGACAATAACAACCTAACATATATATATATTTAATTCACGGATAACAATTTAATTCACAATTTAATTCACAATTTTACTCAAGTACATAAGAGTACTCACCTGATAATAACTTAGTGTTTGGAACCCCCGAATTACGCGTACCGGGCTCCTGTTCGCTAGACTTGGTTATTTCACCATAGTCCAAATCAATTCTCCAATATCCACAATCATCTCAATTATGTCTAACTCAACGATATATAAATCAAAAGAGGGAACAAAAGAGTATAAACGGTAATATTAACTCAATATTTACCAAAACCCCCAAATTCGCGGTTCTACTAATTCAACCGTAGAAACTCGACAATAATCTCACAAATCACTCCAAAGGCATCTACTAACAATCTACTAACAACATATATAACAATATATGGCAAAATCATGAAATTGAAAGTTAGGGTTTCAAAACCCCAAAATCAAGAAACTACTCACCTTGATGATTTAGGAATCAAGAGCACGTTTACGGGGTTAGATTGAAGTCTACCTACTCTTCCTTACGCATCTCCTGGCTCAATTTGGCGGAAAATCGCCTTAGGAAGCTCTGGATATCGAAATGGGTCTGTTTTTGCTGAAATGAGCATTTTCTGCACCTTTTATAGTGCTGTCAGGCCTACACGACCCGTGTAGACTCACACGCCCCGTGTAGGGCTGTTCTACACGACCCGTGTAGACTCACACGCCCTGTGTAGGTCTGTTTTGGCTTTCA
This sequence comes from Cichorium intybus, assembly GCA_023525715.1. Lineage (NCBI taxonomy): Eukaryota > Viridiplantae > Streptophyta > Magnoliopsida > Asterales > Asteraceae > Cichorium > Cichorium intybus. The sequence goes on from CM042012.1 coordinate 60,133,292, forward strand.
GACTCCTTTTGAACACTCTACACGACCCGTGTAGAGGTACACGACCCGTGTGACTCTAGAAGGCTTACTATTTGGTTTCTAAAGGTTTTCTACACGACCTATGTGACCTTACACGACCCGTGTAGCTCTGTTTTGGCATTTTTCAAGTCCAAATTTCTCCCAAATGGGTTTTTAATCACCCAAACTCATACAACAAGATAACTAATCTTAATCACACCAAAATTTACTCGAAATCTCTATAATTTAAAAACACGGTATTACAATCTCCTAGATTAGATTTACATTTGCAACTCCGTGTTATTGTAATCTGTGGAGAGATACGATTTTTAGTTTTTTTCTTTCGCTATGTATGTTTGTTATGTTATCGTATCTCAGCACTTACAAGGGTCCAAATCTGTGTAGATGGTGGATCTAAGCTGACAATAGCTTACTTACACCACCACCTTCCTTCTTATTCAAGGAAACTTCAAATACAATGAATGTAGCTAGAATAAGCAATAGAAAGCTAGGGTTTCGAGCTAGGGTTTTTTGTGGAGTATGGAGGCTGATCTAGGGTTTAGTGCCTTTAAATAGGGTTTAAGCATTTCGGCACATCGCACAGCTAAGCATACTTCATAGTGTCACTATTAACCGTATTCCGCCTGCGGACTTAAACCCTTCCACGCGTTGCGACCACCAAGGTGATAGCGCCGCGTAGAACCCAACCCATAAAATACTTGGAATTTAATTTTTTAAAAGCTTTTAAATTAGTACCAGGGACACGAACTTTATAGTAGCAATGGATTATATATGAAAAACAAGTATGAAAATTTTTTGTCATTTAGATTCCTGTTTCACTTGTTCTACCCATTTAGGTGGGATTAAAATTTAATAAATTAGTCACATTTGACTTCGTCATTGTTCCGGTCTCGCCCATGCCAGACACTACTTCAATTCGACTTGTTATGTTTTGTTCCATTCACTACTACTACGTATCAAACGCTACCTTAATGTGAAATACATATCTTCATCTTTTTTATATGTCCTCATATTTATCTGTTCTTCGATTATTGTTTACAATGTTTAAATTTTGTTTTTACTTATTCCGCATATAATTTGTTCATATTGACCTGAAGCGGTTTCATCAGTACTGTCTATTTCATTAGTTTGGGAGGCTCACCGATCTCCTGGAGAGCGAGGCCCAGTCCTGACATTTTGGAGGTCTTGTGAGAAGATGAAAGTGAGGCCACATAAAATTTTTATGAAGTATTATCAAGTAAATATTTACCGCTAAATTCAAAACTCAATATTAATAACAAACAGCTTGTAAATACACCATCTCAACATCTTATACGAGTCTTCACTCATTGGTAATAAACTAAAATTGTTATAAGCAACTTTTCAAATGAATGTCAGCAGCTAGTACATTACTATTTTCTAAACATCGATATTCTAGAATATTTAGAAGCAAATTCATCTATTACACTTTTATAAGCAATACTCTCAAGAAAATCATTCTTAAATTGAAATCAAAGCCAAAGCATTTAATCCGTCATGAGACATGGTAAATTGCAAATAAAATTTTAAAAGTTTTGGTTTACAAAAAGGGTTATTGCTACTGTAGCCCTATAAACTATCGATTTTGACCCAGTTTAGTCCTTGATCTTTTTTTTTTGCGCAATAGATCCTTAAAGTGTAAAAAACGTGTCAAATTGGGGAATAACCCTCTTTTAAAACAAGTTATCCGGTTATGGCTTACGTGGCTTATACACATGGACTATATTTCCATTAATAACGATATTACTTATTGCCAGGTAAGAAATTTGTATATTATAAGGGTCAATATCACAGTCGTATACCAGTGAACCCACGAGAAGAAAAAGAAAGCAAGAAGTGAAACTAGGGTTTTCTATGAGATAAAACGGTGAGAAGCAGACAAGTTGAAGAAATGACGACTACAAACATTGATCTTAAGTAAGTATACGCTGTTGTGGAGCTCAACTATCAAGGTGTATTTCGTTGATGTCCTTTCCCATACGAAGACGGTATGAAATTTACTTTTACGGAACATGATTGGGCTAGTATGAACTATGCTGAGTGTGTAACTTTCTTGGAAAAATTCATGCATGAAGATTGTAAGAAACTTTATTACTGTGAGCCAGACGAACCCATGTATAAAGGCCTTCGGCCTATTTCAAATGATCTCGAATACGCTATTTTATTTTCATTGCCTTTGGTACACTTGGGAAAATATCGCTATTCGTAGACCATATTAGGGATGAATTAGAGGATTGAGTTGATTCTGATAAAGACGGTGAGGAACATGATTCATGTATTGAGGGTGGGGAAAATGGAGATGATACAGGAACCCTTAGGGATGTTGCCTTGGATTTTACAGACGAACCAATCAGAATGAACAGAACCTCAGGTGATGTGTTCCTTAGTAAACTATGTGGACAGGAGGAAGATGAGGAGGAGGACCAAAATATTGGTCCAGATGATGAGGGGGAAAGTTAAGAAACTATCCAAGAGCATTCAATTTTTAATGAGAATTTAGTCTGGAAAAAGCAAAAACCAATACTTGGTATTAGGTTTAAGAACCCTGCCCAAGTAAAACACATGTTGTGCAACTATGCAGTGGCAAATAGGTACCAACTTTTCTTTGAAAAAAACGATAGTAAAAGGTTGTTGGTCAAGTGTTGTAAGGGTTAATATTCATTCAGGTTATGTGCCTCTTGGATGAGTGAAGAGGAAAGTTTCCAGATTAAGTCTTTGAAGATTGATCATAATTGTGCAAGAAATTTTAAGTTGGGGTCACTAGTAACATATGCATGGATAGGGAGTCACTATACCAAGGAGATTATAGATAGGCAGAAGATGAGTGTAAGGAAATTAAGACTTGAAGTTGTGAAGAAATTTGGTATTCAGGTCAGTCTTGGGCAATGCAGAAGGGAAAAAAGTTATGCACTTGCTCTTATAGAAGGCAATCTACTTGATCACTATGCCAAGCTATGGTCATATAGTGAGGAGATAAGGAGATCCAATCCTGGCTCTAGTGTGAAGATTAATGTGAAATGCATGCCCCATGGGAAGAACTACTTTAGCAAGTTCTATGTTTGTTTTGATGCACTGAAAAGGGGATGGCTACAAGGGCGCAGAAGGATCATAGGTCTTGATGGATGTTTTTTAAAGGGGATTTGCAAAGGAGAATTGCTAAGTGTTGTGGGCAGGGATGCTAATAACCAGTTATTCCCTATAGCATGGGCAGTTGTATGTGTGGAGAACAAAGAAAATTGGAAATGCTTTTTGGACAACCTAATTGATGACCATGATTTAAGATTTGGAACTAGCATTACCTTCATTTCAAATCAACACAAGGTATTCACATAAAGTTAATAAATGTTTTTTTAAGTTATATTCACAAATGTTATTGTTATACATCATTGATAAGAATGTGTCTTATCAGGGTCTGATTGAAGCAGTGAAAGAAATGTCGCCATATGCAGAGCATAGGCAATGTGCTAGGCATATTTGTCAGAACTTGAAGAAAAGGTATAGTGGAGCCCAATATGAAACCTTGTTTTGGAGAGCTGCCAATTCTTCCACTAAAGCAGCCTTTAAGGCTACCATGAAGGAGCTTAATGTGTTGAACCCCAATGCTCATAAGTAACTTATGGATAGAGACCCAAAAATTTGGTGTAAAGCTTACTTCCACCCGGGTAAATGTTGTGATTCTATTGAGAATGGGCTATCTGAAAGCTTCAATGCTTTAATTGTGGAAGCTAGGAAGAAACCAATAATCACCATGCTGGAAGAGATAAGATTGTACATGATGGATCGAATCTACAACATGAAGCTAAAGGGACAGACATGGGGCAATCAGGTATGCCTAGCCATAAGGGACAAACTCAATGAACTTAAAGTTCATCAGAGGCATTGGCATGTTCTTCCCAGTGGATTAAACCAATTTGAGGTTAGAGGTACATCTGATGCCTTTGAGGTTGATCTTGAAAGGAAAACATGTTCTTGTAGAATTTGGCAACTTAACGTATATGGGTGTGTCCATTCTGTAGCATGTATATGTTATCTGAATAGGGATGTGGAAAGGTTTGTGGACAAGATGTTTACAAGCATGACATACATGAAATCATATAGATTTAGGATTAGAGGTATGAATGGAAGTAATATGTGGCCTGAGACAATATATATTACACCTTTACCACCTGTGGCAAGGAGGATGCCTGGAAGACCAACTACAAAACGAAAGAGAGATGCTACAGAAGACCAAAGTGGGAATAGGGTGTCTAAAGTGGGTAAAAAGGTCAAATGTAGTATTTGTAGGGAGGTAGGCCACAACAAAGCCAAATGTGGCAAGGGGGGAGACCACAAAAACTAAACATCAAAAAAGGTAAGAATCAACTCCATACTGAACAGAATGAAACAGGAAGGGCATGTTGATGTTGAGGATGGGAATGGTGATGAAAATGGTGAAGGGCATGTTAATGGTGGAGGGCATTTTATTGTTGGGATTGAAGAGGGGGTTGTTGATGTTGAGGATGGGAATGGTGATGAAAATGGTGAAGGGCATGTTAATGGTGTAGGGCATGTTAATGTTGGGATTGAAGAGGGGGTTGTTGATGTAAGTTTAATTAATTTAATTTTTTTTGTTACTGATAAATTGTGAATAATGTAACTTTTCATAACTTACAGGTAAATGTCAATGAAGGAGGACCTGATAATGATCAAGTACCTGTTAGTCAACTTTTTGATGAAATGGATGTAAGTCTTTCAATGATGCAGGCAAATGTTGATGAAGAGGACCAAACTGGTGTGCAAAATGCTGTGGAAGTCTTACCATTGACACCTCTTAATCAAATCTTGGCGAAAATTAGACGCAGAAAATCAGAGAGGATTGTGAAAAGGAATTTAAGTAGGGTGGTTGGTGGGCCTGATGCACCTGGAGGCTCACTGGATAAGGCTGTCAACTTAGATTAGGATTTTTTATTTGAATGGTTTTAGAAAATGTACTTTGATTTGGCCGTTTGTGGGGTATGTTTGTGGGGTTTTAGACAATCTACTTTAAAAACCATGGGTTGCATGTACCAAACTTGAAGCCTTTATGGCACATTTTGGATTGTAATATAAGCTATTCAGGTTTGCATGCATGCAAATGACTTACATGGTACCATATGTTACCCTAAACTTTAACCTACTTAAAGTTTTTGCATGTGGACCACAATGGCCTGCACACGTATAAAGAATGGACAATGTTGGTAACATGTGGTCCATTACACACTATACTTGACATGCATGTGAATACAAAATGTTCAACCCCACTGTCAATGTGCAGGGAAATGGAAACATGTGGGCCAAGAAGTACATTGTTTATAGCATTAAAGTACACATATAAAAAGATTCTTAAAATAATAAAGACAAATGATTGGATACATGTGGGACAAGGATAAGATGTGGGACAAGGACAACACTTTACCCATTTGACATTGTTTATAGTGAACACGATTAAAGAAGTACACCTGTTTCTCCTTAGCAGACATGGTATCTGGTTTATAGCAATCTACTTTATTTAAAGACAAACATAACTTGTTTCCTGAAAACAATGTTTCCTGGTCCACAATGTTCTGCAAAGGTTACATACATAGCACACACAACCACATAAAATACCTAAATATAGAAAACAATTTCAAATAGGATTTACGTTTTCCATAACTTAATCCGTTACTATAAATACAAAAGATGCTTCTGTAGCATGTTAGTGTACCTTGTTTATACAAAATGCCCCTGAGAAGGGGACAATGCAGTGTTTTCATACATGCATTGTCAATTACATAACCCACCTTATCTAACATCCCCAAACCACCAAATCTAACCCAAACCACCAATGTCAAAAACCCCATATCGATTACCAAAATATGGTTGGAATCATACCCATCAACCCTAACTAACATACCTATATACATATACAACTACGTACATACAAAAACCACCATCCTTACCAAGACCACCATACCCAAACCCCTATCATCCTTACCAAAAACCATAAACCCCGATCCATCACTTTCACTTTATCAACATAAAAAACGTACCACCACCAACACGGCCAAACAAGCAAGTACCTTCTTCAACCTCCAAATGTAGGCCTTCAGCTCCAGAACTTCTCGATCATGTTGTGCTCTCTCCAGTGTTGTTGCCTCGTCTCTTTTGGTCAGCTCTAGACTGTATTCTTCCTTTTGCTGTATAACAACCCCCTCTAGCTCACCAATCATCCTTCTGTAATTACCGATCACCATCGCATCCTCCCGACCATCGGCCCTTCGCTTTGTCGACAACAACAACTGCTTATAGTGTCCTACTTCTTGAGCATCATCTTTCCATTCGAAATACCTACAGTTCTTCTTGGATGTCTGATGAAAGTTAACAAAAAAAATTCACTTTTCAAAATTAGGGTTTTGTTACGACTAAATCGCAACTTCTTTCTACGAACCTTGATAATGTAAACATCTTTTATAAAAACGAACATGGAATAAAGATTTACCAGTGAGTCTTGACAGTTCCAAAAGCGACCTCCCGGATTGCCGTCACTCCAGGAGGTCCTTTCGACCGGTTTCATGGGTGGCTTACAGAAGCAGTCCATGTTGGATTAGGTGTCTAAGCCATGAGTAATAATTTGTATTTACCTAATTGATAGTAGCAAAGTCCATTTGGGTTGCCCTCATAGCTAGAGGTTGAACAGAAAAATCGGGAGAGAGAAAGGTTGATTTATTATGTGATTAATAAATCAATAGAAATAAATAAATAGTTTATTAATATATTATGGTGATAATATATTAATTAGAAACTATATTAATTAATTGAAATTAATCTGGAATTAATTGGAATTAATTTGGTGATTAATTGAATTAATTAAAGGTGCAAGGGCTGATTTGTAATTGTTCAATAGTTGAGCAATAGATAATTATAGTATATATATGGAGAACGAAAATTAGGATATTTATATCCATAATTTTCGAATTATATATATATAGATAAATAAGGGTTTGAATTTAAAGATAAAAAGTTTATCCGGTTTGAATTCGAATAAGGCTTATCTGTAAGGCTTATCTGTTAAACCCTTGAGGCTATAAATAGGGAGCCTCATTACCCCATATGGACCACGAAAATTTAAGGGTTTTTCTCCCTCTCTCTGGTTTTTCGAGTTCCCTAGCTTCTGGGTGTGACTCTATTTGAGGCAAGGCATTTGCGTTGCTTAGCTTGCAAGAAACAACTAAAAGGTTAGTTTTTCTTAATTATTTCTTTTAGTAATTTTTTTGTTTGACCTTTAGGAATTATTATATGTTCAAATTTAGAAAACATAGATCTAATCTAGGTTGCATGTGCACTTAGGGTTTTAGTTCATAGATTTACAAAAAAACCTTTCAGTGGTATCAGGGCTGTTGGTTGTTTTTCTATTTGAATAGCTGTAATTGTTTTCCTATATTTTAGGGTTTATTGGATCTAAACCCTAATTTAAGACCAATTGACTTTTGGGTTAGGGTTTTCGAAACCCTAGCCTCTCCCCTCTTCATTTGGCGATTTTGTGATATATGGTTTTAGAAGGTTTTCTATTTTTGGTAACTGTGATTATTTAATAAATGGACAACCTTAAACCCCTTATCTGCTAATTTTGAAATCTAGAGGGTTTAAGATAGGATTAAATTAATTTGATTAATTTGTGATGCCTATCTGGATTTAGTTAATTTAATTAATTGTTTAATTAAAGGATAAATTAAATCATTTAAAGGTTTAAATTTAATTTAAAAATTAATTGTTTAATTTCAAAAAATTAAAAAGGTAAACCAGGAATATTTTAAAAGATTTAAAATACATCTTATATATATTATTATTAAAAGTTAATATTATATGTATAAGATAAATTGGTTAGTCAAATCAATAGTAGGCCTTATTCACGAAGCTGATCTATAAGAAGGGTATAAGGAAACTGCCTATAAAATGGCGGTTAAATGGGTGTCCACTCTCACCCACCGCTCTCTTGATCAGTAGAGGGTCGTTAGCCGAACGGGTTTGATAGGACCGCTTAATCTTATTAAAAGTATAATGTTATTAATCAAAGTACTGGAACAGTCATATAAAATCTCAAATCTAGTTACTTTAGGAAAAATGTGAAAAGATGCTAACCCATGAAATTGCACATTACACTTTATGAGACATTAGTGGAGCGTGTGTGGTTAACCGGCACACTAATAGGGGCTTATAAAGAGTGGTAATGAGTTGCTCATGATTTATCATTGTTGATGGAGCGTGTGTGGTTAACCGGCACATTAATTAGAGATGATAAATGACATTGAGGTTACCAAGCTAATTTGCGTGGTTATTCACATCTAATTTGTGATCCTCGGTATCCCAGTCACAAACAGTAGAGCATATCCGAGATTAAACATGCCATTGAACAGTTCAATGAATCTCACAGATCTAGGAATTTCATAAGATTGAAATTGATAAATGTATATCTACCTTAATGACCACTGTGTTATGATTACGGCATCCCTCTTCACAGCATAGTTGGGGTATTTTGGGTCCTAGCCTTGTTAAATAATATAATTGGGTAATTGTTTAAGAAGGATTAAAATTAAACTAATAAGTTCAAATTTTATAGATGTCTAAAGAAAGTGTCTTTCTCCTCCTTATCCTCCTTCACCGATTTCTGAGAGTTTTAGAAAGCACCTGTTAAATATGGTAAGGCTGACTGGCCTGAACTATGTGTTATGACTTCTCAAATAGAGAATGGTTCTTAGTTTTGCTAGCATACCATATATGATTGAGTGTCCGCTCCTTGTTCTACTAAAGCATAGCATCACACAGTAGCTTGTGATGAGCATGACCCCTTGACTATTGAGTCAAAGGAAGTTCGTTGCCTCATGCTATTGATCATTAACCCCGAGTTCCGCAGGGATTCAGAATTCCTGTAGTCAGATAAGTTAGCACAGCTGGTTGAGGAAAGGTTCCGAGAACCGGTTGAAAAGGAACGAACTAGCATCTTCAAAGAGTTTGAAGTTTGCGAAGGAAGTAGCACCCGTTTGCATGTTCTCGAGATTGAGGGATACATAGGCGAACTGTATAAAATTGGTCACCCCCTTTAATCGGGAGTTAAGCATTAGCCCGACTCGCTGATCTATTCATCCAGATGTACAGGAAGGGAAACCAGAGTAAGACTATCATGGGAATGCATTCAATGTTGACTCCGTATGAGTCATTCATGGAGAAGCATAGTTCCATTGATTCGACTACTTCGGGATTGAGTCCAGTAGTAAGGCACATCAAGAAATGATCTAGATCGTCTGGACCGGTTCTTTGATGTCACAAACTGGGAATCCACAGGGTGGGATACAGTCATAGAAAGATTGGAAGAATGCTCTAAAGCCAAACAGTTTGGCAACTCAAGAATATCTTAAAAACTCAGAACTCATGATCCTTACTTTCCTTGATACGTGATGTGGTTCTCACATTTTCTCTGTATGCATGGACTCTGTAGGATGCAGGATTTTGTTTCATAAAAGCACATTCGGATTAGATCTGAAGCTCGTGCAGTTTTGGAGTTTAGTTAGATATTATAATCTTGTTATTTCCTTATTAGATGCGTGCGACATTATATGTCATATAGTACATTGTTCAAGGATATTTTGTTTTAATAAAATGTTGATTTTCCTTTAATACATGTTTGTTTAAATTATCCTTGAAATGTTGTATGAGTGTGTTAATTGCTTGAATGGCAATAACTTGAATGTTGATACATCCAAAGTGTTTGGATTCATAAATTGTGTCCTTTATGATTGTTAAAGAAAAATTTTATAAGGATCAATTCAACCAAAGGTCCAGTTGGACATGACTTTGGAATCATTTACTTAGAGTCACATGATGAATTGAGTTCTTAATAAAAAAATTTTGTGGCAAGAAATGAATCACCCAAGGATCCAGTGGATATGATTTTCGAATCATTTGACTTAGAGTCAGGTGATGATTGCAAATCTTGAACAATATTAACAAAGTCATAAATTTACATAGAGATGTAAAAGACATTAAGATTTTTGAGCGACAGACACAAAAGTTACTGTATATTGCTCGAATATTCGAACACAACACAATTAGTTACACTTCATGATATTTGCCAATTAGTGTGACAAATAGGGCTTGGTTTATCAGAATAAGTGATTGATTGAAACCTTGAAGTGTTTAAGGATTTCAAAGGAAGTATAAGATCAACTGAACCTGAGTGACAACATAGACTGAGAAAATGTTTCACAGTTTATCCTCTTCCAAGAACATTAACGGTTATAATGTGTCTTAGGAAAGATGATGGAGCATTGGTCGAAATAGTTCGATCCTCGATGTATAAGATACATTTTCCAATTAGTTTTTTGATGAATTGAATATTCAACCAGTCAGACCATAGAAACCATATTCCGACCACATCTTAGACTAAGTAGGTTATACAAACACTGTCTGAAATGTAAAGCTGGGATCATCCACTTATACATAGAAAGTCCAGGGTCATGTTGTGTTCGTCCGAACCTCATGACTAGCATGTACCTGATCAGCAGTGTCGTTTCATTGGCTATCCCGACTGTAACAGTGAAAGAAGAGTTCTTTTGGAAATGACTCATATTCTAAGGAAACAGTGGGAGTAAGAATAATTCTAAATGAGTTCAGGATTAGCCAATTGAAAGAACTTTTAGTCATCACCAGGCTTTGAGCAGGAATCAGATTCCTGTTAAACCTGACATACTCTTCTCTTAATCAGTAGTATTGGTCACCATCATAAAGTGTTGTGATCTGGGTGACATACCAATTAGTGGTAAAACACTAAAGTTGGTACGGATTAGCAGTCCGACCACTTGGAAGCATTGGTGAGCCCAGTTGTTGCTAAATAAGAGAACCTTAGGGCGAGACACAGTCTATGTAACAATTTGATTGATTTCACACCTAGTCTAAAAACCAGTGGGAATAATTGAATCATCAAAAGAAAGCGACATGGATAGAAATATACTTACAGAACATCTGGTTGAGTGAGAAGATACTCAGAGTCAAGCAATTGATTCCGAGAGAAGCACTCTCAATAGAAGATAAAATCCGAAAGGATACTGCATGACACATTGTGAGACGTTAGTGGAGCGCATGTGGATTACCGGCACACTAATAAGGACTCACAAAGAGCATGCAAATACAATAGGTACATGGCCCCGGGATTCATCCCACGGGCACCTCGCAAGAAAGGAAATTCGGATTCTCAAAATGTGCCAAAAGTTTTGGATTTTGTGAACAGCCTGAAAGATTCCCATAACTATGTCAGAAAGGTTTCGGATTCTCAAAATGTGCCAAAAAGGTTTGGATTTTGTGAAGAGTCCAAAAGAGTCAAAGCCAGTGGGAGTGTCGCTGTTATCTACTACCTCCATATGTGGGTTACATACTGTTTCTAGGAAACGTCTCTTTTCATTACAAAGTGTAATGACTTGGAGTTAAGAGACGGATCGCTATGAAAGACTTAATAGAGATACAACATACTCGGGTGGTTGTAAACGTCTATGAGATAGATCGAAACTCTGCCAAGATGATCTTGATGAGACTCAAGATGCATAGCCCCAGGAAAGGTTTTCCTATCATTGCAAGGTGTGATGACTTGGCATGAAAGAAATAAAGAAGGTGCAATATACTCACGTAGTTCACAGACATCTATCAGATAGATGAGATAGTCAGTATAGAACAAGCCATTGTAAGCATGATCTTGATAAGATTCAAGATGCATGAGAAGAGTCTCCGAAAGGAAATATTTTTCGAAAATCATGACACAAGGATTATAAATAATCTTTGGATTCCGAAAGGGTTTGGAATAAGATTAGATCGGGTTCCACAAGCTTCTTGGATCGATCAGAGGTGTCATGAACATGTCCTGATGACTTGATGCTTAGGGCATAGCAAGTTGGATTCAGGATATTGTCTGGCTGGAAATACTAGATGGATTATTTGAACTAACGTGAGAAATCATTGGAAAAATGATTAGGGTCAAAGTGATAGTAATAATTTGAAAGAGTTTCAAAGTGGTAATTATTAACGTCGGGACGTGGTGCTAAAGGACGTCATGGATAAAGAGTTTCGTTGGTATTCTGATGGAGCGCGTGTGGTTCACCGGCACATCATAACACCTCGAAATAGTCTTAGGGTGCAGTCAAGTAGACTAAAGACCCCGAGAACCATGGGTAGTCACAGTACACATAACCAGAATGGAGTTGTAAGTAAGAATGACAGAATGACAGAATGACAAATTGAAATATCATCGGAAGAGCATCCAATTGGATCATCTGCAATGAAGTGTATAAGTGTAAGACACTTTTGAATACATAGAAAGAGTGAAATGTTCATGTAGACATATGTATAAAACTTGAATTGAAAGTTTAATAGAAATCTAGAAACCGATAATAGTTTATGACAAATCCGACTTGGTGATTACCTTGTGGAGACTTGGTAATAAGCAGGAGTAGCTGCCAGTCAGATTTTATGTTTCGCTTTTGCATGTTTTACTTCCCGAATAATTTAATCATTCAGAAAGATCCACAGTCGCTCATACTTTGGGAAGTAAGTATTGAATCAAGACAGTCATGAATTGGTTTGTAGATTGTCTAAGGAGTTAGACATAGCAATAGGATTGCTACAACGTTCATGAGTACATGGAAATGGAGATTTGAGTATTGGATAAACCCACGCTCAATAGATTGCTTCATGGATTACATGACGAGCAATGTTGAGACGATAATATCTTATGATCTTGAAGTGGAGAGATATGAGTTATAATTTACAAGGCAGTTGTTCATTGATAATGCGAAAACGCTTCGGTAACTCGATGTTATAAAATGTATTATTGTGAGTGATTTGACTGGTAAAAGATATAAGCATATGAGTCGAAGCTTATTCATTCATTGACCCTGATGGGAAACAGATATCTGTAGGCCTCTCGATGATTTTGAAGTTGACTAAAGTGCTGGCCAGCAAGGACTGAATTGATGTGTTCAATTAGAAGTCTTATGTCATATGCAAAATCAGAAATCGGGACACACAGTATCGGACAGAGATTGATCTCAATCCATGTCTCATGTCCGGAAAATATCTTGTTGGACGGAGGATCATATGATCGCTTATCTATGGACAGAACTGATTAGGTCAGAGTTCGGCAGCAGTTTCTAGGAAGCTACAATTTGCTTGTCAATTAGAATGTTAACTGGCAATTATAGTCATAGACTTATCCAAGTGGGAGACTGTTGGATTAGGAGTCTAAGCCATGGCTAATAATTTGTATTTACCTAATTGATAGTAGCAAAGTCCATTTGGGTTGCCCTCAAAGCTAAAGGTTGAACATAAAAATCGGGAGAGAGAAAGGTCGATTTATTATGTGATTAATAAATCAATAGAAATAAAATAAATAGTTTATTAATATATTATGGTGATAATATATTAATTAGAAACTATATTAATTAATTAGAAATTAATCTGGAATTAATTGGAATTAATTTGGTGATTAATTGAATTAATTAAAGGTGTATGGGCTGATTTGTAATTGTTCAATAGTTGAGCAATAGATAATTATAGCATATATATGGAGAACAAAAATTAGGATATTTATATCCATAATTTTCGAATTATATATATAGATAAATAAGGGTTTGAATTTAAAGATAAAAGGTTTATCCGGTTTGAATTCGAATAAGGCTTGCAAGGCTTATATGTTAAACCCTTGAGGCTATAAATAGGGAGCCTTATTACCCCATAAGGACCACGAAATTTTAAGGGTTTTTCTCCCTCTCTCTGGTTTTTCGAGTTCTGTAGCTTCTGGGTGTGACTCCATTTGAGGCAAGGCATTTGCGTTGCTTAGCTTGCAAGAAACAACTAAAAGGTTAGTTTTTCTTTATTATTTCTTTTAGTAATTTTTTTGTTTGACCTTTAGGAATTATTATATGTTCAAATTTAGAAAACATAGATCTAATCTAGGTTGCATGTGAACTTAGGGTTTTAGTTCATAGATTTGGATAAAACCTTTCAGTCCAGTGGCTCACCTTCTGCGTTGTATCGCTATCGAAACCCACGAGGTTGACCCTGGATTTGAGAACTTTCAGACGACGAAGACATGGAGCTGAAGATATCAATCGCTTCGTTTAGGGTTTTCGATGGGAGCAAAAAAGGGTAACAAAAATATCGGAAGTGATTCAATTAAGGGACTCGTTGTCCCTGTTGGCAAACCTACGTGGAGCTGACTCGGCAAAACGTGGTTAAGAATTTCCACATCACCAAGCCACGTCGACGCAACCGGTTATAACCTATAACAATTGAAGACATTCCCCAATTTGACACGTATTTTTAAACTTTAAGGGGCTATTGCGCAAAAAAAAAAGATCAAGGACTAAATTGGGTCAAAATCGATAGTTTATAGGGCTACAGTAGCAATAACCCTTAAAAAAATGTGCTTGCTATTTTAATCTTTTTAAGGATAACAGACGATGACACACACAAGATACTACACAAACTGAAAAACCATGAACCTTGATTTTGACTTTCTATACTTGATCATGAATTCACAAATAAATCATTCAAAAAAACATGAGCCTTCATCTTTATAGAGAAAGTATGGTAGTCCGATCGGAAGATAGAAAGAAATTGAAGATATTAACTTGTTGTGTACAACAAATCAATAAGGGGTTGACGAAAGACGAGATATCAAGCAACAAAAACAATAGTTTCTGGTGAAGATATAAACAATAGCTTCAGCTGATTCACCAGCGTCATAACTTCTCACATTTAGGTTTCTGAAATTTTTTATTTTTTGTAGATTTGTTTTCTTTAGTTTCTGGTGGATTTTATCGAAATCAAAAAAGCATTGCTGGAAATTAGAAACAAAATCCCTATTTTGGATGTAGATTCTTTCCTTAAATTGTTGATAAGTAGGTTTGAGATTTATGATAAGTTTTTGATTTTTTGGTTTTCCACTGTTTGCTTTATTAATATAATGACTTCCAGATTATAACCAAGGGTTACACTGTTTATGAGTAATTGCTAGGCTAATTTTCTTTAAAAATAAAATATATTTTTTATGAGAAAACATATACTATAACCAGAGATCTTCCATTGAATTTTGATGGCCCTTACAAACGGAGGCCCTGTGCAACCGCACTACCTACACACCCAGGGCCGCCACTGTGGAGAGCTAATAAACAATCACTTGTATTGAGATCTTCTGGAAGGGGAATATCCGGTCATGACAAGCACCGTTTGGGAGGTATTATGGTTGAGATGGCTGCTTCCAGCTGACCTAGATGCGAGACAAACTGGAGCAACGCCTTTGATATGTGTGGATGAGGTTGCTCAACCATATAGCTGCAAATCCCATGTATCATGAACTTACAAAGCATATGGAAATGGACTACTACTTCTTACGTGAAAGAGTAAACAGTGGAGATATAAAAATTTGCACTATTCGTTCTGAATATCAGACAGTTGGTATCTTTACGAAAGCAGTTCGAGCTGCACGTTTTCAATTGTTAGGTAGCTTACAATATTGACTGTCCATCTTCAAAGGGAGTATCGAGACTGACTTTCTTTGTGGATCACTCATTTCTTAGCACAATAGTTGAATTATTTAGTTAATATCTTCCATGTTTGAATTATTGAACCTAGTATCACATCAAGTGTATGAGCAATCAAGTGGTAGTGAAAAGAAAAATATAACTCGCTGGACAACAGAATATATAATATCGTTGTGTACGTAGCTCATAACTTAAAAGAAGAAAAAGCACAACTACTATTAATCAAACCAAGCTATTTTTCTGGAATTACATACTTGAATTATATTACAATATATATATATATGTATCATTGTTAAGAACACATTTCAAAATAGTCAAGCATTTCAAAATCGTTGACGTAGAGCAAGCACTACTAGAAAACTGGGTAGTTACCAACGAATATTATCCACTGAAGGTTTTTCCAACACCCTATTTTCCGTCGGTATGGCATCGGTCCGTTTACCAACAGATTTCCGACACAATATTCCATCAGCAATGGGCTTCTTTTCTAGTAGTGAAACCATTTCAGAGTTTGGTAAGTGTTAAAATAAATCAAAACCATACACGAATGGGGATTGAATGAATAAAACAAAATACAACATTCGACTAATTATATTGCTTGTAACGCTTGAATGGTATCATGTTATAGAGAAAATTGATCCACTCTTCAAGAGAGATAGGAACACCTTGATCAAGTTACAAAGTACGTTGCCTTATATACACAAGCTAACTAACTACTAACCAACTATTAACTATAGTTCTAACAACAAACTAAACTAGTTAAGTTAGCTAACTGAGGTTACTTTTATTTTAACAACTATCAGTCAAAGAGTCAACGAGATATCAAATACGTCCAATATAGATATGTGGTCCAGAATGACATAAAATAGCAAACGGTGCCAATAAACCTTATCCTCATCAAATACAAAGGAAAAGCTCAAAAGCAAAAGTTGCCAATGAAATACATTAAGAACTTACATAGCAAAAGATCGAAAACGAACATAGATATTTGAAACGCAAAAAATTTAACTGACAATCAAACTGATGGAAATAGATCCATCGACCATAATAGAATAACAACCACAAGTATAAATAATAAAACTTCACATGTTCTCACACGGATTTTCACCTTCAACATATGAAAGTGTTTTTGCGAGAAACAATTGCATGGCATAACCATATCATTTTGTATTTCACTCTGCAAGTGAGATAGAGAGTTGATGGAGATCCTCTTAAACTCTCTGTACCGACGTCGGCTCTGCTCATCATCAACCATTTTCCTCTTCACATTGTTTTCTCCCGAAAGCGCCCCTTGTGTAATTACCAAAAAATCTCGACCCTTTAAGCGGCAAAAATCAAAGTCTAGTAACTCTAGCATCACCTCCTTGACGTGCAATCCCACCCTTCCTGCATCCACACCCAGTACCATCTGTATTCTACATTGCACCATCTTATTCTGATCACACCCCGGTAAAACGATGACGTATAGGAGATGGATATCCTCATTCATCCAGCCTTGCCTTGCAACAACCGGTTTGATGCTGGATAGGTTTCCTGCCCGTTTCCAGGTTGGGTCGATTAGGATCCAGTTCAAACTCAGGGATTCTTTCAGGTGTGATAAAGTTGCTTCATCTGCACCAGCGAGCTCGTCAACTTTCATGTTGATGTACTTGAAGATTTGCGGTTCAGGTTTGGATTCCGGGTCATCATGTAATCTAATGCGTAAGTCCGACGATACAAAATCATCTGTGGTGTCAGTGAATTCGACATTGGAGTAAATAATGTCGTTTTGGTAACGTATGTCGACGGCCGAGATGATTTGGGGTGGCCATGTATGAAATGAATGGTCGAGATGACTCGGATGGTGGTGGTTGACGTCAGTGACTAGTGCCGGAAAGGAGTCTTGGAAGAAAGAGCGGTGACCGGCGGGGAAGTTGGAGATGATGTCATGGAGACGTGGGTCGGTAATTGACGGCCAAGTGGAGTTGCAGATATGAGACCAGAGATTCTCATCGGTGCAGAGGGTTTGTAGATACGACGATGTGGTTGCGGTGGAGGAAAGGGATGGGCCGTCGAGGAGTGGTAGGATGTGGGTCTGAATGAGGTCGGGGTGGATGTCGGCGATGGTTGTTGCCATACCGAACAAACGTGTTGGATCACTGACACTTAAAAGTTTGGGATATATTTGTAAACGAGCCACAAAGCCAACTTGTGTTATTATATTATTAGTTTAGATTTAGTTAGGCTAGCAGCCGTTAAAAATAATCACATGGTTGGTGATTTTTTATTTAAAAAAAAAAACTAGAGTGTATTATTTAAGATTATTAAAAAAAACTATTTAATAGAAGTAAAAAAACATTGAATTTTCAAAATAACATTCTATAGTAGCATTTAGTTGAAATGAAAGATTTGAGGATGTACCAGAAGTTAGATAGTTAGAAACATATAAAATGAAAGTAAAAAATGCTCTTGAAATTATTTATTTATTATCTATAGGTTATATATTTTATTACCTTATATAAGAAAATTAATGGAGTGTTCTACGTGGACAGAGGAGGCATAGACATCATGCATTAGCATTTTTTCAAACAACTTCCGATGCCATGGAACGAAGAGCTTCGAAATTTCTCAAGATTCGTTATGGGTTTCTTTGGGCACAACATCTGGCCATTGGTACAATCCATCTCCCCCTCGCCTTTGGGAGTTATGACAGGGTGGGAACGAAGATTGTCACAATAGAATTCGTTGTGTTAATTAAGGGCTATTTCACGCTACAATATGCTATTAGGATATTGCAAGATAAAGAGAGAGAGTAATGAAGGAACCAAATAGTTATGTGTGTCATTAATGAATCAAGAAATTACATTAATTACATAGCTAATCAACATACTAATAGACTAACCAACTGTAACAGTCTTAACATTAATTTACATAAATGCCCTCTGTGCAAATATACGATACTACCCCTGATATTCCCCCTCAAGATGGAAGTGCAGAATATATGATATGATGGATGAATGTTTTGCTTTAATACACTGTGATATTTGGGGACCTTTTTCAGTTCCATCTTATCAAGGCTTTCGTTATTTCATTACAATAGTAGATGATTACAACAGATACACATGGGTACATTTGATTAAGAACAAACCTGACATCATTCAAGTTTTTCCTCGTTTCTACCAAATAATTTTTACTCAGTTTCAGAAGAAGATAAAAATCTTTAGATCTGACAATGCAAATATACGATACTACCCTTGATATAGGATGACCGGAAATCCTATAGTTTGGAGTTATAACTTTCACCATCAACGAGTCATTAAAGTTCAAAGCCCTAAAGGGGGCCGCCAAGGTAGCCAGGTGTCCCCTAAAGATGGCCGATTTCCACCAGGTACTTACACTAAACGAAATCACGCATACGGACAAGCGACCTAGGGAATGTGACTCTAAGGAAGTAGAAGTCATCAATCACGCTAGCCCACACACCCTATCAGCCCTATCAGGATAGGACTAACGATGGATGTCGGAGTTAGCGAGCATTTGGTGGCACTGCTCCGAAGGTATAAAGACATGTTCTTCTAAGGGGCTCCTAATATGGTGGGACTATCCAGGGAGATAGCAGAACATTGTCTAAACATCCAGTCAGGTTCTTTTCTCATCTACCAAAAGTAGAAAGGGTGGTCGGGGAAGAGGAACACAACTATCAACACAGAAGTGGAAAACTAGTAAAGGCAAGAACACTACGTGCGGGAATACGAGTAATATATATATATATATATATATATATATATATATATATATATATATATATATATATATATATATATATATATATATATATATATATATATATATATATATATATATATATATATATATATATATATATATATATATATATATATATATAATGTATGTTGCAATTGTACATTGTAAAATGTCTGTCAAGGATTTAAAAATATATATATCAAAAATTACGACGTACAAATTGACAGTCGTAAATGTCTGTTGTAAATGTCTGTCGTAAATTTATGATATACAAATGTCTATCATCTTTCATTTATGACCGGGCTTTCAATGACAGACATTTGTCTGTCATCGATGGCATTTTATGGCACACATTGTCTGTCATGAAAATCCTTTTCTCTAGTAGTGAATATTGCTACCTGCTTGCTAAGATCGATCACAAAGTAGATTCCCTACAGGGATACAGATGGAAGTGTTTCTTAGAAGCATATAAATCATACCATCAGATACTATTGAAGAAAGAAAAAGAGGAGAAGACGATTTTCTACATCAATCATGGAACATTTGTTGCAAAACATGCCATTTGAGCTAAAGAATGCAGGAGTAATATACCAACGCTAGGTAGATCAGGCTTTCCGGGAGTAGATAAGGAGTTTCGTATAAGTATATGTTGACGATATGGTCATCAAAAGAGAACGGGAGCAAGAGAAGTTTCAAGATGTTGAGGAGATTTTCCTCACCTTATGCGTTATCAAACTCAAGCTAAACCCCGCCTAATGCACTTTCAGGGTGGAATAGGCCATGAAGGACGAAAGTATGCCATTTTAGCCAGGTTTTAATATTTAATTTCCAAACATCAAATAACGAGGTGGGATACGAGGCCCTTCTGGCCGGTATCCATCTTGCCAGGGACATGGGGTTCGAAAATTTAACTGCTTTGGGGGATTTACTCCTTCTCACCAACCATTTAGAAAGAGTGTACAATGCCAAAAGGATCGCGTGCACCAATTTGTAACAACCGGAAAGGTCGAAAAGACTTTCTGAATCATCCAAATTAAGCAAATCCCAAGGTCAAACAAGAGGTAAGCAGATGCACTCATCAATCTGGCTTCAATGACATTTAATTACTTTAGTAAAAAAGTATTTATGGACGTATTGCAGGAGAGAAGCATATATGACGTTGATCACAAACACATGGGCCATATGGAGAAGGGTTGGATGGTCCTCATGTAGGGTTTTAAACATACATAGAATGATCACATGGCAGTAGAAGCAAAACATATAGCAAACCATATACTAGTCACATGTTAAAAAACAATCCACAAGAATCATAAGTCCATACAATTATTGCCACTACAAAAAAGAATTGAAATTTACCTCTTTGTTAACCAAAGACCTTCTTTTTTGAGATCTTGTTCTTGCCACTTTGATGGATGCAAAGGGTCCAAACTTGAATCCCTTTGATGGAATCACACTTAAGAACACCAGAAAGAAAACTTGGCAACACCTCCTGATAGGTTTTCTATACCCTAGATACATCAAACATAGCAGTGGCAACACAAAAAAATTATCTAAGGCTAGTAACATTTACTAAAACCTACAAGGATGCTACCTATGATAATTAAAACTACAAAAAGGATCAAGATTACCAACCTTTCATCAAAACCGATTTGCTTAAGGAACCCTTGATGTAGATCAAATCCAAGCTAAGAAAGGTAGTACCCAAAACATAATACATATAATGGTTCGCACCCAATAAGTCCAAATTATTAGGTTGATTTAGCAATTAAGAAAGCTCGTTATATAATCCTAAAGAGGGATTATAGATTCTTCTGAGATAGAAGAGAAAACGCTTAGACTGAGAGAGCCAAAGAGTGGGACGAAGTTATGAGCACCAGGGGAGGAGTATTTATAGCTTGTAAGGGTGCTTAGAGATAAACTTGATTTGAATTCAAACTGGATAAGTATAATTGATTAAATAATCCAACTTATCTTTAATTTAAATCTTATCTCCTTATCCCTTCATGTGGGGGACGAAATTTAAAAGGTTTATCCTTCTAACTTCTTCACGTATCCTCATGTTTCCAATATTATCCATTTCCCAACTATTGAACAATTAATATTTAATCCTTACAGTTTCAATTAATCCCAAATTAAATCCAATTAAATCTTATTAATTACAAACTAGTTTCTAATTAAATTATCATCAACATGACAAATTAATATACTATTTATTTGTCTCTCTTAATTAACCTAATACCATTTGGACTACTGAGGGCAACCCAAAAAGGACTCTGTTATTAATGGAAAGTCCTTACCAATTTAGTTATAGCCTTGGACACTATTACAATAATCTCCCACCTGGACAAGTCATCAACTACAATTGGTCACAAGTCTCCCACTTAATCCGCAAAGCATGCTTCCTTAGCCACTGCCGAAATCTGAATCATATTCTTAGAGTCGGCACTTAGATAAGTGATCAACTATTCCTTTGTTCTACAAGATATCGTATGAATCTAGGACATGGATAATAATCAATCTCAAGGTTCATGATTATGTTTCCCAATTTCCAATTTATGTTGACATTATTAGACTACTAGATTGAAATCATAGTACAACGAGGCATACTACTGAGATATCAAGATCTTTGACACTTTTCCTTTTTTTATTTCTTTCCCATTGATGTAACTTACTTTGTTATATTACTCATTAAAGCACTATATTCATGACTTAGCCATTTGCCTAAATTATTAGATGTATTTACTTGTTATATTTTGGGTTTAAAAGTCATAACTTCCCATTCCTTGTTTGTACTCCTTATTCTTATCCTTTTATTTCTTGCCCAATACTTGATTAGGTGTTCTATTTTTTTCCTAATGAATTCACATCACCAATCATGATGATTATATTCAAATCTCGCAATTATCTTAAGTGTTAAAACATGTTACTTCCTACTATGTTTCCGTTTTACTTATTTTATATAATCATATGGGCTATTTCCAAATAGCAACCACTTATTATAGCTTACATTTTTATTTTTGGCTAAGTTTCTTATATTCCTTTCTTATTAGATTTTATTCATCTTTATAATCCTCATTTCCAATCTTTTGTTACATCGGTCATTGCAATGACATGAATCAACTCTTTTATTCCATAATTCTTAAATTATTTCTGTTAGGAAATGGAGTTCTTAGCTACACAAACTTGGAAAGATTTGTATAACATAGTTATATTTCTTTTGTTTCATATTTCTCCAACTGGTTGGTATATATTGGT
This sequence comes from Cichorium intybus, assembly GCA_023525715.1. Classification (NCBI taxonomy): domain Eukaryota; kingdom Viridiplantae; phylum Streptophyta; class Magnoliopsida; order Asterales; family Asteraceae; genus Cichorium; species Cichorium intybus. The sequence continues at coordinate 60,155,908 of CM042012.1, forward strand.
CATGCTTTTCTTAGTGTTTTCCTTCATACTCCATATTGTTCTTATACGTATAATTTATAGTGGTAGCCAATTTATATAAGGTATCTCAGTTTTGTCTTAAGTTTTCATTTTGAGTTTTCCCAACTCCATGGTACATACCCATTATATTATCTTTAATATTTTCAATCATACTATATTGTTCTCCATCATAATTGATTTTATTACACAGGTACATCAATCTTATGTCATTCAAACATTATTTATTTTCTTCACTACTCTCCACATGAATCCCTTACTAAATTCCCATTATCCCTATATGATTCCACCAAACTCAAATACATATCATGTGGTTATGATAGTACGGTCCCATATTATTATAACAACCTATACATATTTGTTTCTAGCATCACCACTATGTCTCGTGGTCCACTGGTTCATGTTATGGTTCATGTTAACCTTTAACACTAGAAAATAGGTATTGATAACATGCATTATAGAATCTTATTGCCCATAAGTAGATACTTACTTAAGTATGCACAATTATGGAAAACAAACACATAATTTCCCTAATAACCCAGCCTTATCTTAGAATGAACAGTCTAACTACCCTATATGTCTGCAACCTATCTTATAAGTTTAGGTTCATCAACCTATCTTACGATATATCGTATCATAACTCTTACTTACAATCTTTTCCTAGTTTGTATTGTCATTTAAACCTCACATAGTTTAAGCCTAGGTTCGATTCTCGACACCTAATTCGCTTAAACTATGGTTCTGATACCAAATTGTAACACCCCAACTACTATTCATCATAACTGTTGTAATAGTTTATAAAACAATCGTGAAGTAAAAAATTTCAGTCTTTCAAAAACTTTTATTTTAATCATTAAAACATTATTTAAAACTTTTGGTCCCAAATAAAACAATTGAAATTTTTTTTTTTTTTTTTAAAAAGCATAACAGAATTTAGAAATCTTAAACAACTTTGGTGGTTACAAACTCATATAAAAAACAACCATAGTAAAGCAATAGAACATTTAAGAGCTAATGTCCCAAAAATAATATAACATTTCTATTGAAATTTCGGCATGACCTTTGGGCTATCTGAATAAAATCCATACCGACCAGACTTAAGTAAACTAGCGCAACAAAAATCGGGACATAGCCAAAACATCACTATAAGGGTATTACTATACCATAAACAAGTCTCTCATTAGATAAACTATCACTATACCGTCTTTAGAATCAAACTATCTTCCAGTCATCGATTTTATCTACAAATCACCAGTTAGCTTCTAAGTTCTTCATTTCTTTGATGCAATGCTAGTCATCCTGTTCCTGAGTACATAGCATTTTATACAAAAATACGTGAGCCGAAAGTCTCGTGAGTAACATGGGTTTTTGACCCACAAGTTTAACATATTATCATAAAAGAAACAATAATCATAAAGTATCAAAACTTGAACGATTCATTATCAATGCATACACCAATTTCTTTCATAATTCATGTTATTATCATCTTTTATTTATGGGCGCCCCCGTATCCCATCCCCTTCCCGGAATGGAACTAATCCATTGTAAGGGTGTGCTTGCATAATGACATCGCAGCGGTCGTCATGCGGTCAAAAATAAGAAAATAAACCTCACTCTCACTTAGCACAGTGGAAGTCAAGGTCGATCCACAGGAGTTACGTGGTCGAGACAGGTGACAGATTACCAACTGCAATGTCACGCTACAGTCAGAGGACCTAGTTCCTAACTTTTCCCAAACAATCCCAAAAACCATAAACTAAGACAATTCCAAACAAGCATTAACTAAACTTAAATCCACTAACTAAACCTTGTTACCCACTGAAATCAGAAGTGCATCTCCAATTCAGAAGCAATCAAAGGCAATCCAAACATTAAACACAATCCAATCACTCAAAAATTCATTCACAAGCATAAACACCGAAAAACAAAGCAATTAACATAAACTGCATGATTATCATTAACCAAATCAGATCCAACAGGTTCAAAATAGTAACTAAACTTAATAAAAACAGAAACAAAGACTCAATGTCAATGGTTGTCACTCCCAAAGACACTAGCCAACTATCACTAACTACTTTACTAATTGAAAATTAAAGATAAAAACATAAAAATACCAAAAGATGATTGCTGAAGCTAAATCTCGGAGTCAAAGAGCCTTGGGGGTCGATTTCACACCAGGTCTTCACTAATTTTTTCGACCTAAAGGCCTCTATTTATAGTTGCAAAAAATGTCGAAGCCGCGCCGCGCATAAGTGGATCCCGCGTCGCGCGTAGGGGTTTATCCCCGTTTTATCGGAATTTAAATTCTTTCCACCGCCTCATATCCGCGTCGCGCGTTTGTGAATTCTACGGCGCACATACGTCTTTGCCTGATTTTGCCTTGATCTTCAAACTTCTTCCAAATTGCATGCTTTTGGTCCATGTTTTCATTATTTCTTTCCACTAAGAATAGGGCTCAACAAAGACTAAAATATTTGATATTACTAGGCATTGTCAAACACCCCACACTTGTGCCTTTCTTGACCCCAAGCAAGAGAGTTTTTAATATATTTCAACTAAGACAAACAATTTTTGACTGTGTTTAGTTTCAAAGCTTATTGCGTTATGAGTTAGAGTGAAATAGTTCGTGAAAACATAATCGGAATGTTCTTTTATGGCTTTCTAGAGAATCCTTGATTACAAATTTTCTGTCCACAATGAAGTGTACATACTCATTCAGATTCTAAAGGCCATTAAGGAATTGTCCATGACTTTCAATGTTGTCCGTGTAACAAGCATTCAGAAATATCATCCCAGACCAGATGATCATAGGTGGCAAGGTGCATAAGCCCACCCATTTTAGGCTTACCGGCTCGAACAACAAAGGCCATAGATTGACGATTCCTTCCTAAATTCCAATCCTAAAATATCCCAATCGTCTAACTCCTAAAACTCAACTTATTTGACTAAACTAATAGCATAATCATAACTAAATAGTATTTCTCAAAAAATACCAATGCTATAAACAGTCATAAACTATCCGTTTCAAAATTACAATCTAATAAAAATTTTGAAAAAGTTGCTAAAAATTTGAAAATCGGTAATTTCCGCAAAAATTTCAAAAACTACTCTTTCGACCGTCCACACCTCACACTTAAAACCGTACAATGTCCCCGTTGTACAAAAATTATTTAGAATAAGGGAGAAAGAGTTACCCCTTTGGACGGTAGAACGCTTGATTGGTGCTCGGTGTCACAGCTATAAATACGAACAAAAAGGTCCTCAATTTAGCATTCTGGAGTTGTAGCGCAACAGTGAGCACGCCAGTGGTCAAAGCAAGTGGAGGGGGCACAGTGACCCCACACTTGCTTGAAACAACTCCTCCAAGTTTTGGTATCACATGCATGACTCATAAAAAAAGATTAAATACAAACAAACAAAATATAATATAAACAAAAATAGAAAGTATCATCAGTACAGTACAAATATCCAAAAGAAAATAAGAAAAAAAAATACATCAATCGCCACCTGGTGGCCTGGAAGAACCAGCCTCATGATCGTGGGCTCGGGCTGGGAATGGTCGGGGCGGTGTCCTTGTTGTGTGGCTAACTCCAAAAGTACCTTCCCGATCCACTCCAACTGCTCCTCCATCCTAGCGACCCGATCCTGCAATCGCCTCAGCTCTGTCGCCTCCTCCTGCTGTGGCTATGGTGCTGGCTCTGCTGGTGCTGCCGGTCTCCGGCGTCTCCTACCCGGCTGGGCGTAAGCTGGCTGGGGGTCCTGGGGTGCCTTAGTCGCCACCCTCACGAACTGACCTGGGCGCTGCTGCTCGATAAGCCCCATGTTCTCCAGGGCTCACGCCGTAGTGCGAGCTGGAGGTAAAGCAATCAAGGATGCCACAACAGGAGCAGTAAGGATCCGATACGAGCAGGCCAGGCGGGTGATGTAATGCCCGCGGGCCAGAGGACTGCTGGATGATACACCCGTCGTACGGGTGGATAGCTAGATGGTTAGAGCGAATGGGAGGTGAAGGAACCTGGAGGGGTCAAGGAGGACCCAGAGATACGTCATGTCCTCGCCAGACACCTTCTCGCCCCCCTCCCTGTGTATGATGGAGGTGGAGACGATGCGGTGCATGAGTCGGTGAAGCAGATCAAGGATATGGCTCTCCCTGGATGTCCCCGCCTCATAGAATACGTTGGACAACGGTGCCCAAACCTCTGCATTGGCAGCCCTAGAGGGCTGCCCCTAAGTGCACGCCAGAAGAAACTACGTGAAATGGCGGTGCTGGAGGTCCGCCTCTGTATAGATGCCGGTGCGCCTTCCAAACTCCCGGAGATTGCACTCCCTGTGCACTCCCCCAATCTAAATCGTGCCAGTCTGGAACAGGCCTCTGTCGACACTGGTGCAAAACGGACAGTAGATAGGAACTCCAAAAGAAGCTCGGTGTATACTGTGTCGTCATGGTTGGCCATAAGCCTATCCCAGCCTCGACACATGAATGAAGCATCCCCGTGGGTCCATTTGCGGTGGAGGAATGGCTCGATCTCTCCCCAAAGCCCCGCGTCTCTGAGGATATCCTGGTCAATGATCGTCGCCTCAAGAACCCGGCAACCTACGAGTGCATCCCTCTCGCTGGCAAACTCCACAGAGCTATCCAATCCCTCAGGGAACTGGAGAAACTGGTGGTTTAGTCTGAACGACATCTGCACAAAAGAAAATAGCCACAAAAAAAATTCAATTTTAGTCATTTTCTTCCCCACCACACCGCGGTGCGGCCCAAGAACCAGGGCGCGGCATGGCGAGCGGCTGTTTCCAATTCCAAATCCCATATCGCGATCTAACCTGTTTAAACTCAATCCAACTACACTACAAGGTAGCCTAAGTACCGACTAACTCATATAGGGTCATTATTTGGCAAAATAAACACCCTACGAGTCAGCATTGGTGATTTCTAAGTTTTTGAGTTTTTTGGAGAAATCAACCAAATCAACTGTCTAATCACTAGTTTTAACAAGTAAAAGAAAGCTAGAATGACGTACCTTGGTGGCGAGAATGAAATGAGCAAGAAAAAACACGAGAAATTTTCAATGATCAGAGCTCTGTGGCGTGGTGTGTGTGAATAGTGTCGCAGCTTACCTTATTATCGAAGAAAACCGACCGATCGATTCCCACGGCGCGGATATGAGCGAACCGCGACGCGCGTACCCCCAAATCAACCATTGCGCATCGGGTTGGTTTACGAACCCATGGCGTGCAATTTGCCTGACCACGGCGCGGTCATCAAAAAATTCAAATTCTTCAAAACAACCCACACTTGCCTTGGACCAATAATACCTACAAATGATGATGATATAATTTCCCTAGTTACTCCTAAGAATACAGTACCTAACCTATGAAAAGATGGGTTGCCTCCCCACAAGCGCTAAGTTTAACATCTTCAGCCAGACATACCAGTCCTACTCCTACTCTTCGTGACTTTCTGATGGCATCTTCTTGTGCTCTGGCGCAAAATTGTGGGCCATCATTGACATCAATGAAGTGAGTTGAGTCATCCTGTCGCTAACCCCGCTAATCCATTGTTGTTGGGCTTCCAAAAGCTAAAAGACCTTTGCTTCTTTTTCCCTTGCATCTTTCTCGTATTGCTGGTGCCTTGCCTCCAACATCTCCATCATGTCCAACAGCTGCTCCTTGTCAATGGTGGACAACGGATACTCCTTTGTTTCTTTCAAGACTTCTTCTTTTCCTCCTTCTCCTGTTCGGGTCCATATTTTTCTTTTGTCTCTAACCCTAGGTTCCATCTGCAAGTTGCTGTCCAAATTCTTATCATCATACCATTGAGGTAGAGATATGGGACTTCCAAACATATTCAACCTTCTTTTTCTCGACCCAAAGAAGATATCCAAATCTCCTGTTTTACAATCAATAATAGCTCCGGCCGTGGCAAAAAATGGACGTCCTAGTATTAACGCGGGTGCGTCCTCCAAACTTTCGTACTCCATAACTAAAAAGTCCACTAGATAAAAGAAATCCCCAACTTTCACTATGACATTGGTCAACTTGCCTCGGGATCCTCTGGTTGACTGGTCAGCCAGCTGTAACATGGTCTTTGCCGGCTCTAATTCCTCATTCTTGTATTTATCATACAAATATCCTGGTAGCACATTCACACTTGCTCCCAAATCCAGCAAGGTGTTCCTAATGACCACATCTCCTATAGTAGTAGTAATCAGTGGTGACCCAGGATCCTTTTCTTTCTTGGGTAGTGTTCCCAACAGTGCCTCACTAGCTTTAATTGTCAACCTCACAGTGTCAAGTATGGGAGTCTTGCTTTTTCCATTTTTCTCATGCATCTCTTGAAGAATTCTTGTATCCTCAGGAGCGTCCTTAAGTTCGTCCCACAAGGGTTTATTCATCGATGGCCCTGTCGATTTGGGCACTTCCTGCATTTTCTTTCCCTTCTTATCCTTCTTCCTTTGTTTAATTCCAGCTATTATCGGTTGCTTTTCCTCTTGGATATCATTGTCCTCTTTTGGTTGAGGTTCCTTCTCAACGGAAATTTCCTTTAATTCCTTTTCAACTTCCACCTTTTCCTTAGCTTCTTCTTCCTTCTCACTCTCAGCCTCATTTCCTGATTCTAGCAAGTCTTCTAGGGTAACTTTCCTCCATTCAGCCTCGACAGTGTTGACATGTTCCTTTCCGGCCCGCTGACCATGGGTCGGATTGACTTCTGTGGTACTTGGCAGCTTCCCATTATCTCTTTTTCGTTGATCTTTAGCCATTTGGGCGATTTTCCTCTCCATATTGACGATTGCCTTCGCATTGGCCTGCGACTGCTGCTGTGTTGTGTTGAACATCTCATACATTTTTGCGACTAGATCCTCCTGAGTTCCTGGAGCATTGTTGATGGAATTATTGGGCCCCCTATTGTTGCTGCTACCATTTCCATTGGCGTTACCATTATTGTTCACCGGTTGATACTGCCTGGGCTGATTAGATGATTGCCCTTGGTAGTTGTTCTGCCTCTGGTTATTGAAATTCTACTAACCTTGGTTATATGGTCTATAGGTCGTCCATTGTTATATTGACCTTGACCCTGGCCATCGACTTGATTCGCTTCCTGAGTCTTTGGTCCTCCTTGACCTCCTTGTGGTTGACTCTAAGGTCCATGCTGCAGAGTAGACACAAGTTTATCGAATTTCTTATTAAGCTCGCTTATCTCCTTCTTTACAACCTTTTTCCAGTCGGTGTCAGCTCCCACTGCTGCAGTTGTTCCTACCGTCTTTCTTGTTGAGAAATTCGCATTGGAGCCATTACTTAGTTGTTCCAAAAACTGCCAAGCTTCCTCCAGGTCTTGCATCATAATAGTGCCACTAGATGATGTGTTAATCATGGCTTGGTTCGTCTCACTTGCTCCCTCAAAGAATACCTTGACCAGTTGCCACTTTGGAATATCGTGATGAGGGCACGACCTCATCAACTCCTTTAGACGATCCCATGTTTCATGAAAAGCTTCTCCCGGCTTCTGCTGGAAATCCTGAATAGCCCACCTGATCTCCGTTGTCTTGTTTGCCGGATAAAACTCTTGTAAGAACTTAGCTTTGAGTTGATCCCATGTAGTGATGCTATTCGATGGCAAAGACGTAAACCAATATTTGGCTTTGTCTTTCAGAGTGAATGGGAACAATCTTAATCTAAAAATGTTCTTATTAGTATTCCTAGGGGTGTTGGTATTGGCTATGGCTATGAACTCATACAAGTGATTGTATGGGTCATCCTGTTTGTACCCCCTAAATTCCGGTAATATTCCTAACAACTGAGGCCTAATTTCTACTTAAAATTCTATATCATCAGGAATGTAAAAGGGCGACGAGTCATCGTACTCCCATGGCTGAAAGTCCGATGCAACCGATTGCCCCCTCGGTTGTACAAAATACAAGGGTTGAGCAGGATTACCGTAAAAGTGATGATCATTATATCTCTGCTGACCTTGTAATGGTTGATGCTGCTGTGCTCTTCTTGGAGGTCCCTGACCTCGGTTCCATGGTTGCTGTGGTGCTGGTGGAACCCATCCTTTGTCTTCATCATCATACCTCTCCTCAGCCTATTGATACTGTTACTGTTGCTGAGGTGGTTGTTGGTATTGTTGTTGCGGTGATATAGGTTGGAATGTGGTTTGTGGTTTAAAAAGTACTGGTGGTGGTTGTGAAATAGGTTGAGAAATGGGTGTCTGCTGTCTAGATACTGGGGTGCCATCACGGGTCGGTGCTCCCCAAGACATGGTAGATGTAAATGGGTTTATGGATTGTGGTTGGGATAAAGGTTGAAATGGTGAAATCGACGGCGGAGTGCATGATGGTATAGGTGCAGGGGCTGAAGCTGCACCACCAATAGCACTCGTGCTCCCAATGTGAAATTCTGAAATTGGGGGAATAAATGACATCCCCGTTGCCTCACCCGAGGGTTCCTGGGCAACACTCACTATACTACTACTGACATTACTAAAACTCATTGTATTTAAACGCCTACGTGCACGGATCTTACTCGCAGTTCGCTCAATTTCAATGTCAAAACGCAAAGGGGATAATGTTGAGAACATTTGTGATGAAGTGCTGATGTATCCGAAGTCCCGCTCATGAAGTCCGTTGAATAAGAAAACCCCGAAGTGAATAAACAAGAGAAGACACCGAAGTCTAAAGACTCCGAAGTGCTATGCATAGAGGATCCGAAGACTTCACAGCCTGTCATCTGTCTTTTGTGTGCACGCGTATAGTACAATACGTGTTGCATGAATCTTCTATCATATTGGCTAGTACACTTATAGGATATTCTCTGTAAAAGTTGTACTATTGGTATCACTGATTCAGTATAAAAATCAGTGATACCATACCGTGTCAAGTGTGAGACTACAAGTTTAGATTACGAGAATTGTATGTCTACAAAATAGAAAACCCAATTGTAAAACCAAAGTTCTAATCAAGCATTCGACACTTGTTATTCATATCACCTTGTTCAGTCAGCTTTGTTGCATTATTATTGTGTGATTGATTGTGTTATTGATTCAATATCTATCTTTGTTCATCTATTCTCTTATTTCAACACCCAACAAGTGGTATCAGAGCAAGTCATATCAAAAACCTGTTGATAGAGTTCGAATTCGTTTGCTTCAGCTCTAGATCTGAATCGATTCTCAGATCTAGCCTTCCGTAACTGTTGCAAATCTCTACTATCCGTTTTTTTCTGAAAAGATCCAGTTGAAATACATCAAGATGACTGATTCCACAGCAACTTATGCCAATAATGTTAACTATGCAAACCTCATCGGTTCTGCAACAAAGGCCCCTGTTCTAGTAACTTCTTACTATGATTATTGGGCTGGTCGAATGAAGGATTATCTTATTGGACTGGACAAAGATCTATGGAGGTCTGTGACTGAAGGTCCACACACAGACATTGCTGGTCGATTCGTTGTTCCTGACGGAGAAGAAGCCGTTGTCCTTAATGCTGCAGACATGAAGAAGCTTGAAAACGATGAGAGGGCCATGCGTGAACTGAGAAGTGGCTTGGGTCCCGATGTCAGCCACCACATTGCTGATGCGAAATCTGCAAAGGAGATGTGGGACAATCTTGAACTCCGCTTTGGAGGAGATAAAATCCTCCATACTAGCAAAGTTCAAGAAATTCTTGCAGACTTCGGAAACTTTAAGCAAGAAGAAAACGAGTCCTTAGAAGCCTGTTATGAACGTTTGAGCAACAGGATTTACACACTAGATAAGTATGGGGAATCAAGAAGCCAACAAGAAATAAATATCAAATTTCTCTACAGTCTTTGCAAGGAGTGGAGGCCAATCATGCTCATGGTCAAATCCTATGAGAATATAGAGAAATACAACCTGGCTGCCCTATACAATCTATTAAAATCACATGAACCCGATGTGGTGGGTCGAAGTAGTAAAATGGCTAGTTCTGGACCACTAGCTCTCGTGTCAAAAGAAGAGGAAGAATCAAGTGATGAAGACATTGCTGCCTACATGGTAGATGATATTGGAGATATTGTTGCTCTCTATGCCGCCAACAATCGTAGATTCAAGAAATCCTTCTTCAAAAACAACTCTAGAAAGCCATTTGTGAAAAACTTTAACAAATCAAACTTCAACTCCAAGCCTAAACCTGAAATATTCACTCCAAAGGAGGAGAACTTGAAATTGTCAACCCCGAAGCCATCTGAAAAACCGACTTCGGAGTTATCCAAAGAAAAGTCCGAAGAGAAGAAGATCTCAGGTGATTCTTGTTATGATTGCAATTATTGTCATGCAAGAATCATTTTGCAAAAGACTGCATGCTTCGGAAGCAAAACGAAAAGATACCACAAGTGAAGGATGAAGCATATTACGTAAGAAAAATGGAGGAAGTTAGAGTAAGGACCAAAGACTTAGCCTTAATGGCTGCTGATGATCGTCAAGGATCATATCAAGTTTGGTCTTTGGACTCAGATGATGAGGAAGTGAGAAAGCCATCTCATAGTGCTTTCATGGCTTAGGATGTCGATAAGAGCTTTCTAAAAGACACTTCGGAGAAGTTAAATGATGAGGAAATGATGAAGGTTGAAGCAACTGCGGGTCCTAGGTTTGTGACTTCGGAGGGATTGGAAATGACAGCTGCTGATACTCAGAAGATGTGGTTTGAAGACTCTTCTGATGATGATGAGGAAGTGTGCTTGATGGCAAATGACACCCGTTTGACAATCCCAGAACAGGTATCAAAACTTCTTTCATCTTTTAAAATTCCTATATCTCATTCTGCTCCAATTATAAATGAAATAACTCGTGATTGCTTTGTTATGCATAAATTACTCATTGATGCTAAAAATAGGGAAGTACTCACTGAGCAGGAGCTTCTAAGCTTGAGGGGGAGAGTAGAGAGCCTGAAGCTAGCATTAGAAAAATCCAATCTTAGAATCTCCTTGTTAGAAGATGTAATACCGTAATATTAAATAGTAGTGAGATTGTGTTGATTTAGTGTAAATAAGATTAAATAAGTTTTTATATGGGTTAAGAGGGTTAGAAACTTATTTGGAAGAAGTTAAAGCTTTAAAAGATGAGTTTTAGAATCACACGGGTCGTGTAGATTCTACATGGGTCGTGTAGATTCATGCAGTAAGCTAAAAGATGAGTTTTAGAATCACACGGGTCGTGTAGATTCTACACGGGTCGTGTAGAATCAGGCAGTAAGCAAAGAGTTGAGCACCAGACTTACACGGGTCGTGCCAGATCCACACGGGTCGTGCCAGGTTATCACACGGGGTCGTGCCAGATTCCACACGGGTCGTGTAGAATCCGACAGTTTCCACTTCATTTGAGGCGGTGGATCCACACGGGTCGTGTGGATTTCCACACGGGTCGTGTGTCGCAACAGGGCATTTTTAAAATGAAATTTTCTTTCATTTGGGGATAAAACCCATTTCGTTCAAAACTTCTTTTAACCCTAAAAACTTGATTCCAACCTTCCAAAGTCGAGATTAAGGCTTATTGATCACGAATTGAAGCTAGAGATTTATCCTTTGAGTTTGAAAGGTAATCCTCCTTGATTTTTATCTTATTCCAACGGTTGAATCATTTGATTTGAAATGGTTACTTGTGGTTTTGATGAGCCACTTTCAACTAGCACGAATTAGAGTGAGTTTATTTGGATTAGGCTGTGTATGTGATTTCTAATTCGAGACCCAAGCTAAAGAAATGTTGATTGTTGCAGTTCTAGGGTTACATGTGTTTAAGTGATGAAATTGAAAGCTATAACTTTGATATTATTGCTATCCTTTGATTATAACTTGCTTAAATGATACAAGTTCCTTGATTATGAGGAATATTGAGTGTGATTAAGAATTATTCTTAACTTAAGTAATGAAAATGAGTTGTTATGCTACAGCTAAGGCTAGGCAGGAGCATACACGAGGTGCATGAGTTCCACACATCGATTCCGCAACAGGTGAGTAGTAATTAATAGATGAATTATGTGTTGGTATTGATGTTTATTACAGAAGAAGTATGATTTGAGTTGTTTTGAAATTGGTTGAGAGTACCAATTATGAGTGTTTGGAAATATGAACCTCATTATGAGTATACATTAAGGATCAAGATGGTTTATTGAGAAAGTTGTGAAAGAAATGTTGGACAATTGCTGTCTAGTTAAACTTCAATTACTCACAGAGCTTTCAAAGCTCATATATTGTTTGTTAATGTTAATTGTGTTAGGTTCTGGAAGTATAGATCGTGGGAAACGCATCACGGAGGGGTAACTGGATGGGATATGGACTTTGAACTTGAACTTATTTTGTTGTGTTAGACTAGGTCTTTCGTAAACACTTGGTTTTTGAGAACTAGTATGAAACTTGTTGTATGTAAATAAGCACTTAAACTATGCTTTTGATAGTATCTTGTCATACTTGTTACTCATCTTTGAGGATTACACCTTAATGATAGTTATTTTTGATTGAATTATCAGTGTAATCCTGAATATGAGAAACTGGGTGTTACAGAAGAAAACAGAGAAAAATTCCTAAACAATCATGATGTAATCTTGAAACAGCGAAACATATTTTGTGAAACAGCCAAACGATTGTATGCGCATATTACTAGAATTTATCATTCAGCTGATGTTTGCAATGTCCAACATAGACAACAATTGCCTTTCATTGAGTTCAAATTAAAGGAAGTCGATAGTATATCTTATGAATGCGAATCCATAGTATCAGGTTCCGAAGTTACAAATCCATCATATAAACATGGCCTGATATCTGTAGAAAAACATCTAACTGCTGATAACTTGTTGAAAATATTGCCTCAAGAAATTCCCATCCTGAAAAAGGTTGTACCTCAAATTGAAACAAAGGAAAAGGAACTTGTCAATAACATGTCTGAGAGGGATTCTGAAAGTGATTCGGACATGGAGGAGATTGATTGTTCTTCTTTGATATTGTTAAAGTCATCCTTTATATCCGAATCGACCTCCGAAGACATTTCACAAATGTCTTCGGTGGACAAAGGAAAAACAAAAATGGATTGTGAATCAAAAATTTTTGAAACCAAAGAAACTTCAAATTTCAAACTTCAAATCACAGATGAATCCGACTCTTATGATCAATATCTCAAGGATGATTCAAAAAGGCTAGTCAAAGTGGCATGTATCTATCCTAAGGTTTTCTTACTTCAAAAATACAATTTTTGTAAAACCCGGTGGATTACCCTCAATTGATAATGAATTGCAAAAACTTCTTGAAAAGGATAACTCCACAGTTACAAATGAAGGGTTTTTCTCATCATCCAAAATGGTCGAGAACGAAATGAATGAGAAAATGGAAGTAAAAATAAATATAAGGAAACAAGAGTTATACGGTCACAACGTGTATAATCGTCTTTGTTTTGAAAAAGAGAAAATACCCAAAAACATGTCACACTTACTAAATCTCAAGAACGATGATCACATTTACATTAATCAAAACTACAAACAAATTCAAGTTGTGGAAAACCCCACAGTTCAGAAGATGGATGTATTGGAATTAATGGAATCTTGTGAATGTGTACCTTTTTCACACAATCCTGAAAATGAAGTTTCAAAATCAAAAGTTTTAACCAACAAAACCTCGACACAACAACCCCAAATTTTGAAAAGACCACAAATTCTACAAAAACCAAAATCAGCAGTGGTGATTTCTAAACCAACTCAAAAACCCACTGTTGAATATTCAAAAACCAAGCAAACCTTAAATCTTGTGAAAAGAAAAACTCCTTTTGGAGATCTGAAACAAAATGAAGCAATTGCCTTCACTTTTGATACAAAACCGGTTTGTTCAAAAATCTCAGAAGTCAAAAGTCGAAATGAAAAACCAACTTTTACACCAAGGAAACCTAACTTTCCAAATCCAAAATTTCAAAAACCTACGAAAAAAACATTTTCAAAAGGAAGCAATCTGATAGAACATTCCACAATTGGCTGGACAACAATTTGGATATGTTCAAGGATAAGGATCTCTCATTAAATGACTTTAAAATGGCATACGAAGTCAAAAACTGAAAAACCAAAACAAAATTGGAAAATAAATGACTTGAAAGAAAACTTAACTGCAAAAACAAAATCTTCAATATCTTCAAAATCCTCAAAATCAAAATATTCCATTCAAAAATGGGTTCCGAAGTCTGCCACTTTGTCAGTCACTTCGGAATCATCATTTTTAACTGAAAACTCTTCTAAATCCTGCTCAAACACTTCGGAATTGTGCTCATCACATGAGGCTTAGGAGAATTTGATTAATTTAAATGCAAATGAAATTTCTGAAGAGGCCATAGAAAAATGGATTCAAGAATCCTTTGCTTACCCCGAGGACCCAAGATTGATTGGGTACCAACTCCTTCTTGATTGATTGCAGGTTATGTCTGATGAGCGGTATGATTCAAAATTGTATGATTCAAAATGGTACATGGATAGTGGCTGCTCAAGACATATGACTAGGAGGAAGGAATATCTCAGGGATTACAGGAATTTGGATGATGCTGGAAATGTTCGCTTTGGTAATAATGAAACATGTCCAATTCGAGGATATGGAAAAATAACAAATGGCCAATTCACTATCAGCCGAGTGGCATTTGTTGAAGGATTAAAACATAATCTTATGAGTATATCTCAATTGGTGGTTGGAACCGGAAACGCTGTCACATTCAACAACAAAGGGAGTGTAATCACCAAAGAAGCAACAAATGAAGTCTTACTAAAATCAGAAAGGAAGGGATCTACGTTTCCCTTAAATCTAAAGCCAGTGACCGGTGGGAAATCCTTATGTCTTCTCTCCAAAGCCAACTCCGATGTCAGCTGGTTATGGCACCGAAGACTCGCCCATCTGAACTTCAAAGACCTGAACAAATTGGTGGCTATGGATTTGGTTCGAGGTATGCCGGCTCTCAAATTCGACAATGATTATCTTTGCTCTGCTTGTGAACATGGCAAGCAGACAAAACAAAGGCATCCTACAGTGATCAACCCCAAAATCTCCGAACCTCTTTCTTTTCTATACATAGATTTGTGTGGACCATCTGCAATAGAATCAATGGGAAAGAAGAAGTACATTCTTGTTATTGTTGATGACTATTCAAGGTTTACTTGGGTGTTGTTCCTAAGAAACAAATCAGATGCAACTGAAGAAATCATCAACTTTATAAAGAAAATGGAATTGATGCTCAACAAGAAAGTCCGAACTGTGCACAGTGACAACGGTTCGGAGTTCAAAAATCAGACCTTGGATGGATTCTTGAAGACAAAGGGAATTAGTCACAACTTCTCTGCACCCTATACTCCTCAACAAAATGGGGTTGTGGAAAGAAGAAATCGCTCTCTGTGTGAACCAGCCAAAACAATGCTAAATTTTGCAAACTTGCCCATGTACTTTTGGGCTGAAGCTATCTCCACTGCATGCTTTACTCAAAACAAATCCTACATTCACAAACGATTCCATATTACACCTTACGAAGTACTCAACCGAAGAAAGCCAAATGTCAAATTTCTTCACATCTTTGGCTGTAGGTGTTTTATCTTAAACATGAAGGATCACTTGACCAAGTTCGATGATAAATCAGAAGAAGGCATCTTCCTTGGTTACTCTCAAGACTCAAAAGCCTACAGAGTCATGAACAAGAGAACTCGCAAAATCGAAGAAACCTTTAATCTAAGGTTTGATGACTAGTACATCAAGAAGTCTCTGCATCCATTTCCTATGTCTTCTATCTTTCCAAAACCTGCTGAAGATGCTGTTCCAATCACAACATTTGACACAGACTTCTCACTTTTATTTGATCAACCTGTGAGAGCTGTAGACTCCGAAGCTAGGGCACCAGATACCCATGAGTCCGAACTCTCCAAGCTCACAGATGGACCTGATGACTCCTCTACAAGCAGCATACAAAGACCATCTTTTGTTGGGGGAGCCATCTAACCAGAGTATGGAAAATACAAGTGTTGAGGGGGAGCCATCAAACCGAAGTGCTGGCACTTCAAGTACTGATGGGGAATCAAACAACAGTCCAAAAGGAACCAACACTCCTATCTCTACTCCCCAGTCAATCTCAAATATCATATCCTTGTATCCAACAATCCAGGGGGAGCCAGAGATTGTCACTCCGAATTCGGCCACAACATTCGCTTCGGATAAAGCTACCACTTCCGCAACACCAACAAATGTCCAGGGGGAGCGCACATCAAACTCAACTTCACAAATTCACACACCACAAACCAACATAAATTCAAATAATCACTTGCTAATGGGTGATTTTCCTTCCACTTCGGGATATCCCTCAGACATTGAGGACATTGATGTTGAAGGACCTCCTGATTTCGATCCAAACTATCCTCCTTTGGACAAATGGACGAGAAATCATCCTCCATCAGTTGTCATCGGTGACGTTCGAGATAAAGTACTGACTCGTGCACAACTTCACCAAAGACAATTAGATCTTAACAAAACTTCTGAGTTGTGCATGTTTAATGTCTTTATTTCTAAGGTAGAACCTAAGAACGTCAAAGATGCATTTGATCACTCAGACTGGATTGAAGCAATGCAGTTGGAATTAGAAGAATTTGAAAGAAACAAAGTTTGGAGGCTAATTCCAAAACCTGCAAATGCCTCAATTGTCGGTCTCAAATGGGTGTACCGTAATAAACTAGACACCGAAGGCAATGTAGTTCGGAACAAGGCTAGGCTGGCTGTCAAGGGTTATTGTCAACAGGAGGGGATCGATTATGAAGAAACTTTTGCTCCTGTTGCCAGACTCGAATCAGTTCGGATATTTTTAGCTTATGCTGCACACAAAAACTTTGATGTCTATCAAATGGATGTTAAATGTGCTTTTCTGAATGGTGATCTCGAAGAAACCGTTTTTGTTGAACAACCACCTGGCTTTGAAAGTAAAACTCATCCGAATCATTGCTATGTGCTAGACAAAGCAGTCTATGGTTTGAAACAAGCCCCAAGAGCTTGGTATGAGACCTTGACTAAATTTTTGAAAGAATCAAACTTTAAGCAGGGATCAGTGGATCCAACACTTTTTAGAAAGAAAGTTGGATCTCACTTAATATTAGTCCAAATTTACATGGATGACATAATATTTGGATCCACTGACCCTAATTTGTCAAAAGATTTTGAAAAATTAATGAAATGCAAATTTCAAATGAGTATGATGGGGAAGATTAATTTCTTTCTTGGACTACAAATAAAACAATCCAAGGAGGGGATATTCATCAATCAACTAAAGTATACGAAGAGTCTGCTTGAACACTTCGGAATGACTAACTGCTCCAAAGCAAAAGTTCCTTTGCCTGCAGGTACAAGGTTAAATCCATCATTGGACAAACCGAAGACAGACATACAGCAATACCGAAGCATGATTGGATCATTGCTCTATCTTACAGCCAGTCGTCCTGACATCATGTTTGCAGTTTGCAATTGTGCAAGATATCAGGCTGACCCAAGGGAACCTCACTTGGCTGCGGTTAAGACAATATTCTGATATCTTCATGGAACCACTGCTTATGGTCTGTGGTATCCAGCAAACTCTGGTGTCTACATACAAGCTTACTCAGACTCCGATCTTGGTGGATGCTCTATTGATCGCAAGAGCACTTCGGGAGGTTGTCAATTCTTAGATGGAAAACTTATCAGCTGGCAATCCAAGAAGCAAACTTGTGTCTCTATTTCCACCGTAGAAGCTGAATATGTAGCAGCTGCAGCGTGTACTTCGCAGATCATTTGGATTCAAACTCAATTGAAAGACTATGCCATTAATATGAGAAAAATTCCTTTGTTCTGTGACTCTCAAAGTGCAATTCGTATATGCCACAATCCAGTTCAACATTCCAAGACGAAGCATATAGCTCTTCGCTACCACTTCATCAAAAGTCATGTTGAGGAGGGGAATATTGAGGTGCACTTTGTTCACACTACAGAACAATTGGCAGATATCTTCACAAAGGCTCTAAATGAAGAAGCATTCACAAAAATCGTTCGTGGACTTGGAATGATAGATGGATCAACTCTTCAATAAATTCCAGATTTGCTCACTCTTACTCTTTTCTGCAAATTTGAAAATATCACTTGCTACTTTGAAAATTTACAAAAACAATAAACTCCGCAGACCCCCGAAGTTAATTTTGGCTTCGGAGCTCATCGGAGAAAAATTAGCAAAAACACTTGCTACTTCACAACAGTATTTCGAAGTAAAATATCACTTCGGAAGTCTGCGGAACAAACTTCTCTTCACAATAAACTCTCCAAATTTGAAAATCATTTAAACATTGGTTGACTTCATGTTTCAAGGATAAAAATAAAGAGTTGTTTAAGTCAAAGGAAATTCAAAAACAAGAAAATTCATACCAAACGAAAAGAAAATTCTGATGCACAATGACAAAGTCTAACATTTCTCTCATGAATTAACCAAGTAAGGACAAAACTTTGATTTTAGATTCTGAAAATCATACCTTATTGCACTAAAAGGTATTTGGGAATCGACTTGAAACATTGATAAGAAAACAGACTTCGAAGTGAGGTCAAGGCTATTTTACAATTTGAAGCCTTGTTTGATTCCAATAACCTTAACATAATGTCTATTTCTAACCACCCTTCGAAACTTGACTCGCTTCAACTTCAAACTAATCATGTAGCCTCAAAACTACACAGGATAATTCAAGTGCTCCGAAGTTTTCCTCAAAAATAGTACCAACATTGTTTAATAAGTAAATTTACATCTCTTTTCATTAATGGTACAAAATTGAACTATATGAAGATTTTCACTCACAATGATTGTTTAACACAAAAACAAAAAGCACCAAAGTAAGAAACCAAATGGTGATGTTCTATGTCTTCGGATAAGGAAATTCATAATAGAAAACAGGAAAGAAAAATAGATAACCAATTGTCAAAAGAAACAAAGACAAACAAAAACCAAAAAGATAACCAAGGGAATGCAAAAGAAAAATCAGCATTCAAAGGCTTATTCTTCTGCTTTAAATAACAATACAAGGAGCTCCTATAACATAGTCGAGTACCTTGTAGAAGAATATGAACATTTCAAGTAGTCTATCTTAAATGATAAAGTGGGAGTGGTGTACGAAGCTCAAAGGCTTGTCATTAGAGCTTAGTATCCAGACACTTCAACTGATGAAAAGGAATAAAATTTTCAAATGAATCTTCAAAACAATCCAATCCAACTTTCAGAAACACTTCTGATGCTCAATTCATGAATGAAAACTTCTTTAAATTTCAAATGCAAAGGATGTTATCTTTATTATATTTGAAAATTTTTGAAGCACATAAGCACAACTCAAAACATGTTTCCTAATGCGAAATCAAGTCAGTGATGGGGTGATTAGACTTATACATCCATGACCGATATTGAATCAAACAAACTTCCAAATGAAAAATGGACTTCCAACATGATTCGAATGATTCTGAACATTAACTCGTTAAATCATCTTTTCATAATATTCATGGAAGTTAAGGTTAAACGACATATTGTATCAGTCAAAAGTAAAATCAAAAACTCATAGAAAAACAAAGGGAAAAACATATAGACTTCGGTACATTGATGAACACTTTGCAATCACATGTCAATCACCGAAGTGAAAGAACACTCTTCGGAGTCAAACTTAACTTTATGCTCCGAAGCGTACCCTCAACGGTCATAAATTTTCATAACTGCGAAGTCAATTAAATGTTCAAATGATTTCCACATTTATGATAAATCACAGAGACAAACATTCCTTGAATTATAACCATTTGTTTACAGCTGTCAATGAGAATTAAATGGAAAACATTAACCATAATGACTTCTCAAAAAGTAGTAGTTCAAATTTTGAATCATTGCAACTGACAGCTGTATATTTCTCCTTTTTGCAGAGATAGTGGGACGAGCAGGTGCTGAGGTGTCCATTTTCTACAGGGCCATTTCAATCGTGCATTAAATGACCTAGGGACCACGAATGCTATATAAACTTCTCACCTCTTCCATTGCACTCTTTACGCGAACACAACTCTCATTTCTCTCTGCAAACTTACTCTCGAAGAAATCCACAAACCCTTCATCTTCTTCATCTTCCTCATCTAATCATCAATGGCAGCTGAAGCATCATCGCAAACCGCTGAAGCCATGTCTGTTCCAAATCTCAATAGTCAATCATCAAACCTGGTGCTATGAAACGATCTATCTCTTTACCCTAAACCAATCGATGCATTGGTGGAATGCATGAAAAGGTCTATACTAGGTTACGCCTTAACCTGTACTCCTTCAGTCCCTGCGACTCTGGTTCACAGGTCTCACTACACATCCAATGCCCTGTTTGACTCCAACAAGGAGGTCAAATCCGTGTTCTATTAGGCTGTTGATGCCAAGGGCAAAACAAAGAAAGTACAATTAACCAAGGAAAAGTTTGCTGAAGCTCTCCGACTTCCAATCTACAACTCAAAGGAAATGGTGGTCCCATCTGCTGACCAACTGGTTAGTATGTTCAACGAAATGGGGTATAAACCCCAGCTTGAAAGAATAAGCACCTTCAAGAAAAACCAACTCCCTGACCTCTGGAGATACTTCTTCAGTATCTTCCTGAGATGTCTCTCTGGAAGAACCTCAGGCCTTGATTCTGCGAGTGTTACATTCCAAGGTCTCCTCTACGGAATTTACTACGATGTCAAGGTGGACTTCGCAACAATTCTGTGGACCGATTTCTGCTCCCACATCAATCACAGTATGAAGGGGACAGAAATTGCTAATGCAAGATTTTGGGCAATCGTTGTTCATGCCCACTACCAGCAGATAGGATATGTTCCTGATCCCTCTCTTGGAGAGATGAAGTCCACTCCCATTGCGATTCCTATTCTAGACGATAAACCTGCTGACTTCTGTGCTCAAATTCCAAATGTCATGCTCTCCAAAGTTCCCTTGGAATGCAATCAGGTAAACTCCTATCGCAACTCTTTAGTAATTCCTTACCCAACTCGCGATATGAGTCAGGTTGCACCTGTAAGAGAGCTTCCAAAAGGAAAAGGGAAGAGGAAAATGGTTGGTGGACCTAGTGGTCCTAAGAAAGAATAGAAGAAAAGAAAGACTTCGGTGAAAACAACACCGAAGAGGAAACAGCCGAAGAGGCAAAGGAAAATAATGGTTGTGGATGAGTCTTCGGACTCAGAAAGGACTCCATCCACAGTCCATGAAGAAGAACAAGAAGAAGAACAATTTGCTGATCAACCTCCTTCACCTACATCAACAACCAGACCAACCTCTCCATTGCAAACTACCATTCCTCCATCTCCACCTAAAACAACCAGACCACCCACACCTACACATACTATACCTCCTCCTCCACCACCTCCCACAACAGCTCAACAAACTACCACCATTCACACTACTACATCTGATATACCACCACCACCACCAACAACTGCTCCTTTAACCTCCGAAGTACTTATCTCTGGTATTGATTTTTCATTACCAGAGTTTGACTTACCCCCATCACCCTCAAGAAAAAACCCCACTTCGGCTGCCTTCTTTGAAGCCTTTCATTTGGCTCCTTTGAATGTTGAAGGAGTGTCAGATGAAGATTTGCCAGATGAAGGATTTGTACTAATGAAACAGTACAAAGTCCTCAACTCTAAACTTGATACTCTCATTCAAGCTCAAACTGGCTTTGATCCCACCAAACCCACCTTGGGTGACATCACCGAAGAGATTGAATCTCTGGAGTTCTCCTTGTCCAAAGAATTCAAGGATTCCATACAAAAGCTCGAACAAAAGCTCATGGAGCAACAAAGTAAGATCCATTCCTCCTTCGAAAATAAGTTGGAATCCGCTGTCACCTCCATCAACAAGAAATTTGATGCCCTTGCTGAGAAGACGGAAAAATCAAACTCCAAAGTCATAAAAGCCTTGCAAGGACTTCGGAGTGAATCCCAGCAAAGTACCAAGCTTGAAAAACAGCTTGATGAGGCTAGAGCAAAAATCGAAGAGCTCACAGCCGCCCAAACTACTTCGGATATCACTAAGTTTACAGAAGAACTGCAACGAACGAATGCAGCTCTCACACAAGACTTGATTGCAAAGTTGAGAGTTGCACTTCAACCTCTGATAAACTTTTCTGATAGGTTGTCTAGGCCACAGGGCAGGCCTAGACAGATCTCTGCAGCCACAGCAGGTCCTTCAACCTCAACCATTACAACCACTACCATGGGTGCTAGTGGATCGGCTGGAGCTGGAAGCTCGACAGACCGATCATTAGAAAACATAATTGCCCCACACATGGAGGAAATATACAAGGCCAGGCGAGCAGATTACAATCTAATGATCAAAATAAACAAATTTGCTCGTGATAATGGTGAGTGGACTGTTGAGGCAATCAAGCAATTTGGATTCCAGAATCCAAATGTACTTAACAGACTTCCTCTTCGGAGTTTTGCAACTGTTGACTCCGAAGACACCCAGCTTGACATCCCCTTTAATCCGAAGACTTTCGCTTTTCTTCAATTCGTCTCTTCGGTACCCGAGGATCAGAAAGCAAGTTTTTGGACCAACAAAATAAATTTCCATGCCAAATACATTCAACGACAGAGTTATGTTTGGAGCTTGACCAAGATAAAGAAAATTATTTGGATCAAAGAAGCTGAAGTCTACATGGGCTTCAGGAATTATGAATTTCTTGTTCTTAGGGGGGAAGATGAAGTTGAATCTAGGTTCTCAATTGCAGACTTCCCAATCATGAATCCTATGGACTTCATCCAGATTCTTGATCTTTTGCGAAGCGGTGAGGCGGCTCATGTTGCAATGTCTGCCCTCACCATCAAAAACCACATCATGGGCTTCCTTAACAATTATCTTCTCAGGTTTTCAAAACAAGACCTGGAGTTATGTTCCTACTACAGACAACCTTTGAACACTCCTCCTATTGTAGTTCGGAACATAGCCAGATTCAAGAATGTCTGTCATGCAAATTCCACCGAGAAAAAGAAGAAGTTCATGGATCATATGAACTGGTATCTAGCAATAAGAAAAACCTTGAAGAGGGCATACAAGAGAAACTTTCGTGTATACGCTTCGTATGCACTTCACACAAAGGGGGAGATTGTTGAGAACATTTGTGATGAAGTGCTGACGTATCCGAAGTCCCGCTCATGAAGTCCGTTGAATAAGAAAACCCCGAAGTGAATAAACAAGAGAAGACAACGAAGTCTAAAGACTCCGAAGTGCTATGCATAGAGGATCCGAAGACTTCACAGCCTGTCATCTGTCTTTTGTGTGCATGCGTATAGTACAATACGTGTTGCATGAATCTTCTATCCTATTGGCTAGTACACTGATAGGATATTCTCTGTAAAAGTTGTACTATTGGTATCACTGATTCAGTATAAATATCAGTGATACCATACCGTGTCAAGTGTGAGACTACAAGTTTAGATTACGAGAATTGTATGTCTACAAAATAGAAAACCCAATTGTAAAACCAAAGTTCTAATCAAGCATTCGGCACTTGTTATTCATATCACCTTGTTCAGTCAGCTTTGTTGCATTATTATTGTGTGATTGATTGTGTTATTGATTCAATATCTATCTTTGTTCATCTATTCTCTTATTTCAACACCCAACAGATAATTGCTCACCCCTACGGGTACGCATGCACTAATGCAACACGCCCGAGAAAAACCAAAAGCAAAATTACTAACAAACTGAAATCTCAAAATCAAGACCAAAAATTCAGAAACTGAAAGTCCTACAGATCACCTATTCTCAAGCTCACAACTCCCCGGCAACGGCGCCAAAATTTGACATCGCAACGGTCGTCATGCGGTCAA
The DNA here is from genome assembly GCA_023525715.1 of Cichorium intybus. NCBI lineage: Eukaryota > Viridiplantae > Streptophyta > Magnoliopsida > Asterales > Asteraceae > Cichorium > Cichorium intybus. Next base: position 60,179,774 of record CM042012.1, read on the forward strand.
AAATAAGAAAATAAACCTCACTCTCACTTAGCACAGTGGAAGTCAGGGTCGATCCACAGGAGTTACATGGTCGAGACAGGTGACAGATTACCAACTGCAATGTCACGCTACAGTCAGAGGACCTAGTTCCTAACTTTTCCCAAACAATCCCAAAAACCATAAACTAAGACAATTCCAAACAAGCATTAACTAAACTAAAATCCACTAACTAAACCTTGTTACCCACTGAAATCAGAAGTGCATCTCCTATTCAGAAGCAATCAAAGGCAATCCAAACATTAAACACAATCCAATCACTCAAAAATTCATTCACAAGCATAAACACCGAAAAACAAAGCAATTAACATAAACCGCATGATTATCATTAACAAAATCAAATCCAACAGGTTCAAAACAGTAACTAAACTTAATAAAAACATAAACAAAGACTCAATGTCAATGGTTATCACTCCCAAAGACACTAGCCAACTATCACTAACTACTTACTATTTAAAAATTAAAGATAAAAACATAAAAATACCAAAAGATGGTTGCTGAAGCTAAATCTCGGAGTCAAAGAGCCTTGGGGGTCGATTTCACACCAGGTCTTCGGTAATTTTTTCGACCTAAAGGCCTCTATTTATAGTTGCAAAAATCTCAAAGTCGCGCCGCGCATAAGTGGATCTCACGTCGTGCGTAGGGGTTTATCCTCGTTTTATCGAAATTTAAATTCTTTCCACCGCCTCATATCCGCGTCGCGCGTTTGTGAATTCTGCGGCGCGCGTACGTCTTTGCCTGATTTTGCCTTGATCTTCAAACTTCTTCCAAATTACACGCTTTTGGTCCTTGTTTTCATTATTTCTTTCCCAACAAGTGTTGGCATGAAAAGTGAGAATACCACGATATATATGATATAATTCCACTAAGAATAGGGCTCAACAACGACTAAAATATTTGATATTACTAGGCGTTGTCACATAACATTCTCATCCCTTTCATGGAACAGAACAAATATATACATAAATTTGTGCTTAAGACAACTACTTCGCGACGAGAAGTGCCATCCAGTAGTGTCTTTTGACCCCCTTCTCACGGGTAAGGTCCTAGTCCGAACATCATCATTATTACTTTCATTCTATAGTTACACATTTCAGTTTTGTATACATCATATCAAAGCAATTTGGTATTAACTTTGTGCATCATTATAAACATATAGAAATCATCTCATTTTCACATAAAACAACATTCATGAGCTTAAACTTTAAAAATCATTTGTCAATTCGTTTATGCATCAAACTTGTTTGCTATGTACCCAATTAAAAAGTCCATATGTACTCACGTCAGTAGCTAGGTATGTCTAGCTACACTACTTAACTAGATCTATACTTTTACCTCTTCCAAGTATCCTTCAAAATCTTAAATAGCCTTGACATGCATTCAACCATTTCCAAGCATTTTCATGTTTCTAAAGCCAATTTATCTAGGGGTAGAGAGAATATGTCAAAACCTGTCAAGTGGAACCAAATCAGGAACTTTAAGATCATTTCAGCAACAATCAGATCAAATGGGATCGTTCCCTTACCCTACCAACCATCGCCAGTTGTGTGCCGCCACCAACCGGTAGTCTACCACTGTCGTTCCCTTCTAGCAGCCGGCTGATGTCGCTACTTCAGAAATTGCTCACACACAGTAGTATGTCTGTGTGATCGTCTTCCCTCCTGCTTCTCCTCTCGATTTCCTTCACTTTCTATCTCTCCGTTGATCTTTCAGTCACACAAACTAGGGGTGAGAATAATAACCGAAAAACCGAACCATAACCAAAATAATCGATAAAACCGAACCATTTATTAACCGAATGTTTTGGTTTATATATTTGATAACCGAAATATAATGGTTTGGTTATGGTTTTATAGGGAAACCGAACCTATATTAACCGAACCGCCAATAAATATAATAATATATATTTTATATGTTATAAATTCAGTAGGAAACATTATATTACGGTTCATAAATATAATAATATATAGTTTATATGTTGTAGTTTAATAGGAAACATTAAATTGATAAAAATCCAAGCCCAAAAAATCCAAAACAATTGAGGATAGATAGGTTACCAAGGTTGGACGTGGTCATCACATTCCGTCGTTTCGTCATCTTCTCACTATCGTGCGTGTAGCAGCCATTGCCAATACTTAATAAGTCGACCATCTCAATATCAGTACGTTTATATTTATTGTAATATTGATTATGATACGCTTTAATTTACGTTAATTGTATTGTAATCTACTAAAATTCTAAACCGTGAAAAAGAACAACTTTTGCCGTTTTACACTTCATAACAATGTGCTGATTAGAGATTAATTTGCCGCTTTACGCTTCATATCAATTTGCTAATTTGTTACTTGTAATCAATTTGCCGCTTCATATCAAATTGTTAATTGTTTTTAATCAATTTGCCGTTTTACGCTTCAATCTTCATATCAATTTGTTAATTTGTTAATTGTTTTTAATCAATCTGATACAACTTTCCGCTTGTATGAATTGACAATTTACACGATCCTCATGTTTAAAAACCAATGCAGAACTTTCAAGTTTTGACACAGTCAAACGTAATTAATGGTCATGAAATGAGATCAAAGCTATTTAAGAGTTAAATAATCCCAATCATCAAGTTGTGGAAAGGATGATACTAAAATGGGAATTTGGTTCCTTTTTGTAATTAAAAAAACAAGATCATATGATAAATGTAATAAAATTTTAAAAGTAAATCAATTTTTTTAACGTTTGCATGGATTTTAGTATATACTAGAAAAATAATAAAAAATTGATATTTTTTTAATAGTTAATATCATTATTTTGACTTTTGAGATAATTTAACTTTTAAATTCATACAAATCATAGAAAGTTATAAATAAACAAACTTTAAATTTTTATGTAATTATGGTTAACCATTATTAAACCATTAACCAAAACCATTAACCGATTAAAACCGTTAACCATAACCAATATTAACCATAACCAATGGCTACTAAAATGAATTAACCGATTGTAATGGTTATGGTTCGGTTTTGGCCACTAACCGAACCAAACCGCCCCATTCTCACCCCTAACACAAACACTTCGAGTGTGTGTGTGTGTGTGCATGTTTTCTCAAAATCTCAATTTTCTAATTTTTGCTTTATGCACAGTAGAGAAAATAACGGAGAAGTTGGTTTTTTACTTAGTCAATTTGAAAATTCCCAAAATTGCCCTTGTTTGATGCCTTAGTAAATATTTCAGCGTTTGCATCATATTTTTCTTGACCTTTACGTAGCTATATCTTTCTCATATGATACCTAAATTTTACAAATCTTATACCTCTAGAATGATGAGAATGAGCTTAACAATTTCTCCTTGCAGATTTAAGGCTGAATCTCTCCATATTTTCCATTACATTCCCTCAAACATGGACACTTGGCCATTTTGTCACTTTTTGGCCATTTTGAAGCCTTCATAACTTCTTCATTATAACTCCAAACGACCCGAATCTTTGTGCTATATTCATGTTACATCAAACATTACATAAATCTCCTTGATTACTTTTTCCCAATCTCTTTTAGACTTTTAGATATTCACTTTTTTAAGATTTACACATATTTTCTTCATTTTTATTCCCAAATTTCCATTTTTGCCCTTATGCTTTCAAAGCAAGTTTCTAAATGATATACACTTCATAATGACTTAATAAGAAGTCTTCAAACATAAATTTCCATACTGTTTCCTCCTTTGGCTATTTTGCCCCTTTGAATAGCACAATTCATATAAGTAAGCGTTAAAATTTTTAACATCAACTACACTTATATTTCTTTATTATTTTACATAAAATTTTATTTGTCACCGCTATGGATCCGAAGTGGTAAAAAGCTGATGTCGTTGTAAAGCTTTAGCCTTACGGTTCCATGTCTCAACCTCTTCTTCAATTTGTTTTCAAGACGGATGCTTCCGCTTTGCATGTATGGAAAAACATTGAACATTTATTTTGGGAAAACAAGGGCATTAGATGCATGCAAGTCTACACTGAGTTACGAAACATCTTAATAATGGACTTTTTCGTAAGTGCTTACTACAACAAAGTTAAAAGTTTCACTGATCTTCTTGCCAATCTTGATGTTGCATCCGCCATACTGGAAAACACCTCGTCTTGTATGACATCAATGGCGTCTCGACCAAATATGAGTTTGTTTCAAACATTATCCGCTGTTGTTCTCCTCTCCCATCCTTCTCGGAAATGAGATCTATGTTACTCTTGGAAGAGCAAAGCCTAAATAATTCCTGTATGCCTCACCAGGTATCTCATCAAGACTACTCCTCCACTCCTCAAACTGTTCTCACTGGAAACTTGGGATCTGGCCGTTGAAATTAGCGACGACAATACCACCGACAATGGCCCACTAACTAGCTGTCATCTTCTGTTGGACTCCTTGGTATACCACCATATCCAAACAACACATTTCACTAATCCAGAACAACATCAATGCAGGCTCATGTGACCATCCCATGCCCACTCACATCAGATTTTCATTCTAGCAGCCAAGTGCCCCTTGAAGTTGGTCCATACCCGATCAGCCCATCGCCCTACCAGAATATTTTCGAGCATCTCAACGAACCCGAGTAAGGTGGATGGTTCATGGAAACAAGGGTGACAGAGTATGTACATGTAGATCCAAGTATACTTTAAAACCTTATGCAAAATCGTGATGATTCATATACTTTAGTCGGTAATGGATCTCATATTTCCGTTGAGACTACTAGACTTGCCTAGTTCCCACTAAAAATTTCACTTCGCTTTTTGCATCTTATAAAATCCTTATTACCCCTGACATAATCAAAATTTTAATTTTAGTATGCAAAATTACTCATCATAGTATAGTTGCTATTGAGTTTGGTGATTTGGGTTTTACCGCCAAGGATTACAGGAAACATTTCTCGCTAACCCGATGTGATAGCCCCAAGCCTCTCTATCAATTCTCCTCCATTCCACAACAAGCGTTCATTTCTTCATCTCATTCCTTGTGGCATCAGCGGCTCGGTCACTTAGTTACCAAGTTTTGAAGTCTTTAGTTTCAAATAATTTCATTTCCTATAATACCAAAAAACTTGATGCCATTTTTAATACTTGTCAAATTGGAAAACACTCCAAACATCCTTTTACTGTTTCAAATTCTCATGTTTCTAATGCATTTTATTCTATTCATTTCGATGTTTGGACATCTCTCATCTTTGGGTGTTTGGGTGCGTCTACTACCCACATATCACCACTCATCTCAAACTTGCTTTGCGTACCTTTCCATGTGTGTTCGTCGGATACCTGACATATCATCGTGGTTCTAATATCTTGATGTCTCCACTCAAAAAATCATCATCTCTCGTGATGTCATCTTTGACAAGATGATCTTTCCTTTTAGCTCGATTACCCTTACCGACCCACCATCCTATTCCTTCATTAACCATTAAATAGATCCATCCCCTATCCTTTATGATATTCTTTAGCCCAACCTAACAACACCACCTGTCTCCATCTATCACCACAATTCCCTCTTCCACCCCTCGCAATCATGCCACTCCTCCTACCCCCTTTATCACCACTCATGCTAAAGTCAACATCATAAAACCCACTCAAAGACTCAATCTTCATAACACCACCATCTCACATATCACGCTCTTATGTCCAACATGAATTGGTTTCTCGTCCCTCAACCTCCGCGAGTTAATATGTTTCGTTATATGTGGCTTTTTCGCCACAGATTTCATGTTGATGGATCTCTAGCTCGGTACAAGGCTCGTATGGTAGCCAAAAGATGTGGGCAACAGCCCGGGATAGATTTTGATGAAACTTTCAGTTAGGTAGTTAAGTCAACGACCATACACACTATTCGTAGCCTTGCAGTCTCCCTACATTGGTCCATTGGTCAGATTTATGTGAAGAATTCCTTTTTTACGGACACTTACACGTAATGTTGCAAAAGTCGCTAGACGATGCTATGTTGGTCAACAAGTGAGTAGCGAGTACTCGGTCTAGGTGGGGAGTACATGACGAGTACTCAGATATGGTAAATATGTACATATTATATGATTATACATACTGAAATACTGAATATAGTCATAGTTACATCAAATTTGATATTGAATTAAACAAAATTAAAATTAAACAACAAAATGTGTATTAAATAAGTATATATACGATATGTTTTAAACTAATTGCATAACGATTATAAGTATTTATTTTAAAAAAATTCAAAATTCTTGAGTTTGACTTATTTTTTTCCAAGTTTGACCGATTTTTTCCGAGTTTGACCGATTTTTTTCGAGTTTGACTGAATTTTTATGAGTTTGACCAATTTCAAGGTTGACCGATTGCAACGATGTTGACCGAGTAGCACCGAGGTTGACTGATTCTGACAGAGTCCGAGTATTGTCGACCGATTCCCATAAAACCTCCTCAGACAACACCCGATTCCGAGTACTCGATCATGTTGCATGTACCAACAACATGATTTTCGAGATCCACAACACCCAGACTATGCATGTCATCTTCAGCGATCCCTATATGATAGCACCCGCGATGGCTAGCAAAGTTAACAAACATATAAAAGATAATTAGTAATGAAGAACACAATAAGTAATCTTGATTTCATTAGATAACAAAGAGTAAAATCATACATGAAGAATATGTGGCTAGGGAAAGTGCTTCCCAGCTATAGAGAACTCTCTGAAATCTAAAAAGACTACAATGTAGTTGCACACTACAAATGACCAACATCCTTTCCTATTTATAGGGAAAAGAAAATATTTCTAAATACAAAGGGAATATTCTAGCCTAGTTATCTCTCATCATTGTAAAGCATTTCCAGCTTCAACAATCTCCTCCTAAATGCTAGGAAATGATGAGGTATACAATTAGAGATGAATACATTATACAAATACAAGGCTAAAATACATAATATCTGGAAGCAAGAATGGTGCGGTTGTGAGAAACAAATCTGGGGATGTCTCAAATACTCTGAAGTGTCTGTGATCTCTAATGTTGGGTAATAGAATCTTAAATCGTCAAACGTCTTCGGCTTCGGAGGCTTAGGCTCTCCAAGGCAAAAAAGTGAGATCTCAATCTACAAAAAAGTGAGATCTCAATCTACAACTGATCAATCCCCAAAAACAGATCAAGTCTAGAGGATTGTGTGTACTCCACAACTGAAGATCCCAATGTTTAGATCACACATCGTCATCAAAAGTTTGAATCATCTATTGCTCCTCGAATCACTAAAGAACATGATAGAGCACAGTAGCAATAATAATAATAACCTGCTGGAAAGAATAATAAACATCTTGTAATAAAGTCTAAACAATAAATAATCATGATCCGAAGACAGTGTACCAACGACATGAATTTGATCTCGAAAGACCAAAAATTATAAGTGACACGTCGCATCACTAAATAAGTATTCGTCGTCAGATGTCTTCAGAAATCCAAACTCTAACAATAATAAGAAGTGCTCTGAATCGTCATAATGCATAATCTGTGTCCGAAGAGAATCCAAGCGATGAATGAGGAGAAATTAGTGCTACATCGCATTGTAGCGCTAAAAATCTCATCGTCTGCGGACGACTCAATAAAAAAAACACTCTCGGTTCGAATGCTCATCATGAATTCTCTCCCTATTTTTATCACAAGTGTTCGATCAAAAATAAATAATCCAGACCGGAGAATCTCGGATACTAGGAGCTTCGCACGCTCCCCCTAGAAGTATGAAGGGTCTTGATAAAACACGTGACAAAAACTAAAATAAATACTTCTCGGTCATTTGTAGTCGGTCGGCTCTGTTGGGCTATCTAAACAAGTAAATATCGATAAACGATAAAAAAATGTCAGCTCAAATAATCTCTATTATGTGCTGAAGAGTGGCTGAATAACCAACATAGGATCCTCGGTTGCGGACGCAATCGCAAAATGTCCGAAGTGAAGTAAGCAATACATGCTTAGTTCGCGAACCAGAGGATGACAATGAATTGCGGTTCCGGAATGTATCGTTAGAATATGTCGGTCGAAGACATTGGATAAAAATCTTCGGTCGTAGAGTTAGCCGTAAAAGCATGCAATCCGAAGCAAACTCATCCAAAAAAAATGTCGTAATCTCGGACGAAGCATGATAATCCAATTTTTGAGGAAAAATAATGTCACGACGAAAAATCACTTCCTCAAAAATTTGGTCCGGCCGAATGTCAGCAAAAAAATTAGTGTAAATAAAAATACTAGGTTAAAAATAAAAGGAATAAATTGGTGTTAGAAAAAAAATTATGTTCCAATTTTTTTTGGTAAGTAGGAGGACGTAGTAGTAGATTTTCATTAGTAAAAAATATAAAGGGTGGGGAGGAGAGGTTTGGTTAGTTGTAGGAAAAGTTTGGTGAGAAGTTTCTCATGCATCAGGAGAGAAGTAGACTCTCCTGATGAATAATGAGCTCCGATTCAAACACCAACAAAAGAATTTCTCATGAGGAGCTTAAGCTGCTATTGGATAAGAAGGTGTAAACTTTTGGACATTTATATAATGCAAAGTCAACAGGAAACGTCACGTCAGCAGTGACCTGTTGGTGACCTTCTAAACGTTCAATTTTGAAAAGTTTTTTCAAAATGAATGGCAAATGAATAACGAAAAAAATGTTACGGTAAATTAGCAATTGATGTGTAAACTTTTGAACTTTTATAGAATTAACCCCCTTTATACTTATTTATTGAGTTGTTCACAATTATATGTGTAAATATCATACAAATTTCACGTGCTTGTTATTTTGTTTGATTCACTATATATTTAAATATTGATTATTTAAGTTTAATTTTATTATTTGAACTTACTTTAAAGTTATGTTCAATTTATGTTATTAATCATGTTATTTTTAAATTTCTAAGATTATTAAAAAAATTTAATGTGAGTATGTACATTTTTAATTTATAAAAATTATTCAACAAATTGTTATTTGTTATTTGTTATTTGTCAAGTTTAAACGTGTGGGTATAATAGTCATTTATTCAAATTTACATAGTTCAACTGATATTTTTTGAAAAACATTCTCTATTACTCATGATTTTGGTCTCTTCCATATTATTCAGCAAAATATAGGTAAAAATACATCTTTTAAAGCAAAAAGATAAGAACATCATATTCATTTCTTCAACTAGTAGGTAATAAAAACTTGAGAAAGATCTTGATCATAGCAGCAACAAAAAAAAAGATCAGCAATAGCAACAATTTATTCTGGATAGTGGAGTCACCCCGAAAATCATAGATAAAACTCATCACAAAATTTTATATATCGAATCTGAGGAATTTTTGTAATAACCGAAAATCTTCAAGAACAAGAATGCTAGTCTGGATCATATTCGTGAGTACGAATGTGGCCCTGATACCAATTGCTAGTACCCGCAGTGGCTAGCAAAGTGTGGAATAACAAACATCTCAAAGATAATCGGTAATAAAATGAAGAACATGATGAATAATATTCTTAGATAACAAAGAGTAAAATCATACATGAAGAACATGTAGCTAGGGAAAGTGTTTTCGAGCTACAGAGAACTCTCTGAAATCTAAAAAGACTACATACTAGGTACACACTACAAAATGACCAACATCCCTAATTATTTATAGGAAAAAAGGAATATTCCAAAATACAAAGGGAATATTCTAGCGTAGCTATCACTCATCGTTGTAGAGCATTTCCAGCTCTAACACTATATGATCTGAAACAGACCCCTCGAGCATGATACCATCGTTCTGTTGAGTATGCTCTCCATATTAGTTTTCAGCAGAGTGGGACAGACCGATCTTTATTTATACAACACTCTCAGGTAGGCACATATTCCTTATTATATACGTCGATGACATCATTTTGACATCATCCCCAACATAACCTACAACAGATCATCAGTTGGGACACGAGTTTCCCATGACCCATATGGGTGCCCTAAACTATTTCCTCAGTATTCTATCCACTCGTACATCAATGAGTATATTCTTTTCTCAGCAAAAGTATGCAGCTGAGCTTCTAGAGCATGCCAACATGCTTAACAGTAATCCCGCATGCACCCTGCGAGCCAGTTCACAAACTAGACTCCATAGGTCCTCCGGTAGCTGACCCCACCCTCTATTAAAGTCTAGCCGGGGGTCTTCAATACCTTACCTTCACCCAGCCAGATATTCCCTTTGTTGTTCAGTAGATATGCCTATATATACACTATTCGAGAGTACCTCATCTTCACACCCTGAAGCGTGTTTTACGTTACATTCCCTTTACAATCTCCCACGGTTTACAACTTCACATCCCCCATCTACTGACCTCACAACCTATATGGCACCGACACGGGGAGGGGTATCCATCAACCAAATGGACTGCATCCAAATATTTTATCTTTATACGGGAAAACATAATATCATGGTCCTGCATATGTCAGGGGGTCCTATCTTGCTTTAGTGCGGACGCCAAATACAGAGTAGTCGCTAATGTTGTTGTTGAAACTAATTGGCTTCAAAATCTCCTTGGTGAACTTAATTCTCATACTAACAAGGCGAGTGTAGTCTACTATGATAATATGAGTGCGATATACACGACTTTCAATACCATTTAACACTAACACACGAAACACATTGAGATTGACATACACTTTTTCTGGGATAAAATTGTCGTTAGGCTTGTTGGACTCGTTCATGTCTCCTCACCATCCTAGTAGACAAACATCTTCACAAAGGGGGTGCCCACCTTACTTTTTTTTTAATTTAGCTACAATTTGACTGTTTTCTGGATCCACGAACAAACTATGCGCCTTGGGGGGGGGGTGTTAAATATATTGTAGTATTTCATTATTTGTTATACGTATTATATTGTATACTAAATTGGTGGTAAAGGAATATTGACTACATTTTTTAATATTATCTTTACCAAGTTATATTTTTTACTTAATTCTTGGATTTTAGTTCTTTTCGGATGCCATGATACCCTGTTCAAGTCGACAAAACCCTTTCGATCACTTCCTTCGTTGTATCAACTCAGATTTCGACTGGATCCATGCTAAATTACAGGGTTCAGAAAAGAAATGGATATGAACCTTTTCATATACTTAGACAACTGAAAACCCGACCCGACCGAAAATTATTAGAGTAAATTTCATTTAGTTACCAAAATCAAAAGACTGCTTGTTCACAAATTCAAAGCCCGAAATATGCAGCATTTCAGAGAATGAGAATCAAAGAAATCTCAACCACTGTAATGCTCCTTTTACTCATTATCATATAGAATTATATCAGTTCCTTGATCCTCTTAAAATGTTTGTACAAAGAAGTTGTGGCTGCAAGAAAGACTATAAGCAAGGCTTGTGGAATAAACCATCGTGGAATGTTAGCAAGTGGCCTGGCAGATTCATATAAGGTTTTATGACCTTTATGTCTATTGGAACCTTCCCTTCATTCATTAAATAGATAAAGGTATAACTGTATAAGCATAACTTTTTGTGTTTCATTGATAGATTCATTAGTTGGTTCATTAGCATTCCAACTTCTTGAATTCCTCATAAAACCTTAAAATTGTAAATTTGTAATGCTTATATACGTTGTGATCAAACCTGGATATGATTAAATAGTTCATCCATACTTGATTTACATTTTCTTATGATGATGACATCGGGGGTCTTTCGTCACCTCCTTGACCCTTTGAAGGTGTTCTAGAAATACCAAATTTCCTATATTTGTTATATGTGAGCATTACAAGTAACACTAAAAATTCCCATGGGCCTCTTTCAAGAAAGCTTAAAACTTTCCACATTAATTGCTAAGACTAAGACCGAGAGGTATGGTAACACCTCACCCCAAGGGGTTGGGGTGCCATGTAGGCACCACCTCACCTTCTCCTCACTAACCCATCACCCCTTAAATTTTAGGAAATGGTATTCCCTCACTACCCCTCACTTTTATATATATATATATATATATATATATATATATATATATATATATATATATATATATATATATATATATATATATATATATATATATATATATAAAGAAAAGAGAAAGAGAGGTGAGAGAGTACGGGGTTCCAACCCCTTGGTCACCATCCCCTCACCTTCACCACACCAACCGGGTCGGTGTTCCCTTGGGGTGTGGTGAAGCCACGTAGGACCCCGCACATAAACCCCTCTCCCATACCTCTTGGTCTAAGGGATATACCCATCAACTCCATGTCATGTGATGGGTTGTCACCTCACCCTCACATACCATCACATTTTCAATGGTATACCCATCACTCTATGTCATATTTAAATTTATAATTAAAAAATATTAAAAATTAAATAAAAACCTAATTTTCCATTAAAAATCCATTACATTAACATAAATAAAAAAACCAAAAAATAACAATAATAAAAATAACGTCGAACAAAAAATGTAAATTGAAAAAAAAACTAGTTCCTAGGTCGATATTTAGCTCGGACACTTTCTCGCATCGCTAGGAAAATTTCCAAATCTTCGCCCTCAAAATCGCTGGGTTTTATTTTCAACAACTCGATATCGGCATTCCTTTGTATTTGCGTTTGGGCGATTTGTTAAGCGTTTCGACGATTTTTTCTTCCACCCGATTCATTATCCCGACCTTGTCTGATTGTAGTTGCACATATCGATCAAATTTTTCTCAAATAAATCAATGATGCTTGACTCCAAACTTTTGGCTCTCGAACCAGAAGCCACTTTATTCGCCTTATCTCACCCGATCGGTCGACGTATCAGTTGTTCGTCTTCAAGATCTACCGGCTCGTCGTTGATGTCGATGTGTGTACGTCCGTCTGATTGTTTTGATGTTTCTTGACGGACCGACCTCAAACGCTTCGTGCCGGAAGATTGCGAATCTTCGAGAAGCAGCCATTTTCTTGAGCCCTCAACTCTGTCCATAGCTTGACATACGTAAATGTTTTCCGGGTGGGCGTAGATTTTTCATATTGTTGCATAGCCGCGTTGAAGAAGTCGAAGTCGTTCGCCCCCTATTGTGCATGTTGGCGAGGTTGTTGTAAATACTGTTGAAAATGTTAATTTTCAACCTCATTTCACGCCATATGGATGTAATTTGATCCATGTTCCTACTCTATTTTCCCAATAAACTATAAAAAGCTAATTGAACTTTTATCCAAAACATTTTTTGGGTTTGAGAGTCTCCGACTATCGGGTCAACAAAAATCCACGCCTTTTCTAAACTTAATTCTTTGTCTTTTGTCCAATTCGTCTTACCCTCACCTTGCGGTTTTTTTCCTTTCCTCCTCGCGGCCCGTCATCGCTGGTCTACTTGTTGTGTCTCCTCAACGGTTTCGGGAGACACCAGATTCGGTTGTGGTGCTGGTTGTGATACTTGCGGTTGGAATCCTTGTTGGAATACGAAAGCCGGTTGGAAAGGTTGTTGATACGGATTGAAAGGTGAAAATTGTTGTTGAAAATGGGGTTGTTGTGCGATAGGGGACCCGTATTGGAGTAAATTGACAAAACCACCTTGCAGTGATTCAAGGTTCGGCTATTGACAGGCGGGTCGGGTTTAATCCGAATAGATCATGCTAACGATTGCAGTTTGAAGGTGAGGTGTTTGGATTTTTATCTATAGTAAAATATATGTGTGAATGAGGTAAAGAATTTGCTGAATGTGTGTTATATTTAGATAAATAGTTAGGTTGTTATAGAGTTATTGTTGGTAAATAAAAAGGCAGTTTTTTTTGTTAAAAAAATAGCCGTTCAACACTTCCCATTCGTTGTTATCGTCCGTGACCGGGATCACATTGCACCATGAAAATACCTATCACGGTGCACACGGGACGGTGCGCACGGCCGTGATGAGACTCCACCACAGCATCACGGTACCCCTGTGATGGGTACACTGGTTCGTCTAATGTGTTTTTCTCAGGAAGAACTACATGATTGAATTGGAGTTTAATTATGAATACTAAGTGAACCAAAGCTTCTGAGAGAACTCACGCTCACTAGGGTTCTTGGGATTTCAGTCGACTACTCAAAATGGTGAGACTTAGCAGTCTAGCAATAATTATCTTTTTACCAAGTGATGGTTTAGAGAGCTTTACAAGGAAAAAACTAAAATGGTTAGAGAGCTTTACACAAGAAGAACCCCCACATCACCAGAAAAAAAGACCATCTTTGGGATAAATATGTTTAATCATCTTTATTACTCAATTAATATATATTGTGGTGAGAGAGAGAATGAGCGGGAGATGAAACGTCACTGGAAAACTGAGAGGAACTGAGAGAGACTAGAGAAACGATGGATGGACGGAGGTGAGGTACCGGAACAGAGCATCAAATCGGAGGGATTGGAGCGACTTGCAGCAGGTAGAAAGGGTGGCAACAAACTTCTTCATTTCAAATATCCCGGACGGGTGGTCTGAAGCGGAACTGTGGAACATTTTCAAGAATTACGGGTGCATCGTTGACCTCTACCTTGCCAAGAAAAGAGACAGAGGCGGAGCAAAATTCGGATTCGCAAGATTCATCAAGGTCACTGATGTGTTGGCACTGGAAACAAAACTAAACAATATCAAGATTGGGCATATGATCATTCACGCAAATGTAGCTAAATACAGCAGAGGTAAAAACGAAGTCAACAGTTCGAAGATCATTCCACCATCGACAAGGAATTGGGAAGAAAGGAGACCTAATCGGATGGAATTCAATAATTATCGAAATTCTTTGGGCGGAAATCAGGTTAGCAAATTCAATACCCATGGTTCTACAAATATAATTGAAATACGCATCAATGGACATGAGAAGAATGGATTTGGGGTTAAATCAGTAGCCTACGTAGATATCGTTAGAGGGCATAATATTAACCACTCCCAATACAAACCAATTTTAATAACCATCCCTGCAATTGTACAACCAAAATCACGCATCTGGTTAAATGGCTGCCTAATAGAGAAGTTAAGGATCATGATAGCTTAATTTCTTTCTTAAACATAATTAAGACGAAGAAAATTATATCTGCCTCTGTAAGATATATGGGTGCTTTGATGGTTCTCATTGACTTCGATAACACTCACGAGGCTGGTAAATTTCCGGAACAAAAGGACCAATATTTGAGAACATGGTTTTCATGGTTGAAACAGCGGGACGGCTCAAATAGGCAAAGTTTGAAAGCCGTATGGGTAAAGATTATCGGTGTTCCTGTGCAGATGTGGGATTCACAAATTTTTACCTGTATCGCAAGCAATTTCGGGAGGGTTTTGATCCCGTGTGACTGCCCTAAGGATGCTGCAAAGTCTCCTTCGCTAGAGTGTGCATCTTAACCAATATTGCTACGACTATAAACCAAAATATAAAGGTTAACCGGAGAAAAATCAATTTTGATGTTTGGATCAAAGAAGAGTGTGATGTTTGGGAGCCATCCTTTTGTAATCCCGACTGCTTTATATCAGACTCCGAAGACGACTTGGATGGAATCTCTGACACCATTGACTACGATGATGATGAAAGAGATGAAGAGTGGGAAGACGAGGGGGTATTAAAGACTCTGAAAGGGTAAAGGCAACACAAGATATGGATCCAAATGATATTATAGAGAAGATCAAGGTGATGAATTGCACATTGGGGAAAAGGGTAATGTAGGAGCAGAAAACATGTTTTCTGAAGAAGAAGGAGGAAACGATGCTTTGGAGAATGACAGAAAAGAAGATGACGTGTCACGAATTGAAGAATCTGTTAGCACTTTAAACAATGACATGGATTTTGGAAAACAGGACAGAGATCAAAGGAGGTTAAATGAAGACTCTTTTCAGAGTGAGGGGGAAATAAGGGTATGTGCAAAAGGGCTATTAAACGATTCAATGGTTATTGGGAATCAAAATAACACAAACGTCCGCAATCTTGAAACCACGAATGATGCACAATGCTTACAACATCATGAAGTTCTGGCGGATCCAAGTCTAGGATTTCAGACCCAACATTGGCCTGGTCCTGTGGGTGAAAGCCCGTCTAAAATGTGTAACGCCTCCACAGTGAATGTCTCATCTGAAGGATCTAGTTCAAATGCGGATAGTGGTGATGATCTGGAAGCAGATCATACTAAGACCAATTCGTTAGATCTGAATGTGGAACCTCAGGAGACCAATGGAATGATAGGAGTGGATATGATTAGCTCTACTGATCATGTTCAAAAACATGAAAACAAAGACAAAAGGTTGAAAAAATCAAAAAAATGTCAAAAATACTCCTGTGTTGTTAAAATTGAAAGATATGGTGCGTGCAAATAATCTCAAGAAATCAAAAAATCAGAACAGTCGGCAATCAAATCATTCAATCCACTCAAATCATCAAAGTCCAAGCAAATCAAGTGATTCCATATCTATTGAATTGGGCATGACCAAAAATGTTGGTTCGGCAATCGGGTTTCAGCTGGAAGGGTTTGATCATATGTTGAAAGCTGAAATTGAAGGCGAAGGTGGTTTGAAAAATAAAAAATGAATATCCTTTCTTATAATATTAGAGGAGCGGGAGATGCGGATAAAAGCAAGCAGGTTAGAGAAATACAAAGAAAGCACAACATTAACTTTATTAGTATTCAAGAAACACAAATGGTTAATGTCGAAGATATTATGTTCTCTTCTCTGTGGGATTTTGACAATTTTGAAATTGAAGTGGCAAGTTCAAACGGAAGATCGGGCGGTCTTTTTTGTTTATGGAATAGAGACCTTTTTAAAAAAAGCAAATCTTTCATAAGTGCTCACTACATAATTGTCTCCGGGTTGTGGCTGGGATGTAGTGAAGATGTGAACTTTGTGAACGTGTATGCCCCAAACGATCCAAAGGTTAGGAAGAAGATATGGACGGAACTTCTAGAATTTAAAATTTCATCTCAAGGTTATTGGATTCTAATGGGCGATTTCAACGATGTTAGAGGCAGGGATGACCGGTTATCGGAATTCTTTTGCAAATCCAGTACGGTGGCTTTTAACTCATTCATTAAGGAAGCTGGATTGTCGGAGTATAATATGGGCGGTCGCAGGTTCACTTGGATCAGCAAGGACAGGAAGAAGCTAAGTAAACTGGATAGGTTCCTGGTCTGTAGGAAATTCCTCGAATAGTGGAACACAGCTACTGTGCTTGCGTTACCTTGAGAATACTCATATCATAATCCAATTATTTTTCTTGGTGAAAATGTGGCTTTTGGGCCTTGCCCGTTCCAGTTCTTTAACTCTTGGACTTCGGTGGAAGGTAGCAAGGAGGTGGTTGCAAAAGCTTGGTTCGACAGAGTGGAAACTGGAAATGCAGATACGATTTTTCTCAACAAGTTAAAAAACATTAAGGAAGAACTCAAGAAATGGAGGTCAAAGCGGAAAGAGGAAGAAAACGGAGAAGAATGCAAATTAAAGAAAGAAATCAAGAAACTGGAACTGATGGCGGAAAACAATTTATTAAATGAAGAGAGAGCAAACGGTGGAAAACAATTCAAGCAAGACTGCTCGAGATTGAAACTATAAAGAAAAAAGACTTAAAGAAAAAGTCGAGGATTAAGTGGGATATTGAAGGTGACGAGAACTCGAGGTTCTTCCATGCGTTCATTAACCGAAATAAGAAGAGGTCGAGAATAAACGGGCTAATGGAAAATGGTATGTGGATCAATGATCCACCTCAAATCAAAGAAAGTGTTCTTAGATTTTTTAGAGAAAAATTCAAGTCTGATCATTTCAAGAGGCCGACTATAATCAGCGATAAATTCAAAATCCTTTCAAACGAAGTCAGATCAAAGCTCGAAGGAGATTTTTCTATTGATGAGGTGAAAGATGCGGTCTCGTCTTGTTCTTCAGAAAAAGCACTTGGTCCTGACGGTTTCACTTTCAAATTCCTTAAAGAATATTGGGATATAATTCATGCAGAGGTACTACAAGCAGTGAAATTCTTTGAGAGGTCCGGCGAAATTAGTAAGGCTTGTAATGCATCTTTCATCTCACTGATTCCAAAAATTAGGGATCCAATCACACTTAAGGACTACATGCCAATCAGTCTAATTGGGTGTTTCGTGAAAATAATTTCAAAAATGTTGGCCCAGAGATTGAAAGAAGTGATATACTCAATTGTGGGAGAGGAACAATCGGCATATATTCAGGGGCAAAATATCCTTGATGGCCCATTCATTATCAACGAAGTATACAATTGTGCAAAAAAGTCAAAAACAAAATCAGTTCTATTCAAAGTAGACCTGGAAAAAGCTTTCGACTCGGTGGAATGGTTTTATCTAGATTCAGTTTTGTCCCAAATGAGTTTTGGGCATAAATGGAGGGGTTGGATACGCGACATTCTTACATCTGGCAGAGGGTCAATTCTCGTTAACGGTGCTCCAACAAAGGAATTCAACATTTAAAAAGGGTTGAGGCAGGGTGATCCCCTATCTCCATTCTTATTCATCATAGCTATGGAGGGTTTGCACGTGGTTATGAATTCCGCTTGTGAGATGAATCTGTTCCATGGGTTACAACTGCCTGGAAACGGCCCATTACTATCTCATCTTATGTTCGCGGATGACATTATGTTAACTGGCGAATGGTCCCCTGTAAACTTCATCAATCTCAAAAGAATTCTGAGATGCTTCCATCTAGCCTCGGGCCTCAAAGTGAGCTTTTCCAAAAGTAAAGTCTATGGAATTGGAGTCGACATGGTGGAGCTTTTAGGATTGGCAAACTTCTTGGGCTGTGAAGCAGCTAGCTTCCCATTCATATACCTTGGTTTACCAATTGGAGCAAACATGAAACTCTTGAAAAATTGGAACCCCATAATCGAGAAGTTCAGGAACAAACTAAGTGTTTGGAAAAGGAAATGCCTATCTTTTGGTGGTAGGCTCACTTTGGTTAATTCAGTTCTCGGCAACATTCCCCTATATTATTTGTCGGTTCTTAAAGCCCTGGTAAAGGTGATTGAGACTCTTGAACGAATTAGAAGAAAATTCATATGGAATGGTTCCGAAGATAAAAAGAGCATTCACTAGGTCGCGTGGGACAAAGTAACTACACCTAAATCCTTGGGGGTTTAGGGGTGAATGGCCTAAAGAACTTCAATACATGTCTCCTAGCAAAGTGGTGGTGGAAATTAAAGCATGATGCATCCAGTTTATGGTCAAAGGTGATCAGGGGAATACACATGTTACCAGATTTTGATGATCGTAAGATGGCGAAATTTTTTTACAATGGGTTGTGGAAGAATGTCACTGAAATTGAGCATGAGTTTCTGGAAGTTGGGATTAGCTTAAAAGACTTACTTAGAAGAAAAGTTGGAAGAGGAGATAAAACTAGATTTTGGAAAGACACGTGGATCACGGTCATTCCTCTGAAAGACAAATTTCCAAGATTATATAGGTTGGAAAAAGGAAAAAATTGTTTGGTTATGGACCGTGTCTTGACCAACATTGACTTGAAGATAGAGCTGAAGTGGCATTGGAACAAACAAACGATGTCGCATATGGAAAATTTGGAGCTTCAAAGATGTTCAGAACTTATTGAAAATTTTGAGTTCTCCTCAAATTCGGATCATTGGGAGTGGGTCATTGAGAATAATAGGCTTTTCTCGGTTAAGTCCATTAGAAATGCCCTTGATACTTCGGTGAAAGATTACATTCCTAAACTGTTTAAGTGGAACTCGTGGGTACCTTGCAAAGTCAACTGCTTCTCTTGGCGTTTGGCTTTAAACAGAATCCCCGTAAAGCATAATCTTCTACAAAGGGGCAGTCGAGTGTCTGATGAGAAGTGCCCTTTTGTGGTATTGAAATTGAAACAATCAATCATGTATTCGTGCAATGCGATTTCGCAAAAACATTTTGGGGATGGATATGTAAATGGAGCGGTCTTAAAAAGGAAAATTATGATTGTTTCAATCGAAAATTGTTGACACAATCTCACAAGCTAAATCAGACATAGAAAGAAAGTTTTTCTCAGCCTTATCACAAGCGGTCTGCTGGATCATATGGGAAACAAGGAATGAAAGGATTTTTATGAACAAAAAAAGGAATCCTGCGCAAGCTGCTGATGAGATCCAATTGATTTTGTTTAACTGGGTAAAATTCAGAGGTAAGAAGCATTCTCTGGACTGGTATTCATGGTGCTGTCATCCATTCAACTCCGATCTTCTCTCAAATGAGCGAGGTGTGGAGGGTAAGTGAGCGTATACACGGAGAACATACACTGAGTGGGTGATGTTTTTTATTTTATTTTATTTTGTCTCTACTATTGAACTGTTCTAAGGGGGGACTGTACTGGGGTTTTTTCTTTTGGTGTTTTTTGGTGATGTGTATCCCGGAACAAAGTGTGTTGTGTTTGTCAATTCGTTTCCTGGGTAGAGTTTTTTAGGTGGGTTTGGCTCCAACTGAATTCTGCGTTTTTTTTCTGGGTTTGCACTTTTTTCGTGTTGGTTTCTTTCTTTTCTCTCTTTTCTTGTGTATGAGGGGGAGGGGGAATATTTATTGGCATGTGTTTTTCTTTGTTTGGTCTTGCTTGGGTCTGGTTCTATTCAGGTTGTAAAGCTTTCGTTGGCTCCCCGGATGGCTCAGTGGTTCGGTTTTTCATATCTATTTTTTATCTTTGGATGGTGGTGCTGATTTCCTTCTACATGGTGTATCATATTGCGGTTTTATGGATTTTGGTTCGGTTTGATTAATCCCTCTCCTGATGTTACACTTCGTATAGTTGGAAGTTGGTTTTTCTCAACCTTTTTTCGGGTTTGGACGATTTTACCCGTGGGTAAAGGCAGCTCCTTTTTTGGTATTGTATACTTTCTTTGGAGTTGGGGATCACTTCTAATTTAGATTGGGCATTTTGTTTGAGCTTCATGCTGCGATTTCCATTTGAAGACCTTATGCATCTTTCCTTCCTGAGTTTTGTATTTCACATCTCATGTGTGGGTCTTTGTTTTGGGCTGGCTGGTTGTTTGTTTCTGGTTCTATTTCGTGAAGGAATCCAATTCAGACTCAATTTGGCTCCTGCGGTACTGGTGTGGATTGGCTGATTCTGTATTTGGCTTCTCATTGTTTGTGGCGCTTCTGGCTTGGTTTCAATCGCTGGAGTTTTGTTGTTGTGGTCTGCTTCGGTGTTCATGGCTAAAATTGTACTTTTGTATATGTTCTTGCTTTAAACCTGTTGTCGCCAAATATTCTAAGTAAATTGCGGAATATGAAAGATTGCGGAAAGATAAGTTTCGAAACTGGTAGGTTTCAGAATGTGGACAAGTCTGATGACTTGAGACGGATGCGGAATAATAAAGATAGAATACTTAGAATAGATCTTAAATAGCTCAACAATAAAGTGCATAAATAGTTAATTAACTTGTAAAGTAAAGACAGGAAGATTAAAGTGCTAGAAATGTAAAGACAAGGAGAAATGCAGATATGAACAAGAGATTTGATGGAATGAGAGAATTTATATTGATATTCGTCAAAGTGTTACAAATTGTCTCTCAAACTCATGAGGACTGAAGATGGACTTGGTCTCCCTTTTATAGACTAAGGGAAGATCTTCAGATAATATCCTATGGACTGAAGAGCAGAGAACACGTCTCTCTTCAGTCAGACAAGATGGATAAGTCTAATATAATAATACAATGTCAGACTAGGGTGGCTTATCTAAAATAAAATAATACAATCAGTACAACCGAAATGCTCCTAAAAGACCACGCCTGACCTAGTCTAATCATTCCCTATAAGTTAAAGTGCTTATCCATTTGTCTTATCTTCAAGTCAGTCCTCAGATCTTCAGTCTTCATTGTAGAATGTTTAAGTACAATAATCTTCAGAAGTTTACTTGAGTGGCTTGTTCCGAAATCCAGAGTGGATTTCGGTGTCTTGATATTTCTGATTCAAGTGGCTTCTGAGTATGGTTTTCCATACCGTGTCTTCCGAACAGTGTCTTCCGATCATCGTATCTTCGAAACATGGTCTTCTGACTTGATATAGATTTGACAGAGTTCCGAAATCCAAGACTGGATTTCAGACATATATAAAATGAACATCACACGAGTCATTCAGAACCACAAACATATTCATTCAAGATAATAAGACCATTCATATTCAGAACACACAATTTAGAAACATAACTGTTGTTCAGCACTTAAAACACTCACACGAATACTTGTCCAAACATTCCATCAGAAAATCATTACAAACACAACCATCACAGATTATCAATTGTCATAAACACACGCACCACAACCACTTCCAAACACTGAGTTGGTCAACGACTCGATTCCAACACTAACAATTCCCCCTTCGGTGACCAACCGAGGGGTTTGAGTCGAATTCTTCAATGTTTGTCCATAACACCTGGTTTCACCGCATAAGTCTAGAATTTTCTAACCGCCAGCATCCATTCCATCCTTAGCAGCATTTCCTTTCTAGCTTCTGGGTCTAAGTGTAACACCCGGCTTTTAAAACAAAAACACCCCTGAAAATTTTTCATTTAAAACATAGGTTTCAGTACTTAAAACCATAAACCAAGGGGTATATTTTTAATAAAAACGGGTACAAGTGTATCAAGGAGTATACAAATATAGTAACCTCCTTATAAGCCGGGCTGCTACTGACAGCATCTACAAGTCCACTTCTTGAGTCACAGACTTTATCCTTACCCTTATCAGGGTTATGCTAACCTGCAGGGACATTTAACAAACGGTATGAGCTACAAAGCTCAGTGAGTAATCATATCTGCAAATAACACGTATACAAATACATTCATATATCTGTCTGGATATCGAATCCAAACTCCTAGCCTTACTAGCTGACCAAATATCTCTTAGGATTTCACATCCTAGTTTGTAGCCTTACAGGCTAAATCATAATAACCTGAAATTATCAAGCCACATCAGTTATTTGCACAATAATCATATCTAACCATTTATGTCCCATGTTTCTTAGTCACAATGGACCGCACCGTATTTCATGGCTATTTAAGCCGCACCACGAGTCATAGCTAAATAAGCTGCACCAAAACATTTTCAATATATATATCATAGCCCTCAGGCCGCACCAATTGGTTTCAATAACCCAATATCATAGCCAAAAGGCCGCACCATGTACCTGTAACAATATCATAGCCAAAAGGCCGCACCATGTATCTGTAACAATATCATAGCCGTATAGGCCGCACCAGTTGGATATAGTATCCAATATCATAGCCATATAGGCCGCACCAGTTGGATATAGAATCCAATATCATAGCCATATAGACCGCACCAAATATCATAGCCATGTAGGCCGCACCAGTTAATTTCATTTCATTTTATAATCATTTATGGCTCACGGCTCCGTTCTTGTCATTTCATTGACTCACGGTTTATCCGGTATTGTCTTTTCAAGATTTGACTCACAGCTCCGTTCTTGTCTATCGTAGACTCACGGCTTATCTGGTATTGTCATATTATTTCTATTATTGACTCACAGCTCCGTTCTTGTCTATCGTAGACTCACGGCTTATCTGATATTTTTTTTTCAATGCGTCTGTAAACTGTCAAGTTTTGTCCCCCGAATCTGTTTCAATCTGCCACAGTTCAATCAACACATATCATATGTGATATAAGTGAGATTGCTCACCTGGATGCTAGCTGCATTTAAATCCCGGTTGTTTCTTGCCTTTGCATGCACCACAACCATTTGTTCCATACCTATAATGTCATTCATTTATATACCAAATGATAATAGGTTAACAACCATTTCAATTGACTCTAATACACGAGAGTCCAATATAATATAATTGGGGACCATTTCTAGATGATAACTTTCACTTACCATCTTTTTACAAATTATACGTTTTTCCAAAATACACGTATTTTGCTACAGTACTTTCAGGAGGTCGTATACGTATTCCGACAATTTTCTACAAAGTTTCATACCATATTAGACCTATGTTTAAAATTTCAGGTCAATCAGATAACCCTAGCATCAAAATCAAATTTGGGAATTGAACCAAATTTTAACAGGAGGTTTCTGGCTTTCTGCCAAATGGGCGCACCGCGCCTGGATTTGGGCGCACCGCGCCTGGACAGTTTTCCAGACCAGTCGCGATTTTGCACTGTAGCATGCAGTTTTGGGGTATTAAGCTCTTAATACACGACTTAATCAGTAGGGGTTTGTTCCAGGACCAAAACCCTTCATTTACATCAAGTTTTAAACAATGGAATTGGTAATTCCAATCCAATTCCAAAAATTCCCGTTTTTCACATTTTTGGTCCAAAACCGAAATTACTAGGTTATAATCACTTCTATTGATTTAGTTCAACTAAAATAACATCTAGAAGTCATTATCAACCATTAAAATCAGGTTTATCACAAGAACTCAAAATCTAGGGTTCTTGACCAAAGTTGCTAATTTCAACAATAGCAACATACTTTCATATCTTTGAGTTATGTTATTAACATATGACTTATTAGAAGTTTAGAACCATAAACTTCATGATTCTTGACTGAAATTTCAGTCACAAAAGTTCTCCCATGAAGAACACACAAAAACTTAGGTTAGAAGTTTCTTACTAACCTTAATTGCTTGACAACTTCAAACTCCAAGCTATTAATCCGATTCCACACTTCAATGCTCATGAATTCTGCAGGAATCGTGCTCCGGAAAACCCTCCCGATCATCACCAATGTTCTGCACATTTGAGGGGAGTTTTCAACATTTTATATTTTCCAATTTTTTCATTTTAGTCCCTAAGTTCCATTTCTTGGACTTTTGCCACAATAATCAAGTTTTATGACATAAAACTTTCATTTCTTATATTTTTGCCACACTTGTCAAATTTTATGACAAAAACTTATGTTTATAACATTTTAAGTCCAAAACTCAAAATATTATTACAAATCAAATCCTTTTCTATCCAAAAGACCAAATTACCCTTCTAAGGTAAAATGACCAATTTACCATTTTTATTATATTTACATAAAAAGAGTGTCTTGGCGTTACAAATTCTCCCATCCTTCAAAAGATTTCGTCCCCGAAATCATACAAACAAGCGAGGGTAATTCTTTCTCATTACAATTCCGTTTTTCCACATCATATGGAAACATTTGTAGTATTGCCAAAGCACTTTTACCATACTAGTCTTCTTATTTCGTGGTTATATCACTATTCATCGAACATTCCTCCGGTTGTCCCGGGTACCACAACTACTTATCTACCTTCATTTCATCATGAGGTATTATTTAGAATTCATCATTCAATGTCTTCAAGAATGGAATTCCTAGAAAACATTATAACTATCTTGAAGTTCATCACGAATCTTCGATCAGTACCCCACAATTCTTACTCTTCGGGACATATGGAAAGGTCCAATAAATGAGGACTTAACCTTCTTTTTGTCCCAAACAGATTTTTAGTCTTTCCAAGGGATCTTTTGATTACCCCGTCATCCCTCATCTGGAATTTCAACGGTTTTACTCTTTGGTTCTTGTACTACCTTTACTGCTTCTTAGCCATTTTCATTAACTTGTTTCAAAATCTAGGATCTAGCCAACGGCTTTTTCACAATTTCAATCTAACAAGGCCAAGTATGACACGGTATTCTGTACCCCACATCATACAAGTCATTAAAATACTTGTGTGTAAGCTATTATTCCTTACAAATTCTACCAAATATAGATGATTTTCTCATTTCTCACCAGGGTTTGTTGTGCAAATTTCAGGCATATCTTCTAGAGTCTGCATCATTATCCCGTCTCGTCTACCAATCTACAATTCATATACAGTACTTGCTAGTACTTTTGAACTAATTATTCTTGAAAACTATGCCAAAATCTAGGAATAATTCTACTATCTCGATCCGATACAATCAACACCGGTAACTTACGTCAACAATTTACTCCATCTATGTAAATTTTCGCTACTTTTTGATCTCGATCTTCTCACTAGTCGGTATGAATTTACACTAGTTTCATCAACCGGTCTACTATTACCCATGTGGTATCATACCCACACGGTATTCAAGGAATCTTTATTGCAAAATCTATACTAATGTTGTCCCATTTCTTCTCTGGGACTAACAACGGCTAGATTTTCCCGCATACTTCTAATAGTTTGACTTTACTTTCACACAAGTCAAACACTTTTCACATGTCTTTCAATATCTTTCTTTAGTCCCGGCCACCAATACATAGGTTACATCATTCTACACAATTTGGTACTGCCCCGGACATTTTGCATATCTACCCCAATATACATATTTTAAGGGTAGATTTCATATCTCATTTTGCTTTGGAACTCACATACACAACCCCAAGGGTTTTTCAATCGTCATGAGTTTCTAACTAGCTTCTTTAAATAGCTAATCATTCATTCACTTTTCACGTTTTCAGACCTAAACATTTCTCTTTTTTTTTGTGCTACCCGAATCAACTCAGGTAATCAATTCGCCACACTCATACATGTGGATATAACCCTCAAAGGATATTTTCTTTTCAATTCAAGGCATCTATAGCCACATTTGCTTTACCGAGATGGTACCAGATTTTATATCTGAAATCTTTAAGTAACCCATCTACCTTTGCTATCTCATATTTAGCTTCTTTTTGATCAATTAAGTATTTCAAACTTATATGATCCGTATAAACAGTAAGCTTTACACCACATCAGTAGTGTCTCCAAAGCTTAAATGCCAAAATCATATTTGCTACTGCAATGTTATGTACCCAAGATTAACTCTGGATACATTTCTGTGAATCAATTTACCTTCTCCGCTTAGCGATAATGCTAACACCGGAGCTTCACACAAGGTTTATTTCAACATTTGAAAAGTTACTTGTGGTCTTTATACCCACTCAAACTTTTCACTTTTCCTGATCAACTTTAGTCAACTAGACATTAATCAAGGAGTAGTTTTCTACAACTCTCCCATAGTAACCCGCCAATCCAAGGAAACTACTAATTTCAGTCAAATTCCAAGGCGGTTTCTGTTTTATCACAGCATCATCTCTACTGGATCCACTTTAACATTTTCGGCATTAATAACATG
Source organism: Cichorium intybus (assembly GCA_023525715.1). Lineage (NCBI taxonomy): Eukaryota > Viridiplantae > Streptophyta > Magnoliopsida > Asterales > Asteraceae > Cichorium > Cichorium intybus. The sequence continues at coordinate 60,206,794 of CM042012.1, forward strand.
CCCAAAGAATATGAAACATCTTTTCGCTAAATTTCATACTTGGTAAACTTCGCATATTACTTTTCTCAACGAAGTAACTCCAATATTTAGCACGACTGTACATCATATTTGTTCTGGTTTTGAGAATATCAGATTCTCGGTAGTCAATGCACATACACATCAACTTGTCTTTCTTCTTTTCAAACAAGATAGGGCTCCGCATGATGACATATTCGGCCATATTAGACCCCGATTAAAAAACAATTTCTTCTAATTGTTTTCCCACTCTGCCATCTCTGCAGATGCTAATCAGTATAGAGCCTGAATAACAGAAACGACTCCCAAGACCAGTTTAATCATAAACTCTTCTCATCAATCTGGCGGTAATTCTGGAAGTTCTTTTCAAAAGAAACATCCGAGAATTTATTTAAAGTAGTACACTACTATCACTGCTTTATTTAACTTGGCCAATACCACGTATGCCAACTAAAACATCCTTCCTTTACTAACTCTTTTCCAAGTTAAGAAAAGAGAAGTAATTGGTATTATCAACAACGGTCGTTTACTCTGAATTTTCATCCAATTCATTTCTGAGTTTAGAACCAAAATGTTCATTTTTATGCAATTCATGTTAGCATCATTCATTGCTAACCAATTCATATGCATAATTTCTTCAAATTCATTGGTAGGCATCGACTTCAGATTTATAGGGAAAAATGGTCCCGTAAATCCTAGTCAGACTACCTTCCAGGTGTTCAATATCTTGAACATCTTTGCTATCTGCTATAGCTACTTTAAAATTTTATCCGTAATCGCTGATGAAATATTTAGACAAGACATCAAAGTCATCGATCCAAAGCATAGCTTCATGGATCATATATAACATATACGGGGATTATACTCAAGACAATGATATCTGAGACCATATCAGTATACTCACGAGCTTCTTCCACAGTCTGCTGGAATGCTCATGGTACTACTGGTCCTTTTTGACCATTTGTTTCTTCTTTCTTTCCTCCCCGTTCTTTCCTGGGTTTATCACCCGTTACTCCACATTTAGCATGTGAACATTTCATAGGAAAGTGTTCTATAGCTCCGCGCTAGACACACTTCCATGCCATCCAACAAACTCGAGCAATATGCTCCTATTTTCTGCAATTTCAGCATTTCAACAGTAGAGTCTCTACTCTACAATTTCTTAGTGCTTTTCGTGCACTTCTTACATCGCATCGCCTTTTTCATTTTGGTCCCTTCCCTTTAAGGTTGGACCTAAATCGTGGTAACTTCTCCTGAAGCGTCCACTAACATTTTTCTGCTTTTCTTGTAGTCTCAGCTACTTTTCTTTCACCTTGAATATCAGTTAGGATGAGCACCCAATTTCTTTTTCTGACCACAGCAGCTACTATCGCTTGTCATGTGGATTTTCTACTACTTGTCTCTTTGCCCCTCGTTCGATGGAGCCTTGAGAAAGGGCTGGCCCACCACTTAAAGCTCCACGCTCTAAATTCCTCCCAGTAAGATTCGCTGCTCATACTTCTTATACATTAGAAGTTAGCATCGGTTAGGTTATATATGTATAATAACAACTTATATACACCTAACTATACATCGTGTCTACTATCTCAAGGTTTAAGTCCAGGAATCTACTCTATAGACACCTAGTTCACTTAAACCTCGGCTCTGATACCAACTTGTAACACCCGGCTTTTAAAAAAAAACACCCCTGAAAAGTTTTCATTTAAAACATAGGTTTCAGTACTTAAAACCATAAACAAAGGGGTATATTTTTAATAAAAACGGGTACAAGTGTATCAAGGAGTATAAAAATATAGTAACCTCCTTATAAGATGGGCTGCTACTGACAGCATCTACAAGTCCACTTCTTGAGTCACAGACTTTATCCTTACCCTTATCAGGGTTATGCTAACCTGCAGGACATTTAACAAACGGTATGAGCTACAAAGCTCAGTGAGTAATCATATCTGCAAATAACACGTATAAAAATACATTCATATATCTGTTTGGATATCGAATCCAAACTCCTAGCCTTACTAGCTGACCAAATATCTCTTAGGATTTCACATCCTAGTTTGTAGCCTTACAGGCTAAATCATAATAACCTGAAATTATCAAGCCACATCAGTTATTTGCACAATAATCATATCTAACCATTTCTGTCCCATGTTTCTTAGTCACAATGGACCGCACCGTATTTCATGGCTATTTAAGCCGCACCACGAGTCATAGCTAAATAAGCTGCACCAAAACATTTTCAATATATATATCATAGCCCTCAGGCCGCACCAATTGGTTTCAATAACCCAATATCATAGCCAAAAGGCCGCACCATGTACCTGTAACAATATCATAGCCAAAAGGCCGCACCATGTATCTGTAACAATATCATAGCCGTATAGGCCGCACCAGTTGGATATAGTATCCAATATCATAGCCATATAGGCCGCACCAGTTGGATATAGAATCCAATATCATAGCCATATAGGCCGCACCAGTTGGATATAGAATCCAATATCATAGCCATATAGGCCGCACCAAATATCATAGCCATGTAGGCCGCACCAGTTAATTTCATTTCATTTTATAATCATTTGATAATAGGTTAACAACCATTTCAATTGACTCTAATACACGAGAGTCCAATATAATATAATTGGGGACCATTTCTAGATGATAACTTTCACTTACCATCTTTTTACAAATTATACATTTTCCCAAAATACACGTATTTTGCTACAGTACTTTCAGGGTCGTATACGTATTCCGACAATTTTCTAAGAAGTTTCATACCATATTAGACCTATGTTTAAAATTTCAGGTCAATCGGATAAGCCTAGCATTCAAATCAAATTTAGAAATTGAACCAAACTAGTATTCGGACAGTCCGCGCGATGCTGCGGAAGCCCCGTATATTGAAAAAACGCAGCTCGACAATGACAAATTACGTAAAGGACGGAAAATGTAACTTTAAAATATAATAAGGGACTGGAATCGTAACTTACGAAATACCAATAATATAACTTTATAATAAATAAGGTAAAAACAATTTATTCAAAATTAGTTGAGGGGAAAAAACGTAAATATAAAAGTTTACTATAAAAAAATCAAAATTGCTATTTCTAAATCAAAACTTATTTACAATTTGTATCCTATATTTTACCAATAATACTATGATCTGAATTTAATAATAATGGTTCTGGAGATAGCAAATCCAAATGAATAGTACTATTCTCCTCACAAACGAAATTTGCTAATTAATATATATATATATAATTTTAACAGGAGGTTTCTGGCTTTTTGCCAAATGGGCGCACCGCGCCTAGCGCCTGGACAGTTTTCCAGACCAGTCGCGATTTTGCACTGTAGCATGCAGTTTTGGGGTATTAAGCTCTTAATACACGACTTAATCAGTAGGGGTTTGTTCCAGGACCAAAACCCTTCATTTACATCAAGTTTTAAACAATGGAATTGGTAATTCCAATCCAATTCAAAAAATTCCCGTTTTTCACATTTTTGGTCCAAAACCGAAATTACTAGGTTATAATCACTTCTATTGATTTAGTTCAACTAAAATAACATCTAGAAGTCATTATCAACCATTAAAATCAGGTTTATCACAAGAACTCAAAATCTAGGGTTCTTGACCAAAGTTGCTAATTTCAACAATAGCAACATACTTTCATATCTTTGAGTTATGTTCTTAACATATGACTTATTAGAAGTTTAGAACCATAAACTTCATGATTCTTGACTGAAATTTCAGTCACAAAAGTTCTCCCATGAAGAACACACAAAAACTTAGGTTAGAAGTTTCTTACTAACCTTAATTGCTTGACAACTTCAAGCTCCAAGCTATTAATCCGATTCCACACTTTAATGCTCATGAATTCTGCATGAATCGTGCTCCAGAAAACCCTCCCGATCATCACCAATGTTCTGCGCATTTGAGGGGAGTTTTCAACATTTTATATTTTCCAATTTTTTCATTTTAGTCCCTAAGTTCCATTTCTTGGACTTTTGCCATAATAATCAAGTTTTATGACATAAAACTTTCATTTCTTATATTTTTGCCACACTTGTCAAATTTTATGACAAAAACTTATGTTTATAACATTTTAAGTCCAAAACTCAAAATATTATTACAAATCAAATCCTTTTCTGTCCAAAAGACCAAATTACCCTTCTAAGGTAAAATGACCAATTTACCCTTTTTATTATATTTACATAAAAAGAGTGTCTTGGCGTTACACTAAGTGCGAGGATTTCTTTATTGCTTCCACATATTTTTGTAACATCGCACTTGGGATCCTTTTGATCTGTTCAGCACGTAGGAAAAGAAAAGACCCTTTTATGGCTGGTTCCTTGTACACCAATCCAAGCACAGGATTATTAGTGACTCCTTTTCTCCATTTGTTTCTATTGTCTGGCATTAAAAGGTCCACTAGTTCTTGGAACTGATCATATGGATGATTTTTCACAAATTCGAACAACTCACCATTTGCCGAGCAGAATTCTTCCAAGAGATAATGGAGAAAACGCCTTGCTACAAGGTAAGCATCTTTTGTGTCTTTATGCGTTTCTTCTTTTGAATGTAACTTCACGACTATTGAGTAGATGTCAGCTGGGTTCATCTTTCGGAAGTCTGCTTCAGTTATCAGAATCCTATTGTCATAGTTGCAGTTTCTGACTATCTCATACTCATAGTAGTTTGATTTTTCGAAGGTTCTTCTCTTGACGCTTGTGATAGAAGTTATGGGTTCAATGGACCAGGTGTCAACTTGGGGTCTGTTGAATTTATTCAAGAACTTCTGATTTTTGTATCTGATGGCTAGTTCTTTGTTGATTTTTGGGAATCCGGAGAAATTGAGTGTGTAAACGTACTTGTCCCCATTTCGGGTCAAGGGGATATCCCAATTGTGCTCAGGAGTCGGAGGAGGGTTGTATGAACTGTGAGGTTTGAAGTCTGAATCGGTCAGGGGTCGGAACAGAAAAAGTTTTGAGAAGTCGGGTTTACTGGGGCCACTTGGACCGGCTTTGTTCGGATCAATTGTTTCTTGGTCAGACTCGGAATCAAAGTCTTCAGCATGCAGATAAGATTTGGCATCGAAGTATTCACTTTTCTGAGCTTTGATTTCGGGAGGGTCCACTAGTTCTTGGAATTGATCATCTGGATGATTTTTCACAAATTCGAACAACTCACCATTTGCCGAGCAGAATTCTTCCAAGAGATATTGGAGAAAACGCCTTGCTACAAGGTAAGCATCTTTTGTGTCTTTATGCCTTTTTGCTTTTGAATGTAACTTCATGACTATTGAGTAGATGTCAGCTGGGTTCATCTTTCGGAAGTCTGCTTCAGTTATCAGAATCCTATTGTCATAGTTGCAGTTTCTGACTATCTCATACTCATAGTAGTTTGATTTTTCGAAGGTTCTTCTCTTGACGCTTGTGACAGAAGTTATGGGTTCAATGGACCAGGTGTCAACTTGGGGTCTGTTGAATTTATTCAAGAACTTCTGATTTTTGTATCTGATGGCTAGTTCTTTGTTGATTTTTGGGAATCCGGAGAAATTGAGTGTGTAAACGTACTTGTCCCCATTTCGGGTCAAGGGGATATCCCAATTGTGCACAGGAGTCGGAGGAGGGTTGTATGAACTGTGAGGTTTGAAGTCTAAATCGGTCAGGGGTCGGAACAGAAAAAGTTTTGAGAAGTCGGGTTTACTGGGGCCACTTGGACCGGCTTTGTTCGGATCAATTGTTTCTTGGTCAGACTCGGAATCAAAGTCTTCAGCATGCAGATAAGATTTGGCATCGAAGTATTCACTTTTCTGAGCTTTGATTTCGGGAGGGTCTGACTCTTTTATCGGAGAGAACAGAAGATTTTCATCTTCTGAGTGACTCGGAACTTGAATTGTCGGAGGAGTTTGAGTTTTCGGAGGAGAATTGGCGTTTTCGGAGTCTCTTTCGGAGTCACTTTCGGAGTCTCCCCAAGGATTGGTCCTTCTTCGGTCAGATTCTTCTTTTGATCAGCAGTGGTTTCTTTTTCTGATTCGTTGCCCTTACTAACATGGGCTTTATCTTCTTCGTGGGTGTCACCTTCTCCTTCATTTTTCTGTTTGGATCCACTTGGACCAGCAGTTGTGTCCACTATCACCATATCATCTGTTTCTTCTGTTTGACCCGCCTTTCCCTCTTCTGGGGCTCCTTCAGAAATGGAAGGGAGCACAGGTAGGCGGCCTAAGATGGATTCAATCTTCGAATTTAGTTCGCTGATCATTTTGCTGAGATCCTCCGAAATAGTTTTGGAGGTGACGTCCTTGAATTGTTCACAGACATCAACGTACAGACTTGTGCAGAGCTTAATCTACTGAATAGGACCATCCATGGTGCAGGTATCCTCTCAAGAGTACGAGTTAGGATCTGCAAGAGAAGAAAGTGAGTTTGTCGGAGAGACTGATTTTCTGAAACAACTCCGTGAAGATAGTTTGACAAGTTTTCGAGGAATGGGTTGATTTTGGCATCCACAATTTCAACGAGTTCAGGAATTTTCTTCTGACACTTTTCAACTTCGCCTAACATCTTTTGAGCAGTTTTCATCATGTTGGCAGCATCTGATTGTCGGTGGTTATCAATATTCGTTAGTCCTTCAGAGAGAGCCTTCTGAACTTCATTTTCTAAATGAAGAAAAACTTCCTTCTTTTCGAACTCAGCCACCCTGGATTTGAGTTCTGCAATTTCTTTTATTAAAGCTCCTGATTCTGAGAGGCTTTGACTTCTGAGATCAGGGTAGTTAAGGCATCGACTTTTTCATGCAAAGCTTCATCTTTCACAGGGGGAACGTTGGTTTGTGAGGGAACTTAAGTGTCAGCTTTGTCCGTGGATGAATTAGTGTCACTCAAAATGATTTCATGAATTTTAGAGAGGGAGGGTTTATCCACCTCCTGATCGGTACCAAAAATAGGATTTCCGTCGCACGGATTGAGTTTCTGAGAATTCTTGTCTTGAACCTGATTCGGCAGGTTGATCGGTGAGCGTTTTGGTCACTGAGTCTTTCTTTTTCTGAAGCTCTTGAGCCATGAACCTGTCCCAAGTTAGGGGGCGATTGAGGAGGCAATCGTCGCCCAATCTTTCTCGGCAGTGTCAAAGATATAGACAGGTGTGTCTACCAATTTGGAAAGCTCAGAGCTTAGGTAGGTGTCGATATCCAGAATGATTTTGTTAATTCTTCGACGTTCTAGCTTAATGTGTTCATGATCAGTGTCTGAGGCGGGACCAAGATCCGAGAGAGCTTGAAGTTCGATGTTTCGAAGCTCAAACTGCTGCTTGAGACGTTCAACTAAAGTCGCTTGCTGATTGACAGCTGTTCGAAATTTCCATGCGTCAAGAGGACTTGCGTCTGAAGGGGGTTGAGTACGATCCAGAATGCAAGTGTCTGAACGTGTAAATTTGGGTTTTTCGATAATATTATCTTTTCTTTTTTCTTTAGACAGTGAGTTCTGTTTTTCCACCGGTTTGATTTGTTCTTGAGTATCCTCTGAGTTAGGAGAGTTTTGTCGTTCCTCCAATTTTTCGGACTCAGAATCCTTAAGTGTCCAATCAATGTTCTGAAAAGGGTGCAGAAGTTAGAGGGGTAAAAGTGGAAACAAATTCCGATGGTAACACATACCTAGGGGAAACCAAACTCAATTTATCACATAGATATGAAAGTTAAGTCCAAAAATTGTTTTGGATTCCAAAAATCTGAGATTTATGTTTCGTAATTGTTAAAACACAGGACTCAGAACAATGTGACCAAATACTACTGAGTATGTAACTGGATTTCCCAAATGCCAATAATGATGAACAATTAAATTGTTTAACAGGGCACCTAGTTATGACTTATATGAAATAAGTGCGGTGATATTCCAAGTATATTAAATGTCTTAGTCAAGTGAAATATGCGAGCGGTTAAGTACTGATATTGCGTTGTTTCTGAGGATCGAGGGAATTCAGAAATTAGATGGGGAAGCAGACGAGTTCAGAATTTTTGTTCAGAAGTCGAAGGATACGATGAGTCAAAAGTTGATTCAGAAAAAATACCTCAGGAGTCGCATAGATTCAAAAAGTTTTAAAATCGAGAGAGCATTCAGAAGTCTAAGATATTTTCAGAAATGGACAAACGTACCTCAGAAGTTTTCTTTTGTTTCTTCCTTTAGGGTTGCTTTGTCAGAGAGGGTTCAGAACCTTTTTGCTTGGTTTTCTTTGGGGCCACAAAATCTTGTAGGGGTTGTGGGGGGTAAGGTGAAACATTTTTGGTATCAGCAATGTGCTTGATCACTGCAGCTTCCTTTGGATCAGCCAAGTTTAGAAGTGAGTCAGGCAATCTTCTGAGTTTACCAAAGACTGTATCAGTCTTGGGTGCATATGTTTTGGCTTATGGTATCTCTAATTTGTAACCATTGTGAGCAGGAATCGGAAGCTGAAAAACTTGGTAGAGATGTTCGATGCACATAGCCCAGAAGCGTGCGGAATGAAGTTTTCCCTTTGATTTCTGAGAGGTCGGAATGTAGGAGAGAAAGTCTTCAAAAAGAACTTCGGCATAATCTATTTCGTACCTAGTGAATAAGCTCCAAAGTAGTTCCAACATACGTTTGCTTAATTGGTCTGTACCACCAGTCTTACCTGTTAAGCACTTAATCATGTAATGAATTAAGCATTGTCATAGAGGTGAGAGGTGTCCTTTGGAAAGTTGGTACAATTTGACCAACTTGTATGCATATCCCATTTTGTAAATCAAACTTTCAAGTTGATGTTTGGAAGGGTGATCGAATTTAGCTTCGATATATGGAAGTTGGAGGGCTGCGACAAACACTTTCTTGTCCAATATTACTTCCTTTCCATCTAGCAGAGTGATTAAGTAGGAATTTTGGGCCTTTTTGGCAGACGTGACAGTGTTGTGAAGTAACGAAGCTGGAATCTCTGGTGCTGGATCAAAGAAAGCTCTAGCCAGCTTATGTCTGGACAGAATATGAATCAACGCACGCAAATGTTCCTTATAAAGTCTGAGATTTCTTGAAATGTTGACATTAGAAACGGCGACCAAAAAGGTATTGTCGTCAGATCCACCGCTTTTAGATGGGGCAGCCATTAACAGATTACTAAAATCAACAAGTGCAAGATATACTCAACAGTTAGGAAAATAGTTAAGAACAGTTAGAACAGAGTATAAATGTTCAAAGGTTATTGATTGTAAAAGTTGAGTTTTGATCGATGAGAACATACGGTAGTGGTTTTTCTTATCAAAAGAAAAATTTTAATGCAGAAATCATAGAGAGTATATGTGTTTACCTGAATGGAGATATCTAGAGACGAGAAGAAAATTGAAAAACCGAGATACCCAGAGATGAAAGCGTAAAACTAGGGTTGCACAATAAATCTTGAGAAATCAGACAGCGGCGACGGTGTGGAAGATGATTGAGAGCAGTTGTTAGAGAGTAAAGAGTGAGGATGTAGATAGAGAAGTTGGGAGAATGAGGGAGAGGAAGCGATGGAGAAGATGAGAAGGGGGAGAGAACGGTTAAAGTAAAATTTTGAAAATCATGATGAACCGTTAGAAATCGAGTGAAAAGAGGTCGATTAGACATCTCTGAAAAAGGTTTCGCTTGGCATTTAATGCCAAGTGATGATTAAACAGTATGGTCCACTCAGAGAGGGACACGTCTGACCATCAATCGATTTATTAACAATATTAAGAGAATTAAATACTAATAATTGGAAATTCAATGTAACGATATTTAAAGCACATTACTTCATTAAATTGGTCGTATCTAATTTCGGATGAAGAATGCATATGGAAGAATTAAGGAAAAGAAAATGTGTACCTTGATTTTGATTGAACGTGCTCTGAGAGATCCAATCATGGTGAAAAATATTATTAACCTCTGAGGGTTGAAGAGAGTTTTAGATTTGTAGTTTGAAAATTCAGAGATTTTATGTTGAACGAGGTTTCTCAGAAACATTAAATTCAGATTGAGGATTCCGAAGTAATGGATGAGATTCAGAAGTCTGAAATCAAACGAGGTTGCTCAAAAACATTAAATTCAGAAACTGGATATTGCGCTTGGATAGTCAGAGATGAGGTTCCCTTTGAAATTCAGAAAGAGTAAGTTCCGAAAATATAGGTCAGAGAGCTTTAAGTTTAGAAGATATAAGAGATTAAGGAGGTTGTTGAATTTTGAAGAACTTAGAGTTTCTCAGAAATTGAGTGATTGGGAAAGAGATTCTTCAGAAAGGTACTTTTTAAACAGAGTTGTCTCAGAGAAGATTCTGAGAATGATTTGTAGTTTCAGAGAAATGAAGAAGGGGGGAGTTAAGTTTTTGAGAATGGGATGGATAGGTAGAGAAGATTCTGAGAATGATTTGTAGTTTCAGAGAAATGAAGAAGGGGGAGTTAAGTTTCTGAGAATGGGATGGATAGGTTCAGAAGTCTGAGACAAAACGAGGTTGTTTTTAGAAAAAGTTCAGAAACTTGAAGTTCGAAAAGAAAAGTTCAGAGATGAATGAGATTAGGGACTCAGAGATTGAGAATTAATAAAAAATAAATGCGTCAAATCAAGAAATGATGTGATCGCCGTAAGTTCTGAGCACCAGTATCAAAAATCTCTGTAGAAACCATTAATCACTCCGGTGGATGTGAAAAATCTGTCTAATCAACCGTCTTTAGCATTGAAGGGGGTATTAAAGATCTGCCACACTCATGATTATTTCCAAGAAATTGTTTGGTGCCAAAATGGAAGAGTGATCGATCATTTCCTTGCCTATAAAAAGAGGGTGAGCTTAATGGTAAAACACACATAAACAAAATTTTTAACATCAAGATGGCAGCAAGACGTCCTTTTAATCGCAAAGACATGGTTGAAGTGAATGTGTAAGAGGGAGAGTTTGTTGGGGGCATCTATGGTGGGGTCATCAAGGGGGTCTGGAATCATAGGTATGAGGTACGAATGACTACGCTCACAGATGGAGGTATTGGTGGTCCGTTGACCGTTCACGTGGGGTTTCCCTTTTTGCAGCCTGTTCCACCGAAGATTGTGGTGGAATATAAGTAGTTTGACCTCGTAGAGGTCTGGTATCTCCGGGGGTGGTGGCCGGTGGCAATAACTAGAACAACCGCCCATAACCAGTATCATGTGATGCTGGTGGATGGGACTCGTCTGTTTGTGGACGAGTTCGAGTTGCGGATCCATCAAAGGTATCACCTTGGGGACCCTCCTATGTGGCAGTACTATAAACTCTATGGAATGATGTATTTGTTTTTGTGGTTTTTTGATGTTTTTGTTAGTGTTTTAGTGGTTTTTGTTGTTTTTGTATCATCTTCTTTTGGTTAATGAAAGCTGCTTTTTTTGTTTATGGATTTGAACTTTGTGAAATGTGATGGACACACAAACAAGAAGTAATAATCAAAACGGAATAAACAAAATAGAAATAAAATGCTTTTGTTGTTTTTCATAAAATAAGAAGATAAGAAGAAAAATAAACAATACAAATGACGTTTAGTTGTGAAAATGATTTCGGAATTTATTCAGAACCTTTGATTTCGGAAGTCTTTGTCTGAGACTCAGTTTTGCACTCGGAAGAAGGGGTTCCGAAAAGAGAAGATTTTCAGAAGAGGTTGAGTTGTTCAGGAATAAATGTTGTTAAGAAAGAAGAGTGATGAGACTGAGACTCAGGTAGGTAAAATCATTCTCTGAAGAAATCTGAGTCAGGATTTAACATTCCCAGCATTTCCAGAAAATTGTTAAATCTTGTTGTATCTAATGCTTTAGTAAAAACATCAGCTACTTGTTCCTCAGTAAGAATAAAGTATAGTTCAATATTACCTTGTAAGATTTGATCTTTTATGAAGTGGTACCTAAGGTCAATGTGCTTAGTTATGGGGTGTTGAATGGGATTGTGGGAAATGGCTATAGCACTCTTGGAATCACAGTAGATGGGGACTTAAAGAAATCTGTATCCATAGTCCAGTAGCCGAGTTTTCATCCAGAGCACCTGTGAGAAACAAGTAGAAGCAACGACATACACTGCTTCTGCTGAAGATAGAGCAACACAATTTTGCTTCTTTGATGACCAGCTCACGAGCCTTCCACCTAGAAATTGACAGCCTCCAGATGTACTTTTCCTATCCAGTTTTCATCCAGCATGATCCGAATCAGTAAACGCTTGGAGTTTGAAGTTGTCTCCGATTGGATACCATAGTCCCATTGCGTTTGTGCCTTTAAGATATTAGAAGATTTGTTTCACAGCAGTCAGATGTGATTGCTTCGGAGCTGCTTGATATCTTGCACAAATACAAGCGGAGAACATGATGTCAGGTCTGCTGGCAGTCAAGTAAAGGAGAGAACCAATCATTCCACGATATATTTTTGTGATCTACTGGTTCGCCTTCTGGATCTGCAAATATTTTATGATTGGTGGATATCGGAACTTTTGCAGTGGAGCAATTCTCATGGGAGAACTTCTTCAGCAATTCATTCGTGTATTTCTCTTGGTGAATGAATATTCCTCTACTTGTCTATTTGATTTGAAGTCCTAAAAAGAAATTTATTTCACTGTTCATGCTCATATGAAATTTGTCAGTCATAATCTTGGCAAACTCATCCACCATTGTCTGATCAGTGGATCCGAAAATGATGTCGTCTACTTAAACTTGCACGATCATAATGTATTTCTGATGTGGTCGAACAAAGAATGTAGGATCAATAATTCCTCTTCTATATCCTAACTTTACCAGGAAATTCGACAGAGTTTCATACCATGCTCTTGGCGATTGTTTTAATCCATAAACACATTTATTTAGACGATACACATGGTTAGGACGAGACAGATCTTCAAAGCCAGGAGGTTGCTGAAGATAGACAACTTCCTAAAGATCACCTTCCAGAAATGCACTCTTCACATCCATTTGATGAATAATGATGTTTTTGTGAGCAGCATAGGGTAGGAAGATTCTGATGGCTTCTAGCATTCCTACAGGTGAATATGTCTCGTCGTAATCAAGTCCTTCAATTTGACTGCATCCCTTTGTGACAAGTCTGGCTTTATTTATGACAACTGTGCCCATGTCATCTAACTTGTTTCAGAAGACCCATCTTATGCCAATAATAGTGTGGTTTGCTGGTCGTGGCACAAGATCGCATACCTTGTTTCTCTCAAATTCTGCTAATTCTTCTTGCATGACATTTATCCAATCATCATCGTCTAGTGCATCAAAGATTGTTTTTGGCTCAAATTTATTGATGTAGGCAGCAAAATGGCATTCATCCATAATTGATTTCTTTGATCTTGTTTGAACTCCTGAAGAGGGGTTTCCGCTAATCTGGTTCGAAGGGTGGTTCCGAGTCCACTTGTGGAGCCTCAGAATCAGTGCTAGATCAGATTCGGGAGGTGAGATGTCTTGAATGAAGTCAGGGTTCTCAAGAGTTATATCTTGAATATGTTATTCTGCAGCAGATATGTCTTCATCAGCTTCAAATGTGAAAATGGGTGGATCATTAGATGCATCTGCTGAGGAATTGTTTCTATCATCTCCCGAGTGTTGATGGTCCCCCTCGGATTGTGGGATCCCATCAACATGAGTTGGGAGCGAGAGCTCCCCCTCGACTTGTACTGGGAGCGGAGGCTCCCCATGAACCTGTTCGATACGAGAAGGGAGCAAAGGCTCCCCCTCAACAGTTGAAGTGGTATTTGAAGATTTAACATGATTGGTCGGAAGAGTAGGTTCAGAAGTGTTGGAGATGGAAGGTCTAGAAGCGGAGGTAAGTTGTTGAATAGCTTCGGGAGAGCGAATGACTTCTGCATGTGTGGCTGTCTCCCGAGGATCAAAGAGGAGATCATAGTCAATCTCAATTGTTTGAATTGGCTGATGACCTACTGGAATGTCAGCCTCCGTGACATATAAAATGCCTTGAGCTTGTTTTTCCAGAGATATTGATCATCAAACTCAATGTCAAAGCTTTCTTCAATGACACGCATTCTTCGGTTCATCACTCGGTAAGCAATAGATTTGTATGAATAACCCATGAAGATTGCTTCATCACTTTTGGGTACGAATTTTCCCAAATGGTCTTTGTTATTTTTAATGAAGCAATGACAACCGAAAATGTGGAAAAATTTAACATTTTTTTGCTCCATTTAAAATTTCGTAGGGAGTCATCTGAAGTCGTTTATTGATGATTGATCAGTTCTGAACAAAACATGTTGTTGCTATGGCTTCTACCCAGAAGGATAGAGGAAGATTTGCGAAGTTTAGCATTGATCGGGTTGCTTCAACTAGAGTTCGGTTTCTTCTTTCCACTATACCATTTTGTTGAGGTGTATAGGGTGCTTAGAAGTTATGCTCGATTCCTTTTGATGTTAGGAATTCTTCGATTTGTCGATTATTGAACTCTGTTCCATTATCACTTCGGATTCGTCGTACTAGTAGTTGCACTTTGAGCTCAATAGATACAATGAAGTTTTGGAGCTCTAAGAAGGTGTCTGATTTCAATCTTAAGAAGAATACCCAGGTAAAGCGGGTGAAATCATCCACATTAGAATATACTTCTTGTGATTCAGACTTGCAACTGTGGATGGGCCATAGAGATCAATATGGAGAAGTTCTAGTGGATGGGTGATGCTTGAATATGTGATTTTCTTATGTGGTTTCTTCTTCTGTTTTCTTAGTGCACATGCAACACACAAGTTTTCGTTGTCGAATTTCAGAAGAGGCATTCCTCTGACCATTTCTCCGGTTACTAGTTGGTTCACGTATCGGAAGTTTAAGTGAGCCAGCTTCCAATGCCATAACCAGTTGACTTTGAAATGAGCCTTTGATAGTAGACATAGTCTAGGCTTTCCGAGAAACATGGAGATGTCTAAAGGAAACATGTTGACATGTCTTGCTGACTTCACTAAGCATCTATCTCGAGTGACAGTCATGATATAGCTAAACTCATTATCAAATTCTACTCGGAGACCAGTGCTAACTAGTTGTCCTACAGTCACAAGGTTGTGCTTGAGTTTGAGGATGTAAGAAACTCTTTATATAGTGAAGTTCCCTATTGTTAATACGCTGTATCCTTTGATGATTCCATTTGCATCATTTCTAAATGTTACATATCGTCCATGATTGACTTCTCGATAGTCCCTCAGAAACTCCAATCTCCTGGTCATGTGCATCGAGCAGGCATTTTCAATGAGCCATTCGTCATCCTGCTCTTCCGCACTAAATGCCTGCAAATTAGATAGTTAGTTTGGGCACCCAAACTTGTTTGGACCCATTTGTTTTTCTAGACATGAAAGACTTGTTTTTAATTGTCCTATTCAGAGAAGTTTCAACTTCTGAGACATGAATGACTGAGTCAGAAGGTTTGAGTTCCGAGATTGATGTTTTTACAACCCATTTTTAGACAATTCTTTTTGGAGATTTCTGAAAGACATTTTTGTTTTGATGATTGAAAATCTTTGGTTTAGTAGCAAAAGGTGTTTTTGAGATATGATTGCAACAATGACAGCAGGTGTTACTTTGTTGTTGTTTCAAAATTTTCGGAACTTGTTGAAATGTTACAGAGATTTCCTTCTTCGGAAGGTTTAAAATGGTTTTTCCTTTTTGAAAATTGTGGTCTTTGGTTCCGAAAGCATTTTGACGTTGAACATTCCTTTTTGAAGTTTTTGAGAAATTGATTTTTGATTTAGTGGACTCAGAATCATGTATTTTTGTGACTGAAGAGACAGACTTTGCTGTTTTCACAACATATGCTATTTTGGGAAATTCCGAATGATCATCTAAACAGTTAGTATATTGATGATAATGAACTTGTTTGATGTTTGGAGTAGAAAGTAATCCCTTGTGGATGTACTGTTGTGGTGCTGAAGGAGCGGGTTTCGGAGTATGACTTGGAGTATTGAAAGTTGATTTGGCGTTTGATTTTCTTCGAGTGTAAAAATGATTTTTCTGTTCAAATCTTGCATAAGATCTAGGAGAACGGACATCTTTTCGATTTAACGTTGGTTTTACCCTGTTTTTTGTTAAATTTTGTCCTTTTCCTTTTTGAAAAATTTCTCTAGGGGAAGAGTCAGATAAAGAATCATTTAATGAGTTTGACTCTTCCTGATTAACTTTAAGTTTTTCGAGTGAAATTTTGTCCGGGTTTGAAATGTTTGGAAGATTATGTTGCAATACATCTACATATGATTTGGTGCCTGATCCGGACGGTTCAGCGGTTATTTTAGATGTATTGTCAACATTGGGACTTTTGATCGTGATTTTGTTGAAATCAGTTCTGATGGTAATCTTATTTGGACGTTCCTCCATCTCAATTTCTTCATCAACACTTTCTTCTTTTGAAATTTCTAAGTTGTTATGACAAGGATTGAATTCTTCAATAACACAGTTACTTTGTAGATTTTCAAAGAATGAGTGTTATTGAGAAGTTGAGGGTGAGTTATTTGGGACCGTGGTCATGTGTCTAGGCATGAATGGGACCGAAGTTATGGACAATTTGCTGCTTTCGGCAGTGTCCACTTGCGAAAAGTATGAGAAGGGAATTTTAGCTCCCTTATTTGATTCAGAGATGACATTCTCTGACTCAACAATAGGAGTTTCGGATAAGTTCTTGGTCAGGTCCTCATCGTGCTTATCACCATATTCGTTTGACGGGTATTGAAAGAAAGGACTTTGTTTGTTGTAGACGGGATAATTTTTATTTTTGGCTTTTCTTGCCTAACCCCAGTTAAAAGTATTATCAGAAGTGTTAGTGTTTGTAGGAGACTTGAAAACTTTAGTTGCATGGTACAACTGGTCTACTAATTTGTTAAGTCTTACATTATCGCTTTGGGCTATATCTCTTTGCGAAGTCAAAAGCTGATTTGAATTTTCTAACAAAGTTCTAGAAGTTTGTTCGATTTTCAAATCAGCGGAAAGTTTATCACAAAAGAGTTTCCTATCTTCTAATCTATTCTTCAACTTTAACACTTCATCATACCCATCATCCCTCTCCTCCAGGAATCACTGATATGATATTAAGGCATCTGCGCATGTGTTAGAGATTCTTTCTAGAGCAGGTTCTAAGTCATTAGAGTAAATATGATGAGAGTGAAGCATATGACGTACCTGTTCTATGATGCTCACTCCTTTGCCAGATCGGTGGTTGACCATGAAGGCATATTTCTTTGGCATGTAGGAGGATGTAGATTCAGCTGCGTCTTTAACAAGCTTGACGCCTCCCAGGCCGGGGATTGGAGTTCCTGAGGTTCCTTGCACAAGCATACATTCGTCAATACCTTTTCCTCTTTTGCATTTGTTTTCAAAATGTTCATCTTCATCTCCCGAGGACCAGCCCTCGACGTTTCCGGATGCCGCAACAAACGCTTTGACTTTCTCTTCTTCCTTTTCCTTCGGATAGTTTCTAGGAGCTCTGTAGTCAGCAGCATAATGCCAAAGTCCTCCACAGTTGTGACATTTGATTACTTCAGTTTCATTCTTTTCTGGAGTTTGGACTTGGTTGGTGCTGGCAGATAGAGCCATTTTTTATTTCTCTTGATGTTGCTCTTCAGTTTTCTGATAGTATCGATTCTGATTTTGGCCTGATTGGTGATGTCCTCTTTGATAATTGTTATTGTTTCTTGATGGATAACCTGCATTTTGGTTAGATCTGAAGTTTTTCTTATGACTTGTATATGATGGGATTCGATTGAACTTCTGACTAATCATGGCGATCTTCTGTTGGTATACAGCCTCCTCTGCCTCATCATATTCAGAATAACAAGATTCTGAATGTTGAACTGGAGCAGGAAGAGCAAGGGTTGGGGCTGCAGGTTGGATGGTTGGTTGTGGAGCTGTTTTTTTTGGAAACAGCAAATATTACATTACACCTATTTTAAAACTAAACCACCTAATCCCTTAGTGGGATTTGAACCCAAGACCTTAAAGAGGCCGGACCTTAAAGAGGCCGAATATACTCCTGTGCCCTAGTATAGGAAGGTTATGTTCAGAAACTAAAGCCAATGGACGTCCGAGTTGTTGATGGTTGCCCTTCACGTCATGTTCCTGTCCTACAAGATTGTTATAAAGCCTGTACATGTTGTAAGTTTTCAGTTTGCTAGAGTCCTGAAGTATCATTTTGATGAGCATCCAATCCCTTCCGAGTCCTTCAATAAATCTTAAGTTAATTTCCTGATTAGACCTTTCTGCTCCTGAACTCAGGAGTCTTGTGACAATTACGGAAAACCGGGTGAATGCTTGTCGTAACATTTGTCCAGGAAAAGTGGTAAATTGATTGTATTCAGAAAGACTTGACACAAGCTTTTGATCCTTGGCTTCCTCCGTTCCTAAGAACATGTTCTGCAGGAGAACCCAAATTTGTTGGGCTGTCGTGCAGTTCTGTATAAGATCGAATAGTTCCGGAGGAATTCCGCATTGAATCTCAGTAAACGCGATTTTGTTGTTTTCTAGTTTCTCAATATCTAGGGCAGTCAATCTAGGTTGAGGAACACCACCTAGAGCTTCTTCATCAATGTCAGCTCTGGGAGTGTAGATTGGGACATGAGCTCCTTCCTCGACAGAACGCCAGATATCTTTTCCCTGTCTTCTGAGATAATTACGCATTCTAGAAGCTCAACCATTATACTCGGTAGGAATGAGTATAGGTGATCGGTTAGAACTGCCGACACTATTTGTAACGTTTAGAGAGTAGTTCATCTGCATTTTGAGTTAAGAGAGAAGTTTGAACTGTTTGACACACAAAAAGAAATTTTAAGAATTTGAGCTATAATAGCATGCAAGGTCTACAGAGGATTCTAAGGTTGCTACTACAGCCTAGGCTTTGAGCAAACTGGGCACTTAGAGTCTTATAGACAGCTATTCAGGCTCTGATACCAATTGTTGTCGCTAAATATTCTAAGTAAATTGCGGAATATGAAAGATTGCGGAAAGATAAGTTCCGAAACTGGTAGGTTTCGGAATGTGGACAAGTCTGATGACTTGAGATGGATGCAGAATAATAAAGATAGAATACTTTGAATAGATCTTAAATAGCTCAACAATAAAGTGCATAAACAGTTAATTAACTTGTAAAGTAAAGATAGGAAGATTAAAGTGCTAGAAATGTAAAGACGAGGAGAAATGCAGATATGAACAAGAGATTTGATAGAATGAGAGAATTTATATTGATATTCGTCAAAGTGTTACAAATTGTCTCTCAAACTCATGAGGACTGAAGATGGACTTGGTCTCCATTTTATAGACTAAGGGAAGACCTACGGACAATATCCTATGGACTGAAGGGCAGAAAACACGTCTCTCTTCAGTCAAACAAGATAGATAAGTCTAATATAATAATACAATGTCAGACTAGGGTGGCTTATCTAGAATAAAATAATACAATCAGTACAACCGACATGCTCCTAAAAGGCCACACCTGATCTAGTCTAATCATTCCCTATAAGTTGAAGTGCTTATCCATTTGTCTTATCTTCAAGTCAATTTTCATTGTAGAATGTTTAAGTACAATAATCTTTAGAAGTTTACTTGAGTGGCTTGTTCCGAAATCCAGAGTGGATTTCGGTGTCTTGATATTTCTGATTCAAGTGGCTTCTGAGTATGGTTTTCCGAACTGTGTCTTCCGAACAGTGTCTTCCGATCATCGTATCTTCGGAACTTGGTCTTCTGACTTGATAAAGATTTGACAGAGTTTCGAAATCCAAGACTGGATTTCGGACAAATATAAAATGAACATCACACGAGTCATTCAGAACCACAAACATATTCATTCAAGATAATAAGACCATTCATATTCAGAACATACAATTTAGAAACATAACTGTTGTTCAGCACTTAAAACATTCACACGAATACTTGTCCAAACATTCCATCAGAAAATCATTACAAACACAACCATCACATATTATCAATTGTCATAAACACACGCACCACAACCACTTCCAAACACCGAGTTGGTCAACGACTCGATTCCAACACTAACAAAACCGATTTCTATTCGTTTTGCGTTGTGTTTGGTTTGTATCTATATTGTTTTGTTGTTTGGTCAAGTTTCCCGCTGGCTTCTATTTAATAAAATTGCCGTTCAAAATTTTTTTTAACAAATTAAATAACAGAAAAATATCTTTGAAATTAATATGCTCGATTTGAAAAAAAAGTTAATAGTATCAAAATCGAAAAAATTGAAAATATAATGAATTTTGTGCTACATGAACATGGCACACCAACATTTTTTTTAAATTTAGCATGGCAACCGACTAAGCAAAGAATTCTTAAAAATTATCATCATTGAACATGACTGGAAATGCAAGGTTTGATTTAGAACATAAACTAATAAAATGTTAAAAATTTCTGCCTTTTTAATAAATGACAATAAATCACGAATTTTTGGGAAACTGAATATGGTTTCCCCATTATCGTCTCCATCTTTAATTCAATCCATTTTTCCTAAATTTAGAATTCCTATGTCCAAGAAAGGGCTTCGAACTTCTACTTTATTTACAGCTTTTCCCCCAACTTTTCAAATTTCAATAATTGATATATGTCTTTAAGAAATTTCTTGGACTAATACATTTAAACGCATCTCTTATTTCGACTCAACTTGTGGGTTGTAGAGGAAGAAAGTCATTATTGTGAATGAGAGGAAGAAATCAAGAAACTCACCATTGTGGCTGTGGGGACAAGGGGAAGGGAAGGAGAGCAAAACGATCGGGCCTTCAGATAATGTATGTATGCTCGGGCCTTGATTGGGTTAATTTGATTTTCTTGTTGGGCCAGATTGGAGGCTTTAAAACGGCTAGGAGCATTTAGGAGTATTGGTTATTATTATTATTAATTTTTAATTTATACTTTATAATATCACCCTTCTGATGACTAGAAGGGGGAACATATTCGACATAGATTTTTAAGTATAAGTACATGTCTTGTGTTTGATTTAATATCATACTTACTCTCACTCTTCTATCTAATAATTTCCTGTACTGTCTCTCTCTAACTTTGTTAATCTGAAGTCGTTTACTAAAAAATTGGCTTCGTCGAATGATGCTCAATTACGCATGAAGGTTATTAGCAAAGCAAACTGGAAGTTGGCAATTTTGGAGAGTTTCCTCGAGGGTGTACAAGGGAAACAAAGGGCACAATGTCATATACGTTTGGGTTTGTGTACAATACACAAAAATATGACACTTTCAAGATACTGTATGGTATCTTTAATTTTTCGTTTTAGTTACAGTTTTTTGAAATATATCTAATAATTTTGTTTTATGTAATTAGGGTGTATGTAAAAATAAAAAAATCAATGAAATTGGTGATTAAAAAAGGTCTACCATTTGGTTTCTTTAGCCAAAGAAACGAGATCGACTTTATTCAAAATGCATGTAGTTCTTGTATTCAACAAGTTGTACCGCGTAAAAAGGCGACATCAATATCTCACTTATTTGTGTAACGGTGCATTGGATCGACCTGAAAACATGTTTTATGTAAAAATATGTCTTGCATACATTTTCCATTTTTCCTAATCCACATGGATGGCTATCAATTTTTATTTTTAATTAAAAATAAAATTAAGAATATATCAATATTTAATGCTAGCAGCAATGATGGTAATAAAATGGTTAAACTATATAGGATATAGACCAATTACGAAAAAACAAAAAAAAAAAAAAACACTACATTTTATTATTTTTTTTTTGGTTTGAAATATCAAATTTTCATCTTTTCTAATCAAACCACCAACTTTTTGCAAAAAAAAAAAAAAAAAAAAAAAAATTAACCCAACCATTAAGACCAGAGAAAGTCGTTAACAATGTCATCGATACAACTTTTACAAAAAATCGTGGTTTTTTCAAAAGTTTAAAAATTGGTGGTTAAATCGCATATAGTGTTTTTTTTTCCTAATTAACCCTAGATAATATTTACACTTTAACTTGTATATTAACGAAAAGCACTATATTTGTCATTTTTTTTGCTTTAACCATTAATTTTCATTTCTTCGATCCTGCATAGCAAAAATCAAACCAGGATCTAGGGGAGATCCTTCCAAAGATACCACAGATCCAGACCTTATAGCATGCCTGAAAACAATCGAGCCAATAAAATAGAAAACAATGAAGATGACGAAGAATATCCAATAATCTCTGACTATTCTTTCTCTGTTGATACTACTAGTTTGAATTTTGCTATGCAAGATCTAGGGGACAAAGCTAGGTAAGAGTTCCTCTAACGGGATGTTGGGCAACATTCCCTGCAGTGGCAGCTGAAGATCTTGAGGCGGATCCTGAGACCCTGACATAAGGATCCGTGGCTAATGGTGCTGATGAAGGAGGGATCCTTGACATCTACGAGGGTTTTGAGGTCGAGGATGAGGTAGGCAAGGTAGTCATGGTTTTAGGAATGATTTGTAAGGTTGAAATTATATGAGATAATGACACCGTGACCCTATGGTGGGTGCCAAATTGTTTTGGTAAAAAATGTGTTAGACCAAATTAGTTAGGGTTGTGGTGCTAGGCTTAGGATCCTTAAGAGGATCTTAAAATGTTGACACGTAGATCTTACGAGGAAAGCCATTGACCCAGTTAAGGATCTCCGACACAAAACCTCGGGAACCGGAAATATCTATTTGCATTGTGTAATTTTATTGGTAATTAGGAAAAATGAGTACAGTAGTTCGTTACAATAAGAGTAAAAATAGCAGAGTGTAATTGTAGTTACCTATCGTGTGTGTGAAATGAGTACAAGTGCTCATTTATAGTAGAACTAGCTAACTAAATCCCTAGAATTTCGGCATAATCTTATCATCCGGGATCCCGCTGATTTAATCTTTTAGCCGTTGAATATATTTAATTGGAACGTCTTCTCCGAGTTTCTTGGTGTTATCTCGAATTGACCGGGTCTAATTTGACTCAGTCTTGACCTGGATGGAATAAGCCACTATACAAACATGGAAAGACAATGGTTAGTTTTAATCAGGATCATGTTGGGCAGTGTAAGCACCAACGAACACGGTCAAGTACTTCGACCAACGTTCCTCGACTGTCAAGGCTAATGGGTAATATGAATAAATTGAGAATGAGAAACACAAGGATATAAAGTGGTTCACCCAACAACGTGTTGTGCTACATCCATTGTGAGAACCGAGAGAAACTGCATTGATAAATTTCAATGATTTACAAGAGAGAAACTATGACTACACTATAATTTACACTTTGATACAGTACATTGAGTAGCCAACGAGATGTATAAATAGTGGGATATAGAAGGCCGAACACGCAAGTCTTGGGCGGGAAAGAAGAAAAGGACAAACTAGCCCTGCACCTTATCTCTCTATAGACTAAAAAGGTTACTACACAATGCTCTCCATGCTGCTCCTGGCAAAAGATAATGTTCTTCGCATGTTCCCAAGATTCTTCGGACTGGAGAGCTGATTCTCTTCGGTTGTCGAACTGCTCTGGTTCGGATCAGGCTACATACTTGCTCAATAATCTCCCACTTGGAGACTGATCTGAACTGATCTTTCTGTCTACCAAGTTCTCTTGTTCTCTCAGGTTCTTCGCCTTCTTGAAGAAAAGGCCGTTTAGGACTCTTCAGCCTCAACTTTTGCTTTGAAAGTAAATAAACTTCAAAGGGGGAAAGTTTTTGGTTATCTGCAACTAACTAATGAGCTTCTCCTAGGACTTTCAGGATACACTTCGACTAAAAACGCCATCAGATGTTTGAAGCTCATGTTCTGACTGCTTACTCTAACGTAATCAGCTAAGTTGTGCCGAGTTTACCACTGAACATTCTGGACCACAACATCTAAGCTCGTTGATAATCTGGATGTTGGATACCTCCTTCAACATAGCATCAACCGTATAACGTGAGGATGATGAATGAGGTGTTCTGAAGCTTCTTAGAGCAACAATGATAATACTCATTTATGGGCTCCTATTCTTCCTCATTATCCATACAGGCTTCGCTTCTGTGTACACCTGGCTTTCCATCAACAACTGTGAAAACATGACTAGTGTTGCCGTGAGAAGATGTTCGGTCTTGATTGCATACAAGGATGCGATGCTTCAAATCTGACCTTCCTAATGCACTTCACCATGGTCAAAGTGCCAAGAACCTTGGATGCTCATCTTTTTCACAATGAGAAGAAAGGATTTTATATCTACTCCGCTCCCAATGTTTAGGATATTTCGCACCCTTTCTTGTATTTCTTGTTTTTTGACAATCTCTGAGGCCTGAATGAAATTCGGCTCTGAAGTGCCACTTTCTGCTGATTTACTTGATAGAGAACCAAGTCTTGTTTCTGTCTAACTGAGAATCTCTCATCTTTCTAGCCATATTCCACTATATGGAATCTCCATCCTCATGGCTTTAGACGAGGTGTCTGATACTCCCCTTTAGTTAGCGGTTGTACTTTGCTAACAAGAGTACCGTACCAAGGGTATTGAACAGACAATTCACCTTCCATGGAAGTGAATGTCGACACCCTGATGTCACCAGAACGTCTGACGCTCCTACTGGCTCTAACTCGCCTGCCGCATGGGCTAGTGAAGCGCAGTGAATTCATCTAAGGTTGACTAGTCCTTTGTCTGGATGGACTTCACTTTAGTCATTGTCCCTTGTTCAGTTCTGACAATCGTGACTCATCCAAGGACCCTTATATGTGCAAGGGATACTCCTATACCTTTCATTTTCATCAACGCAGCCAATAAGCCAACTGAAGGCTGAGGCGTCTAAGTGTGGATCTGCACGTTGTTGTGAACGTACTTCCCCTTCGACAAACGGAAGCACTGACAAACACGGCCAAGTACTTCGACAAACGTTCCTCGACTGTCAAGGCTAATGTGTAACATGAATAAATTGAGAATGAGAAACACAAGGATATAAAGTGGTTCTCCCAACAGCAAGTTGGGCTAGTTTCGCTGTGAGAACCGAGAGAAACTTCATTGATAAACTTCAATGATTTACAATAGATAAACTATGACTACACTCTAATTTACACTTTGACACATTACATTGAGTAGCCAACGAGATGTATAAATAACAGGATATGGAAGGCTCAACACGCAAGTCTTGGGAGGGAAACAAGAAAAGGATAAACTAGCCCTGCACCTTGTTTCTTTATAGACTGAAAAGGTGACTACACCATGCTCCCCATGCTGCCCCTGACACAAGATAATTTTCTATGCCTGTTCCCAAGATTCTTATGACTGGAGAGGTGACATTACCAATACTGGGTCCAACCACGACCTTCAGTTGAAGAACTCCTCATTGGTCTTAGGTCGAGATCTTCCCTTCAAACAAGATTGTAACTATCTGACTTGAGCTTCTGCATTTCTGTCGAACTGCATTTCGAACAAGGGGTTAACTCTTCCTTCAAAAGAGAAAACACTTCTTCCAGACTTTGCTTCGGTTAGAGGATACTGCTGATTCATCTTCTCATACTGCTGATGCGTTCATTCCTGTAACCATAACACAAGCTATTGCTGTCACGATGAACTACGATCTGCATGGGACATTGATGAAAGGCTTCCTTAAATATCGCCCTTTGGTTTAGATGAAGTTATCTCTTTATCACAATCCTTCCTAGTAACCTCCTTGGTCCGGATGGACCTCCTTGGTTATGCCCGGCCTTGACGTCAATCTTGGATGTCTTCCTGTATCTTCATGCTGAGGACGTATCTTCTAATCCGGATGAGGTTTAACCTTCCTCGGTCCGAATGATAAGATACATTTCGACCCTAGCACTGGACATGGCTTCAGATCTGGAAGAGGCAAGGCTGCCTTGGTCCTCCTGATCCCATGGCTGTTCCTGATCAAACTAGGCAACTGACCTCCTAAAAAGATACTACTGTCATCCTGCATGAGATGCATTCTGATTGAGATACTTTTCCAACTGACATCGCCTAAGTCGTCGTGCGGTCAAAAATAATAAAAACCTCACTGTCACTAGTACAATGGTAGTCAGGGTCGATCCACAGGAGTTTCATGGTCAAGATAGGTGATAGATTACCAGTTGCAGTGTCACACTACAACCAGAGGGACTAATCTCTACTTTCCCAAAAACAGTCAAAAAACCAAAATCCAAATAAATTCCAAAACAAAGCATAAACTTAAATGGAACTTAAACTAAAACCTAACCTAGCTTGTTTACTAAAATCAGAAGTATGAACCAAATCCAGAAACAAACAAGATCAATCCAAAAGCATAAAGCATTCAAACACATCCAAAGCAATAAAAATGTAAAAAGAGCAAATAAACATTAACCGAATGATTAACTTGCATAAACTCAAATCCAAAGCATTCAAAACAGTAGACAATGAAAACCAAAAACTTTAACCTAATGCTAATGGTTGTCAGACCCAAAAACACTAAGCTGTAAGCTTAAAACAACTAACTAACAATGAAATTAAATGAAGAAACATAAAATACCACAATGGGTTGCTGAAATCCGAAACTTGGAGTCAAAGAAGCCTTAAGTCCACCTTATGGGTCGTTCCTTGCCTGCTGATTTCAACCTAATGGCCTCTATTTATAGTTGTGGAAAATAAGTGACCGCGTCGCGTGACTCTGATATCCACGGCCCGCGTGTAGGTTTATCCCCGTTTTTTCGTCATTTGAATTCTTCCCACCGCCTCATCGTTGACTCAGCGCGGCGTGCCCACATGCATCTCCGCGGTGCGCGTGTTCAGGCCACTGTTTTTGTCTTTATCTCCAAACTTCTTTCATTTTGTACGCATTTAACCCCTGTTTGTAACTTTTCTTTCCAAACAAATACTGACATAAAAAGTGAGAATACCACAACATATATAATATAAAATCATCAAGAATAGGGCTCAACAACGACAAAAATACTTGATATTACTAGGCGTTGTCAAACACCCCACACTTGTGTCTTGTTTGTCCCAAAGCAAGAGAGTTTTTAACAGATTTTAACTAAGACTCAAACAATTTTTAAATGTGTTCAATTTCAAAGCTTATTGTCCCTGGAATTAGAGTGAAATAGTTTGTGAAAACATAACCAGAATATTCTTTGGAATTCATGACTTTCTAAAGAACCCTTGATTACAAGTTTTCCGTCCACAATGAAGTGTACGTACTCATTCAGATTCTAAAGGCCATTAAAGAACTATCCATGACTTTCGATGTTGTCCGTGTAACGAGCTTTCAGAAATACCATCCCAGACCAGACGATCTTAGGTGGCAAGGTGCATAAGTCCCACCCATTTTAAGCTTACCGGCTCGAACAATAAAGGCCACTGATTGACAGTCCCTTCATAGCATGATAACGACTAAAAAGTATTTATTGAAAAATACCAATGCTAAAACATTAAAAAACTATTCGTTTCAAAATTACAACCTATTAAAAATTTTGAAAAAGTTGCTAATTTTTTTTTTGAAAATCGGTCATGTCCCGCAAAAATTTCAAAAACACTCTTTCGGCCGTCCACACCCCACACTTAAAACCGTACAACATCCCCGTTGTAAAAAATTATTTCAAAATAAGGCAGAAAGAGTTACCCCTTAGACGGTTGATTGCTTGATGGTGCTCTATTGTCACAGGTGCAAAAAACACGAACATTTCACGCTTCAGGTTCAGATTTCCAGGAGTTGTAGCGCAACAGTAAAACATGCCAGTGATCATGGCAAGTGGAGGGGGCACGGTGACCCCACACTTGCCTGAAACAACTCCTCTACAGATTCTTCATTCAAGTATTACATGCATCACTCACAAACATACCAAATGCAAAAAGAAAAACTAACTAAAATATAAATAAAGAAACAAAAAGATAGTGTCATAGGTTTGGTGCAAATATCTCCAAAAAGTGAAAAAAAATAAACATCAATCATCTCGGGGTGCTCTGGAAGGACCTGCCTCCTAGTCATGTGCTCTGGCTAGGAAGGGTCGGGGGCGTCATCCCTGCAGAGAGGCTGTCTCCAAAACCACCTCTCCAATCCACGCCAGTTGATCCTCCATGCCGGCAACCCTGTCCTCCAGCCTTTGGACGGCTGTCATCATATTCGACAGCTGTAGCTGTGGCTCTGCTGGTAGGTCTGCAGCTCTCCAGCATCGCCTCGCTGGTCCCTCCTCGTCCCGAGCATGGGCTGGTCGGGGTACTCGCGGTGCCTCTGTCGCCACCCTCACATATCGACCCGCCTGTGGCTGATGAATAATACCCATGTTCTCCAAAGATCGAGTTGATGTGTGCACACGTGGTACCTCCATCAAGGTCGCTATGGTCGCAGCAGTCAGCATACCATATGATCGGGCCAAGCGGGTAATGTAATGCCTGCCAGCCATGGGGCTGCTGCCGGACGCACCCGCTGCTCGGGTGGATAGAGAAATCGCCAAGGCATAGGGCAGATGGAGGAATCTAGTGGGATCAGAAGCCCCCACATGAATGTCATATCCTCGCCGGACACCTTCTCACCCCCTTGCTTCTGCATAACAGAAAATGGAGATGATACGGTACATAAGCTGATGAAGTGGGTTGCGAAGCTGGCTCTCCCTAGCCGACCCTGCCTCAAACTGTACATTGGATGGCGTGGCCTAAATAGTCGCATTGGCAGCCCGATCCGGCTGCCCCTTGATACACACTTGAAGGAAAGGCAAGAAATGGCGGCTCTGGAGCTCCTCCTCCGTATAGATCTCCGTACGTCTCCCAAAGTCCCGGGGACTGCACTCCCTGCTAACTCCCCCTAGTCTGAAACTGACCAGCCTGGACCGTGCCTCCCGTGAGGCTGGTGCAAAATGAAATGTGGATAGGAACTCCAGAAGGAGCTCCGTGTAGACAATGTCGTCCTGGTTGGCCATCAGCCTCTCCCAGCCATGGCACGTAAATGTAAACTCCCCAGCAGACCAGGTGCGGTGGAGAAATGGCTTGATCTCGGCCAACAATCCAGCCTGTGTAAGAATATCCCGGTAAAAAATGGTCGCCTAGAGAACCCGGTGAGAAATCAGCTAGTCCCTCCGTGTCAAGTACTCCGGAGTACTCTCTAAGATCTCGGGGAACTGAAGGAAATGGTGGTCACGTCTGAAAGCCATCTGCACAAATGAAACCACACAAAACAATTTTTTTTTGCAAAATAAGTCCTTTTTCTTCCCCACCGAGGCGCGGCGAGCCGAAGGGCTTTTGCAAAAACCAAACCCCAAATCGTCAAATTCTCGCTTGTTAACTCAATCCAACACCACTACAAGGTAGCCTAAGTAACGACTAGCCCCTCTAGGGTGATTATTTTGCAAACAAAACACCCTACGAGCCATCATTGCCGATTTCTAAGTTTTTCAGTTTTTGAAGAAATCATCCAATTTAACGGCTTAATTGCTTGTAATAACTAGTAGAAACAAGTTAGAACGACATACCTTGATCGTAGGAATCAAATACACGAGAAAAACACGAGAAATTTCTGGTTGATCGGAGCTCTGTAGCGTGGCGTGGTTACAAATGAGACGAGGCACACCTTATAAAGAAGGGTCTGACCGATCATTTCCTGCGACGCGGGTGTAGACTAGCCGCGACACGCGTGTACCCAACTCAACCCCTGCGCATCGGGTTGTTTTGCGTAAGCGCGGCGTGCCAAACTCCATACCGCGACATGGAATTCAAAATTTCCAAAACCTTCGTGTGACCCCACACTTGCCTCGAACTAATAACACCTGCAACGATGATGATAATATTTTCCTAATTACTCCTAAGAAACATTATACCTAACCTATAAAGGATGGGTTGCCTCCTAACAAGCGCTAAGTTTAACGTCTTCAGCTAGACGGCTTCTTCCTACTCTTCACGATCCTCTCGAGGCATCATCCTATTCATCTCGGGTGCAAAGTTGTAAACCATCGTTGCCAGCAATGATGTGAGTTGCGTCATCCGATCGCTGACTTGGCTAATCCACTGCTGCTGTGCGTCCAGGAGCTGGAAGACCTTTGCCTCCCTACATCGGGCATCCTTTTCATATTGCTGATGTTTTAATTCCATCATTTCCATCATATCGAGCATCTGCACCTTGTCAATGGTTGATAGCGGATGTTCTTTTGTTTCCCTCAAGATCTCTTCTTTTCCACCTTCTCCTGCTCGTGTCCATATCTTTCCTTTATCTCTGGTTCCTGGTTCCATCAGCGGATTGCTGCTCCAATACTTATCATCATACCATTGTGGTAGAGATATGGGACTCCCAAACATATTTAACCTGCATTTCCTCGTCCCAAAGGAGATATCCAAATCTCCCGTCTTGCAATCCATAATAGCAGCAGCTGTAGCCAAAAATGGACGTCCCAGGATCAGCGCGGGCGCGTCCTCCAAACTCTCGTATTCCATCACTAAGAAATCCATGGGGTAGAAGAAATCACCAACTTTTACTATCACATTCGTTAACCTGCCCCGGGAAATCTTCGTTGACTGGTCGGCTAACTGCAGAACCGTCTTTGCCGGCTCCAACTCCTCAATCTTGTATTTGTCATACAAGTACCCTGTTAACACGTTAACACTTGCCCCTAAATCCAGCAAGGTGTTCCTAATAACCACGTCTCCCACCGTGACAGTAATCAACGGTGATCCAGGATCTTTCTCCTTCTTGGGCAATGTTCCCAACAATGCCTTACTTGCTTTAACTGTCAACCTCACCATATCATGTGTGGGAGTCTCGCTCTTTCCATTTTTTTCGCACATCTCCTGAAGAATCCTTGTATCTTCAGGAGAATTCTTTAGCTCATCCCACAGAGGTTGATTTATCGATGGCTCAGTCGACTTGTTAGGCTCCTCCTACTTTTTCTTATCCTTCCTATCCCTCTTCCTTTGTTTAATGCCATCCACCATTGGCGGCTCCTCCTCTTGGACCTCCTTGTCCTCCTTAATTTGAGTGTCCTTTTCAACTTGAGCATCCTCCTCCTTCGTATTCTCACCTTCTTCAATCTTAACTCCTTCTTCATTCTTACTATTCCCTTCAACCTCAACTTCATCTTCATATCCTAGTAAGTCCTCTACAGTCACCTTCATCTATTCGGCCTCAACGGTGTTCACATGCTCCTTTCCTGCCCGTTGAGTATGGTTTGGGTTGATTTCTGTAGTACTAGGCAACTTGCCATTGTCCCTCTTTCTTTGATCCTCAGCCATCTGAGCGATCTGCCTTTCCATGTTGGCGATGGCTTTGGCATTAGCCTAAGATTGCTGCTGAGTGGTGTTGAACATTTCATACATTTTTGCAGTCAGGTCTTCTTGGCTTCCTGGGGCATTGTTATTATGAATTGGCCCCCTGTTGTTGTTGTTGTTACTGTTCCCACTTGAATTGCTATTGTTTGCGGGTTGGAATTGCCTAGGCTGATTGGACGACTGCCCTTGATAGTTATTCTGCCTTTGATTGTTGAAATTCTGAGAACTCTGGTTGTACGGTCTGTAAGGTCGTCCATTATTGTACTGCCCGTGACCTTGACCAAAAACCTGATTCACCTCCTGGGTCCTATGTCCTTGTTGGCATCCCTGTTGCTGATTCTGGGGCCCATTCTGTAAGGTAGACATTAACCTATAAAACTTCTTATTCAACTCGCTAATCTCTTTCTTGACCTCCTTTTTCCAATCCGCGTCTACTCCTACTGCTGCAGCTGTGTTCACTGGCGTCTACTCCTACTGCTCCATATAACACGTTCCTTCGGATGACTACGAGTCCATTTTTCTAGATGAGTACATTCAGAATTATTTTCATGATGAGCTTCCGCAATGATTTCTTCCATGCCTAAAGGATAACTAGAGATAGAATGAACATCATCATCAGGTGGTGTTTTCTCCCCCTCGATCTTGGCATCAAGGTTTGATGGATTTTCATGAAAATATTTAGAAACCGGTTCCCCCTCGATCTGCATCCACCTCATGATCACCATTCAATAATCGGATGGATAAAGGGTACCACAATTCATTAGCACTCACATATAGTATGCTAATTAGATACACCTCAGCTCCTTGAATTCCTCGTGACTAATTTCCCGATTCGAACACGGATCCTGTGCTTTCCATAGTAGGAGCTTTGCTACTACCTTCCACACTTATCCATGTTCGTTCCGAGACCCGTCCCGAAATGCCCAATTTGCTTCTCATAGATAATTCTAACACATATGCCCGCACTAGCATATACCAACATTGTTCCTAGACCGCTAGGAATACCATGCACCCTGCTACCTTACTATAACGAAATTTCCTATAGTAATTATGAATTGCCTCGCAAATGCACAGTCGTATACATTGTAGAATCAAATAGGCATTTGAATAAGACATTCTACCCTAAGGCAACAACCAAATAAGGAACCTATAATAAGGCCAAATCAAGCTTCTAAGACTATTCAGTTCCTATTGCATACAACTTTTATGGCATTCGCTAAACAACTAATCAATACTAGCATACATCCCTAATAGTAACTAGCAGGTAATCAAACCATTCGAGGTATTCTTTCTAACAGGCCATCCCACATACACACATCTTAACTCTTCCTAAACTACTAGGAATTCCACCGCACCATGTTACTTTACTAAGACGAAACTTCCTCCAATGATGACGAGTCGTCTCGTAAATGCACTGTTGTATACAACGTAGAATCAAATAGACAAATAAAAGATCCTACCCTAAGGCAACAACTAAACAAGGAACATGCATTAAGGCCATATCAAGCTTTCTAAGGCTATTTAGTTCCTACTACATACAACCTTAATGACATTCACAAAACTACTAATCAAAAATAAACTTTGTTACCCTCATAAAAGAACTCTTATGTTACCCTCATAAAAGAACTCTTACGTTACATAATATCCATGTCAATATTTTTTTCTTCTTTTTTTTTTTTCTACAAAATGAGTTTAACCTTGTTAGAGGAGTTGGCAATAGTGTTTTTGATAGGATTTAGGTAAACAAATAAACTCAAACTCTTAAGTTCACATGCAACCTAAAAAGGATCTATGTTTTCAGTATTGAACCTATAACTAAGAACATCTAAAGGAAACCCTAGCAAATAATTGAAATTTATAAAAGGGTTTACGATTATATACCTTATTGTTATTATAGAAAATAACAATTGTTCCTTGTCTCGTAGATCTCTTGGAAGCAAGCACCACAAGTGTCGTGCCTCTAATGGTTTACACCCAAAAGTCCAAGTGATTAGGTTATTTATCTTAATTGTCTTATTAAGAAAAGATCGCTATAAAACCTTAGAGAAGGATTATAGATTCTACTTGAGAGAGTAGAGAAAATTCCAGAAGACTGTCTATAGGAATGGTGTAGGTTTTGAGGCTCCAGGGAGGGGTATTTATATTCTATAAAGGTGTTATAGATAAGCCTTATTTGAATTGAAATCAGATAAACCTTTTATCTTTAAATTCAAAACCCCTTCACCTCCACTCTATCTTGAACAGAAATGGAAGGGATGAACCCCTATCCACCACTACTCATGGTAGAAGAAATTAAGGATTAATATCCTTTAAAATTTCATCCCCTATCCTCCCTTATTCAACTATTGAACAATTACAATTCAGCCCCTGCACTTTTAATTAATTACAAGTTAATTCTAATTAATTCCAAACTAGTTTATAATTAATTTATCATCACATAATAAATTAATAAACTATTTATTTATCTCTCTATTAACCTTAATACCATTTGGACTACTAAGGGCAACCCAAAAGGACTGTGCTACTATCAATTCAAGTATATACCAATTATAGTTATGGGCTTAGACACCTAATCCAACAGTCTCACGCTTGGATAAGTCTAATAACTATAACTGTCAGTATAACTTTTGAATCGATCAGCAAATTGTAGCTTCCAAAAGCTGCTGCCGAACTCTGACCCAGTCAGTTACGTGTCCTAAGATAAGTGATCATATAATCCTCCATTCTGCAGGATATCATTTGGACATGAGACATGGATTGGAATCAATCTCATTGTCTAAGACTTTGTTTCCCGATTTCTAATTTGTGATGATATAGGACTTCTAATTGAACACATCAATTTAGTCCTGGCTAGGCCCAACACTATAAGTCAACACCAAATTACCAAGGGGCCCAAAGATATCTCTTTTCCTGTTAGGGCAAAAGAAACAAATAAATTTTGACTCATATGCTTGTATTCTTTACTTATCAAATCATGCATGATAATACGGTTTATAACATCAAGTTACTGATGCGTTTACATATTACCAATGTACAACCGACTTGTAAATTATAACTCATATATCTCCGTTTAAGACCATAAGATATTATTGTCTCAGATTTACTTGTGAAAGAATCCACAAAGTAATTCTCTGAGCATGGGTTTATCCAGTACTTAAATCCCTATTTCTAAGTACTCATGAACATTGTAGAAATACTATTGATATGTCTAATTGTTGGATTAGGTGTCTAAGCCATGACTAATAATTTGTATTTACCTAATTGATAGTAGCAAAATCCATTTGGGTTGCCCTCATAGCTAGAGGTTTGGCAGAAATTGCAGGAGAGAGAAAGATTGATTTATTATACTACTAATAAATCAATAGAAATAAAATAAATAGTTTATTAATATATTATGTTCATAATATATTAATTAGAAACTTTATTAATTAATTAAAAATTAATCTGAAATTAATTGGAATTAATTTGGTGATTAATTGAATTAATTAAAGGTGCAGGGGCTGATTTGTAATTACTCAATAGTTGAGTAGTGACTGTCCAGGACAACCATTAAGGAAGTTATATTCCTTAATTTCGAAATAATATATAAATGATAAATAGGTTTGAATTAAAAGATTAAGGTTTATCTTGATTTGAATTCAAAAAGGTTTATCTCTAAGGCTTATCTGGTTATCAGCTGGAAGCTATAAATAGGGACCCTAGGAAACCCTTTTGCTGTGCCAATTCTCCTCATTCTTTCTCTCTGGATTTCGTGACCTCTCTACTTGGGTGTGACTTCATTTGAGGCATGAAATTTTTGTTGCTTAGCTTCCAAGATTAAACTAAATGTTAGTTTTCTGATTTATTTCTTTTAGTAATTTTTTCTGTTGGCCTTTAGGATGTTATTATATGTTCAAAGTTAGAAAACATAGCTCCAATCTAGGTTGCATGTGAACTTAGGATTAAAGTTTATTGATTGCATAAAACCTTTTAGTGGTATAAGAGCATTTGGTTGTTTTCTATTTAAATAGCTATAATTGTTTTTCCTTATTTTTAAGGTTTATTGAATCTAAACCCTAATTTTTTGGCCAAATCGATTTTAGGGTTCGGGTTTTCGAAACCCTAGCCCCTCCCCCCTTGATTTGCGATTTCTACTATTAGGGTTTTAGAAGGTTTTCTTTTTTTGGTAACTGTGATTATTTAATAATTGGATAACCTTAAACCCATTATTTGCTATTTTCGAAATCTAGGGGTTTGAGATAGGATTAAATTAATTTGATTAATTTGTGATGCCTATCTGATTTAATTATTTAATTAATTGTTTAATTAAAAGATTAAAATTAAATCAACTATAGGTCTAAATTTAATTTTAAAATTAATAGTTAATTTCAAAAAAAATTAAAAGATTAAACCATTAATATTTTAAAAAGTTTAAAATACATCTTATATATATTATAATTAAAAGTTAATATTATATGTATAAGATAATTGGTTAGTCAAATCAATAGTAGGCCTCATTTACAAAGCTGATCTATAAGGAGGGTATAAGGAAACTGCCTATAAACTGGCGGTTAAATGGGTATCCACTCTCACCCACCGCTTTCTTGATCAGTGGAGGGTTGTAAGCCGAACGAGTTTGATAGGACCGCCTAATCTCATTAAAAGTATAATGTTATTAATTAAAGTACTAGAACAATTTTTATAAAATCCCAATCTAGTTATTTTAGGAAAAATGTGAAAAGATGCTAATCCATGAAATTGCATATTGCACTTTATGAGACATTAGTGGAGCGTGTGTGGTTTACCGGCACACTAATAGGAGCTCATAAAGAGTGGCAATGGGTATCTCAATGGTATCATTGTTGATGGAGCGTGTGTGGTTTACTGACTCATCAATTCGAGATGATAATTGACTTTGAGGTTACCAAGCTAATTTGCATGGTTATTCACATCTAGTTTGTGATCCTCAGCATCCCAGTCACAAACAGTAGAGCATATCAGAGATTAAACATGCTATTGAATAGTTCAATAAATCTCAAAGATCTAGGAATTTCACTTAATATGATTATCTTCCGCGGTGGAATTGGTGAGTCATCATTCACCTACCTTTATAAAATTTACAATTAGATTACGGCATCCCTCTTCTAAGTTATGAATTATATAGTTGGGTCCTATCCTTAATTATTATTATTGGGTTAATAATGAGGAATTTATATATCTAATTAAAACTATCTTCCTCTATAGATGTCTCCTACTGATGCTTCTGCTTCCCAATCCGCACCACACTCTAACAACAGTAATGTCACTTCACTCCTCTCATTGTGTTCCAAAGTGACATTAGATGGCACGAACTACAATGAATGGATGAGGAATATTAAAATGGTTCTTAGATTTGAGAACAAAGAGTATGTTCTTGACATCGAGCTCATTGAAGTTGACCCCGCCACAGCTACTCCCGAGGAATATGCCTCGTATAAGAAACACTATGATGATGCGACAAAAGTGGCCTGCATCGTGATTGCTACCATGACTACTGAATTGCAAAGATTCTACGAAGTCTACTGGCCTTATGAGATGCACAAAGGACCTTGCAGAAACGTTCCACAAGCGAGTGCATGTCGAGAACTGTGAAGTAGTCCGAGCCCTCATGACCGGCAAGCTAAAAGACGGAGAGTCCGTCTGCACTCACGTGCAAAGGATGCAAGGTTATGTGGAGAGACTGCAGAAGCTAGGTATGCAGGTCGACGAGGAGCTGGCCATTGATATGGTCCTCAACTCCTTACCGAGTTCTTATGACAAGTTTATACTGGCATATCATTTGAACAACACTCAGACCTCTTTGGCTGAGTTGCATAATATGTTGCAGACTGCAGAAGACGGACTGAAGGGTAAAAGCGTACCTTCAGTAAACCCTCCAGTCTTGGCAATTGGACAAGGTAAACGAAAGAAAATGAAGGGCCCTCCCAAGCAAAATTGGAGGGAAAAGGTTCAAGTCGGGTCATTGTTTGGGTCATAATTTATGTTGGTTTAATCTTTGCATTTAATCAGGCCAAAATCCGAGAGTTTCTGGGCTAAAATGAATATTTTATGAGCCTAAATGTGTTTTTCGGTTGGGGACCGAAATACTCCTTCGTTTTTCGGTCATGATGACCGAAGAACTGGGTTGTTTGGTTGGGCTGTTGAGGTCCTCGGTGGGCTTGGGTGTGTATGGGCTTAGGTCTTAGGCTTTAGTATAAATAGCTTTTATTGTGTCATTTGTTAGGTTGATCGTTTTGGAGGAGTCTAGAGAAATAGAGATTTTGTAGCTCAAGCGATCAATAGCACCTTATGTACTAGTCGATTTATTTGATCTAATCGAGTGCATTGAAGGTTTATATTCGTGTTCTTATTTGTTTCGAGTCATACTCGTTTGGATTCCTCACTCTCGAGTGTGTTTGATTGATACCAAGTAGATCCAAGAGCTTTTTTGGACCTACAAGTGGTATCAGAGCCTTAAAATCCAATTTTTTGGTGCTTTTGGTGTCAATCTCTCGAAACAATTACTTGGATCTTGAAGATTTTAGCGTTTTTGGACTGATTTGGTCGAATTTGGGTGTTGTGTTCTTGGTTTTCTTTGTTGTTCTTGGCATCTTCAAGTGAAAAACCATAAAAACGGCGTATTTGATCCAAAAACGTCATTTGCGAAGGTGTTTTAGGCCCTCAGGTGTGCCCTCTCACCATAACTCAGTTTTTGGCTGTCACCTCAGCATCCAGTCATCATTTCTCTCTCTTTACTTTACCCCCGGAAATGCTCACCTTTCACTACCTCTCACTAACTCTCACTTTTTAATTTAAAAACTAAATGTAAATTAAAATAAAACTAATAATTTCTAAATAAGATAATTCATTATAATATAAAAATTAAATACGAAAATTACATTAAAAATAAAACCTAAAAATTTAAAAAACATATTAAACTTAAAATTAAAAAAAAAAACTACATATTTTTTTTAAAAAAACTAGGATCGTCACTCCCATTCTTCCTCCTCGATATCGGGCACCGGCCCCAGTTCAACTCTAGCCCGATAGATATGCTCGACCAAATCTGCACGATGGTTGTTATGGATTTCTTTGCTTTGGACATCGTTTCTATTTTCTAGATATGCCGCCGATCCAATTGGTAGCTGCTCGTATGTTGGCATAACTTCGTCCGGATCATACGTACATATTGCTTTCCCCTCGTCTTCCAAAATCATATTATGTAATATGATGCATGCGTAGATAAGATTTCGTATATGCCTCGGATCCCAAGCCCGTGACGGATATTTGATCATGTTAAAGCGCTGTCGAAGAACTCCAAACGCTCGCTCCACATCCTTCCTAGCCGCTTCTTGTGCGACCTTGAAGATTTTACGCTTTGGATCCATTGGACATGTGAATGACTTCACAAACACGGCATAATCCCGATATATACCATCGACTAGATAATACCAGTGTTTGTAATACGCTCCGTTGACCTGAAACGGACAAAAAGGTGTAACACCTCTATAAATGTCGTTAAAAATCGGCGATTGGTCAAGCACGTTGAGGTCGTTGTTTGCACCTGAAACGCCAAAAAACGCATGCCAAATCCATAAATCGTGGGACGCCACTGCCTCGAGGATGATAGAAGGGTGCCGATGATCGCCTCGTGTGAATTGGCAACGCCATGCATTGGGGCAAGCAACCCACTCCCAATGCATACAGTCAACGCTCCCAAGCATGCCGGGAAAACCATGTTTACTTTCATGCGCAACGTACAACGTTTGAATGTCGTTCGACGTTGGTTTTCGCAAATAACGTTTGTCGTAAACATGGATGATAGTGGCCGCGAACTCGTATACACTTTGCCGAACCGTGAGCTCCGACATCTTCAAATACTCGTCCCATAAATCAAATGCGGTGCCGGTTGCAATTTGACGAATCACAGCGGTACATTTTTGTTCCGCCGTGAAACCCCTTTTGTTCCTAACATCGTATTGCAATCGCAATACGGGATTGATTTCGCTCATATCACGAACTATATGCAAAAATAGTACCTTGTTCATCCGAAACCGACGCTGAAACTGGTACGTCGAGTACAATTGGTGTTCCGCTAAATAGTCGCGGACAAGGAGATCGTGTGTAGCTTCACGATC
Source organism: Cichorium intybus (assembly GCA_023525715.1). Classification (NCBI taxonomy): domain Eukaryota; kingdom Viridiplantae; phylum Streptophyta; class Magnoliopsida; order Asterales; family Asteraceae; genus Cichorium; species Cichorium intybus. Next base: position 60,246,075 of record CM042012.1, read on the forward strand.
TCTGTTTATTTTTGCCCGTCTTGATAACGTATGTTGATTTTGTGAACTTTCTGCAGCGTCGGCGGTTATCTGCGCAGCTTGTCGAAGCAATGATGCCGCTTGAATGGTAGCTTCAAGCAACCAACTCTCGTCTTCCGACGAAGACGACGAATGGAAAAGCACCTCGAATATTGGATCCATTTTTTTGTAGTGTGTTGTGTAGTTGTAAAATGAGTGAGATATGTGTATATATATAGGTAAAATAAAAAGTTTTTTTTTTTAAATTGAAACGGCTATATAGCCCAATACTGCGACGACGCCACATAGGGGGGCGGTGTTCACCGCGAGCTCGCACCTGCTCGGGCTCCCCCTCGCACTGCACACTGGAAGGCCTTAGCGAGATCCAGATCTGCTACAGTTGTTCGGTCACGCTCCAGGTGTTGTTCGGTGGCGGTACTGTAGCAACTAGGGTTTTTGGTGTTTTTCAGTCCATTAAACAGTTGTTCGGTCAGCCCACTATAGGTTTTTCGGTGTGTCATTAGGGTTTCGTGGTTTCCGGTTTCTATAGTTGTTTAACCAAGGTTGTTCGGTATGGTTTTTCAATCAAGTTGTTCGGTATAGTATTTTTTTGCTAGGTTTCTCGGTGTTAAGTGTTTTTCGGTGTGAAGCAAGGTTGTTCGGTCCAGGTGCTACAGTGAAAAAAAATTTCGAAAGGTATTGGTTAAATTTTGGTTTTTCACTAGAAAGTTTTTGGGGTTTTCGATCCGTATTTTGGAATTTGAAGGCTTTTCGGGACACTTGAACCTTTAAAATGACAACAAAAGACGCTTCAGAAACTGGTTGTTCTTCTCAATCGTGTGCTGATATAATTGTCAAATATTATGAATTAAACGAAAATATTGTCAGAGAAGTCCTTGATACGGAAAGTCTTGTTTATAAACATAAAAAGAAGCTGAAACCTCTTCAAGAAGCCTTAGATGCCAAAACCTCAGACTATCACCTTAGGTTTGCCAACGAAGATATTGCTAGTTTGACTGCTGAATTAAATGCATTAAAATTAAAATTTCTAAAGGAAGAATCAACTTTTAAAAAGGTATATGTATCTAGTGAAGTAGTTGAAACTATTCTTGAAAAAGAAACTGTTTGGTCAAACATACAAGGTGAAGGTCTTGGATATAGTGCTGTTCCCCCTCCCTATAATAATAACTTTACTCCACCCCTTGAAACTGAAGAATCTGAGGAATGCTATCTTTCCAATTTCGTTCCAAAAGATCAATCTGGCACCGCTGAGAGTATTGAAATGAACTCGACTGATCCATCTACCTCAAATGCAGATACAGTGAAGAAGGAGGATTAAATCAAGGAGAAGAAATCTACTGAGACCGGTGCCCCTTCTAAACCTTGTGGTGATGGCTTGAACTCAAAAATTCCTAATGCTGGAAATTACAAACCACCAAAGTTTGTGAAAGAAGGTGAACTTCCTGCTGCACAAAGACCAAGACCCACAAATGTGATTGTGCTTCTTATTGTGGCAACTCCTTGAAGAATTCAAAAGGAGAAGGACCAAGTCACAATCTCATTTACCTGAAAAGACGAACGTGCTTCAACTGTGGGATTGTAGGTCACATATCCAGGAACTGTCCATATCGTCCATACATTCCCTTCTACGCACAAGGCTGGCAGAACGCGCTAAGAGGGAGTTCTCGCAAAAGAATGTCCTCAAGATCACAATTAAGAGATGGCAACTGGAATGAAGCCAAGGCCAAGAAGCAGGCCCCCAAGGACAACAAGACTGATTCGAGAGATGATTTTGCCAAATCGAAATCGGTAAGGCCGAGTTCATCTCAACGATCGTTCTCGGGTTCTCACTGGAAAAATAAGCACAAGTCAAGGGGGAGTGCTGCTTCGACATCAAAAGTTGATACATCCATCCGGTCAAACAACAAAAGACCCAAACCAAACTACTGATGGGTAGCAAAAGGCCTCGTTTCCAAATCGTATAACTGTCCTGCTAACTCTTCATGTTCTTTATATGATCAACAGGATATGATATTGGAACAAGTAAAATGTGTTGACAGCAACGACATACCTAGCTTCAAAATGGACTGGATTCCCAAGACCAACTAATCCCGCTTCATGTGCAGGAGGAGCTACGGAGGAATATCATCAGACCTCGGTTTGTTGATAGTAGCTGTTCCAGGAACATCATAGGAGACATCTCTCAACTGTACAACATTCAAATCGTTAATAGAGAGTATGTGTCTGTTGTGGGAGGGAGGGAGAGAAGAAGGATCACGTGGGGTTCGTATCCAACGATGTGTTGAAGATTGGAAAGGTAACTTCGTTCCTGAACTGTTTTGATTCGTTTTGATGACTAATAGTTCAATTTTTGTATATTTTCCTTTTGTTTTCAATTAAATTTGTGCATTTTTATTCATTCTCCTCTATGCACAAATTTAGGGGGAGAATTAAAAAAAAAATCAAAAATACAAAAATATGTCTTTTTATGTCTTTACAACTATCAAAAATCATAGAATTCATAACACTCTTATTTTAATTACATGTTATAATCAGCATACGGGTCTTACAAGTCTCCCCCACTTATAAGAATGTCATCCTTGAAATTTCGCTCTAACACCTCAAGATCAATACGCTACAAACCTGCATATGGTGCTCAGGTTCAAACGGTTCTTGTAAGTTTATTTTTAAATGAGCACTGAAAATTGAATTATCTTCGTTATCTGGAGATATACATTTTTCAAAAAGTCTCTTCATTATCCCGTTCTTATCAGAGTCAAGCGGCGAATTTTGAAAAAATGTCACTTGGGGTAGTGAAAAGTCGCACCTACTGTAGATGTTTTGAATTTCGGTAATAAAAACGTGAGTTTTCCTTTCAGTTCCAGCTGCAAGATACTATATAAACAAGTATGTAGTATCATCCATATCTGCAATCTTTTCAGTCTCATCCTCTCCTACCACTAGTTTATTTGTAAACGAACTCATATTTAAAGTTGAGTTATGGAAAACAGATCTTCAATGAATAATCTATCGAACCCTGGACCTGGTTTCCCGCGAGGAGAGGGTACTTCAAATCAAGCATCTGTAATGGAGTTCGGTGACTCTAACATTCTAGACATTTATTATTTATTTTTCGTTTATCTTTCTAAGGTTTTGTTTGGTTCTGATTTATGGTACAGACTTCCAGATATGCCAACAATGGAGCAACTACAAAGTGAGTTGGAAAATTTTCCCCAGATGAGCATTAATTCGGAAGATCCAATGCCCTCATCTTTAGATTTTGCACTTGAGCAGGCTCCATACCTTCTTCCAGGTTAAATTCTTTTAAATGATTGCTTTTATGAGTATTCAAATTTTGTTTTATCAGCTAACATGTGTTATTTTATAGATCCATTTATGGATGGTTTAATTGATTACAATCCATTCATGGACGTGCACCCAATAAACCACGAGGTTATCCCCATGAATCAAGGATTCATGACCAACATACAAAATGATGATCAAATTCAGACAATTCATCACGACAATGTTGAGATGAATACTGAGTTTGGGGGTGTTTTTCAATACCAAGAACACCTTCAGTTGATTCAAAGAAATCTATAAGGATTTCAGAATCCTGGGTTCTTGGTTGAAAACCAATAATTACTACCGATAGAAGCCACTGATTTTAATGAATCAATGTTCATCTCTGGGTTAGAAAATCAGGATCATGTTCAAATGATCCATAATGATAATAGTACAACTGGGTTCGAACCTTCGAGTTCAAAAAACATAATAGTTGGCAGTGGAAGCAGTTCTAGACATGTATTAAGTAAGGAAATAATATTTGAACATTTCAATAAGCCAATAAAGCAAGCTGCAATGGAACTCAACATTGGAACAACACAGTTGAAGAATCGCTGTAGGGAATTAGGCATCGAACGTTGGCCTTAACGAAAAATTAAGAGTCTGCAAAGTCTTATTGATCGTGCTGAGGTAAACAATTACATTTCTGTTTTTAATTCCTTTATATCATAAGGTTGCAATTACTAAAGTTATTTGTGCCACAGGAATTTGGTAATGAGTTTAGTGAGGCAACAGAATTATCGAGAGATTTAATACCCAACCTAAAAAGAGAGAAAGAAAAGATAATTGAAGGGTCACTATCGGATTTAACTGAACCACCAAGAAACTGAGACAGGCTGCTCATAAGATTGCACATAAGAAAAGGAGAATTCAGGAAATGGAGAAAGCTTCATCAGGAACTCATACACAGCAGCAATCTCTACCATCTAATTCTGGTATGAGTAGTATTAACCCTGATTTACTCGTGTCTACGAGTGAAGAGAATTTTGGAGGCTTTGTAAGTGACCTAGCCTAGTTTCCTCCTTCTTATAGCTACCCGCAACTTGTTCCGAATTGGAATCCTTCCTCATCACTGCCCTACTTACACACGCCCCAAATGGGTCAATATTTAGTCCCTAATCATGGAGTCACGTGTTCCAACCCTATTGAGACTTCATACCTTGGAACTCCTCCTCCAATGACAGAAACCATACCCCTTCCAAATCCTCAATAAGGTACAAGCCAACCCAACGATAACGAAGAATTAAGTGCAGGAGATCTTTTCTCACTTTTTTTTTATTCTCCAATTTAGGATTAGTAGTTCTGTAAACTTTTCTTAATGTATTAGTATAAAGTTACAGTAATGGATTAATTATATCGACATGTTAGTATAATTTTAATAATTTCATCGATTCTAAACAATATTCATATTGTTCCCTTAATTTTGTATTCCTCCCCCACTTGGACTAAAGTCCAAGTCTGTTACTTTGATTTATTATTATTTTCTTGGAAAAATGTCATAAAAGAGCAACTAATAACATCAAATTTGCGTTTTAGGTCATCAAACTTTTAATCGGTCTTATTTGCCCATCAATATTTTTGTTTTTGTTCAATTACACCATTGGATGCGATTTCTACCGGGTATCACCGGTTATATGCCCACTTGGCCTCCACGTCAGCTTTGAATTGCAGATAAGAATTGAAGACTCGTAAAGTGGTTCCTGACATACTTCTTCGAATTAGGGTCACCATCAATGGTGCTAATGCGACTGAAATTACAAGAAATGGTTTGGACCATCTCTCTTTTGTTAGCACCGGTATTGTAAGCCTTCTGGGTAAGTAAACTGGCATGTTGAGTACATAGAGAAATGTGACGATGCAGCTCTTTGGCTCATGGAGTACTTGTTCTTCGTGATATACGGGTTTTTCTGCAGGTTGTATAGCTTTTTCTTCAATTCGTCGATGGAATCCAATAATGGTCCTGTGATACGTTCATCTTTGGGTCTATCTAGGATGACAATTTTCTGATGGTATGTGATTAATAGGATGATAACTCCGACGACTATGGTGGAAATGAAGATCGCCCCACCTAATATGTTGTTAAGGCCGATATCTCCGCCGTCGCTGGATGCGATGAAGGCGATTATGCTAGAGAAGACATCTGACGCCGTCGCCTCTCCAACCACCTCCGTCACTTTCCGAGGAAGAAAAGGTGGGTCGTGGATTGTGCTCTTGGTTGGTGCGATTCAGTGCTTTGTCGGTTACTCTCTGATGTGTCTTTCCGTCACCGGGACGATTTATCGGCCGCCTGTACCCCTCATGTGTTTATTCATGCCCTTAGCTGCCCAAGAAGTCACTTCTCTAAATATGGACGCTGTATCGCTATGGCCGCTGCTCCAGAAGGTCTCTTCCCTACGAATGAATTACGTGAATTTTTGGAGTTACTGAGAAATCGTTGTTTAGGAGTCCACGTGGGCATGTAACCGGTGATATCCGGTAGAAATCACATCCAATGGTGTAATCGAACAAAAAGAAAAATATTGATGGGCAAATAAGGCCAATTAAAAGTTTGATGACCTAAAGAACAAATTTGATGTTATTAGTTACCCTTTTGTGACATTTTCCCTATTTTCTTTTAGAAAATATGTGCACCCAAACCATCACCCTAGTTTTCTCACTGAACCCAAAGATCACCATTCAACAATAGAATGGTAAAATACTAACACATTTCATTAACACTCACATCTAATGTGCTAATTATTTACACTCTCAGCTCATTGGATTCCTCTTGACCAATCCTTGACTCAAACATGGATCCTGTGCTTTCGATAGTAGGAGTTCTACTACAACCTTCCACACCTATCCATGTTTGTTCCGAGACCCGTCCTGAAGTCCCCAACTCGCTTTTCACCGAGAATTTAGACATATATGCCTACACATTCCTAGAACACTAGGATTCCCACCCTAATCCTGCTACTCTAACTAATACAGAACTTTCTCCAATGATGACGAGTCGCCTCGTGGATGCTTCTTAAAGGCTTCATCCTAACAATGAATATACCAATAATTATAGCTACTATTCTACTTAAGAAACTATTTCTACTCTCATGGTTTAAGTCTAGAGTCTTACTACTAAGATCTAGTTCGCTTAAACCACGGCTCTGATACCAACTTGTAACACACGGATTTTTAACACAAAGTACACCCAAAAATTTTCATGCAAAAGTAGGGGTACATTTATATTAAACAAACAGAATACAAGTAGTTATCAATAGATCTTATTCAATACACAATTTTCCCAAGATCAAGCCGGGTATTACATTTTATTACCAAATGATAATACATATTCTTCCATTCTTAATCCTCACGCATCTCCTTACCGTTTCCTGAACCACTATGACCTGAAACTCAATTCAACACACTACAGGTAAGCTATTTAAGCTTAGTGAGTAACATCAACAAAAGAGTTTCATCTAACAACATTTCATCATAGAGATACTTAGTTACTAGGACCCATACACTCCACGTGGTAGAGATCCATACAATCTGATGATAGGACCCATACAGTCCATGTGGTATAGATCCATACAATCTCATGATAGGACCCATACAGTCCATGTGGTAGAGATCCATATAATCTCATGATAGGACCCATATAGTCCATGTGGTAGATATCCATACAATCTCATGATAGGACCCATACAGTCTACAGTTTACCTGACATTTATACATTACACAGCAACAAGCAGACAATGTATAGCAACAGGATTACGTCACTCACCTGAGTATAATTCTTTCCGGATATTCTACGGCTTAAGACTTCTTCTTCCAACTGTTAATATCATTAAGTCTTAATTACTATAGCATCAACATATGTCATACTACTGAACAACTTAAATCCTTTATTAATTCCAATATGATACTCCATGATTTATCAACTAAAGAACGGCCAGGTAGAAGATTAGATAGGGTGACAGGATCCTTTCAGCATTTTAGCCTATCCGAAAATCCAACAACCAGATCCCAAGTAATCGGCCTAGTCACCGTCCTTGTAAGTAAATCAATCGGTATTATTTTCGGAAATTACGAACTGTTATATTAACGACGTTTTTAAGGTTTTTGTTTACTATTGTTGGAAATGAGTATAATATAACATATGGTATACTTATTAAGTTTTCTACTTCTTAACACACAAATTATTTTACAATACCTGATTAAGCTATAGAAAGGTTTGTAGTTACCTTATGACCATTGACCGGGATCTATAACTCCTTCGTTAGGCTTTCGATGTTCTTCCGCTCACTTGCTTACACTCTAGTGCTTAGAAACCTCTATATATTGGCTTTAGATTTATTTGTGTGGTTTATGAGATGTTTTGGGGGGTATTTATACTTGAATTCTTGAATTAACAATTGCTTGCCACTTTTGACAAAAGAGATTATTAATATATATTGTTGAAATTTAAGACTTTCTAGAAACAGCCTGTTCAAGACTGGTTTAGCAGATCCTAAATCCATTAAATTCGGAATTTTATCTGATATTCTGAAAACTCATCTCAATACCTTTTCAAGGACGTATTTTATGTATTTATATGATTTTTCTATGATTTATTATGAATTTTTGAAAACCGAGTATCTAATCTGTCAATTTTGAACTAATCAGTGAAGATTGCATTTTTCACCATAGATAATGTTATTTTCAAGCTTGCTATTATTTTTAAGAATTAAACTAGACTCAATTTTTAAACTTTGTGCACTAGTTTGAGGTCAAAACGTTTTTCCTATAATTAATAATGATTTTTCCAAAAACAGCGCAAAATGGTGATTTTCATATGAAATTGTTACTAAAGTTTTCTTAGCTTTATAACTATTAAAAATCCTAGAATTCATTACACTCTTATTTTAATTATATGTTATAATTAGGATACGGGTCTTATAATTTAGTTTGTTACATGTTTCAAACTAACTATCTAACTACTAAAACTAATATCATCTCTCAGACCAATGCTCCTAGCAGGCTGATTGTGCTTGACCCTACTTTGACCCTTCGTCAAAGGATCTGCAGGGTTCTCTTCAGATGATACCCTCTTCATGATGAGGTTGTTGGAATATGATAGCATAAAACAAACGTAGCGGAAACAAAAACTAAAATCATATTCAACCAGGATCAAAGAATCAAACTTATTTTTGTAACTATAAAATCAAGAGGGTTCAAGAAATACCTTTTAAGATCAGATCTGACCTTGTTAGGATGACGAGAGCCCAAAGTAGAACTCCTCTAATGTAATCGCACCCAAGACAACGATCCAACATACGTTGATGTAGTATGTACCTTTGCTTGAAGTTTTAGCATGTAATACTTAGGGTTTATGAAGAAATCGGCCGTATACCGAGGGTGGGAGGGAGATGGACGAAAATTAGGGTTTCTCACCCCTTTACAACTCAGATCTAGGGTTGTGTTTATAGTGCATCTCATCCCTATCTCCTCCCTTGTGGATCATGACTATTTGAAATTCAAACTGTTGATAATTTCACTTTAGTCCTTTATCCTTTTTAGTTTCTAATTAATAAACTTTTACTTTAGTATATTAATAAACTTAACCTCTCAAGTTTATTTTTCGATCTCTTTTAGCTAAATCGTCTCTTGCGTGTAACCTAAAAGGACCCTACTATTTATAATAATATTAACAACTTGTTATAACGATGGGCATATAACCAACAGTGTCCCATTTGCACTTGTTAAAACAACTATATGGTCTAATATTCCCTAACCTAGGAAGGTGTATGCCATCCTAGACAAGTGTCGTGTTCATCTAATGAAACAACCCTTAGGCAAGTGATCAAATATTCCTTTGCTCTACAAGATATCCGTATGAACATCTGGCATGGATTTCTGTCAGTCTCAAACATTCAAGATTATGTTTCCCGATAGAGATTTGTGATGATCACATCAAATTGCACTATTAATTCTATATCAATTCAGTCTCGATACGCCGTACACTTGCTGCCAGTACCAAATCATTGAGGGGCCCATGGATATCCCTTCTCCTGTTAGGGCAGAAGGAACAAATAAACTTTGACTAGACAGATATCGCCTACTCATCATGTTATACCTGGACATTCCCTGTATAGCTGCCGGTTACGGACAATGTTGGAGAAAACCAAGGCACAACAGACTGCAGGACTAAGAATCAATGCATCTCCGTTTGAAGAATATAATATATTACCATCTTAGAATTACTTGTGGAAAATTCCATGAAGTAATATCTAAGTGCGGGTTACTCCAATACTTAATCTCCATTAAGTACACTTGAGAATTAACTCATCTCCATGCTATGTCCATCTCTATGAACAATCCACCAATTCCTCATGTCAGGCTTGAATCAATACTAACTCCTAAAAGTATGACTGACTGTGGACATTTTGAATAATAATTAAATTATTCAGGAAGTTTATAAAACATGCAAAATCGGAACACAATGATAAACTAATGAAATGACTGCCTTTATGCATATATTATGTTCTCCACATAATCTTCAAATCAGATAGAGTCTTTCATTGCTTAAGTTCCCAACACTAATCAAACCACACTATCCTTACTCAAAGCCAATTCATTTGTAAACCTTATACAAATGGACTTAGCATGATGATCTTTCTTAGTCTGGGACATTGACTTAGTGATCAGATAAGCTATCTTGCCTTTTCTGATATAACTCTATTAACTGTGATGTCTCTTTTGGTAAGAACCCGGATCCTAACTGCGTATAAGAACCGTCTCTATTAGTTTAGAAGCTAGTATTAGTGTGCTTCTTTACACTAAGTTCTTCCGTACTATAATATATCAAGAACATCTTAAACATTTAAGATATTTCTTGACTTCTATCTACTGACTTTTGCCAGGATCAGCCTAATGTCAACTCATCATGCTCTAGGCATATGATACATTAGGTCTCGTACATTATGTGATTGATCCTTCTGCAAGTGCATATGGGACTCAACTCATCTCATCCAGAACCTTAATGACTCTGTGTTTCACTCAGACCTAAACAATGATACAGAAACTTGAATCCCTTATAGGATTCTTGTACCTCTGGATCCCGACTGTTCATGTACTCTAGCTTATCCTTATGAAGCACTAAGTTCTATCTCCATAGATCATGATTCTTCATATGCAATAGGTAACTCCTGAGTCATTTGTAGCATAGCATTTCTCATTTATTTAATATTTCTCGATATAGGGACGTTTACATGAGAACTTTGCTATCTGCGTACAACATAAGGTAGACTTCAGTGCTCCCACTAGCACTGACATGTATATGATTCACTTTTGTTTCTCAAATCTTTATGAAGCACTCAAGTCTATCTCTATAGATCATGATGCTTCATATGCACTAAGTCTCTCCTGTGTTAGTATTAGCATAGGAATTCTCATTTATTTCATATTTCTCAAGATAGAGACATTTACATGAGAACTTTGCTATCTGTGTACAACCTAGGGTAGACTTCAGTGCTCCCATTAGCTCTGACATGTATATGGTTCACTTTTGTTTCTCAAACAGCCAAACTCTTTTGACTTTCTCATCGAGACAAAATTCCATTTTCAAGACGCTTGTTCAAGTCCATCAATAGACTTCTTAAGCTTACACACTCTCATTCGGATATTTGGACAGTACAAAACCCATAGGTTGTGACATACACACATCCTCTTAATGTTTTCCATTAAGGAAAGCGGTTTTTACATCCATTTGCCATATTTTGTAATCACCGGCCTATGTTGTGGCATACAATATCCAAATAGACATGATTATTGCCACTGATGGAAAGGTTTCCTCATAATCAAGCTTTTGAATATGAGTATAACTCTTCGTCACCACTCTGGTGAAAGGTTTTATGCAATCAATAAACTCAAACCCTAAGTTTACATGCAACCTAGATTGGATCTATGTTTTTTCATCATTGAACATGTAATAATAGTCCTAAAGGCCAAACAAAAATTTACTAAAAGAAATAAAGAATAAAACTAACCTTTAGTTTGAATCTTGCAAGCTAAGAATCACAAATGTCTTGCCTCAAATGAAGTCACACCCAAGCTAGGGAGGTCTTGAAAATCCAGAGAGTTAGGGTAAGAATGGCGCAGAAAAAGTGAGGACCAGGGGTCCCTATTTATAGCTTCCAGCTGATATATTAATAAACTATTTATTTTATTTCTATTGATTTATTAATCATATAATAAATCAATCTTTCTCTCTCCTGGTATTTCTGCCAAACCTCTAGCTATGAGGGCAACCCAAAAGGACTTTGCTTCTATTAATTAGATAAATACAAATTATTAGTCATGACTTAGAAACCTAATCCAACGGTCTCCCACTTGGATAAGTCTATGACTATAATTGTCAATTTACCTTCTAATTAATCAGCAAATTGTAGCTTCTAAGAAACCGCTGCCAAACTCTGACCTAGTCAGTTCTGTCCATAGATAAGTGATCATATGATCCTCCGTCCAACAAGATATTTCCAGACTTGAGACATGGATTAAGATCAATCTTAGTCCGATACTCTGTTTCTCGATTTTCGATTCGTATATGACTTTAAGACTTCTAATTAAACACATTAATTTAGTCCTAGTTGGCCACACTTTCAGTCAACTTCAAAATCATCGAGAGGCCTACAGATATCTGTTTCCCATCAAGGTCATGGAACGAATAAGCTTTGACTCATATGCTTATATCTTTTACCAGTCAAATCGCTCACAACAACACGTTTTATAACATTGAGTTACTGATGCATTTTCGTATAGTCAATGAACAATTACCTTGTAAATCATAAGTCATATGTCTCTGCTTCAAGATCATAAGATGTTATCGTCTTAAAATTGCTCGTGATATAATCCATGAAGCAATCCTTTGAGCGTGGGTTTATCCAATACACAAATCTCCATTTTCTAAGTACTCATGAATGTTGTAGAAATGTTGTTGCTATGTCTAACTCCTTAGACAATCTACAAGACAATTCATGACAACCTTGATTCAATACTTACTTCCTAAAGTATGAGCAACTGTGGATGTTTGAATAATCATATTATTCAGGAAGTAAAACATGCAAAGTGAAACACAATGATAAACAATTGACAAATAGTAGTAAACAATACTCGTCAATAAATCTCTATTATTAAATCACCAAAGTCAATTACATTTACATTGTTACAAGTTTCAGAAACCTATCTAATTACAAAAACTAATATCATCTCGCAATCCAATGCTCATAGCATGCTGATTGTGCTTGATCCTACTCAGAGCCTTTGTCAAGGGATCTGCAGGATTCTCTTCAGATGATACCCTCTTTACAAGGAGGTGACCTTCTTCTACCCTATGCCTGATGTAGTGGTACTTTCTGTCGACATGTCTGGACTTTCCATGATCTATCGGTTCCTTTGTCAAAGCAACCACTCCTTCGTTATCACAGAATAGTTCCATAGGCTCCTGAATACTCGGGACTACTCCAAGGTCACCGATGAAGTTCTTCAGCCAAGCCGCTTCCTTTGACGCTTCACTTGCTGTTATGTACTCTGATTCACAAGTAGAATTAGCCACAGTTTCTTGCTTCGAACTCTTCCAAGTAACCGCTCCTCCATTCAAAAGAAATACCCAGCCCGACTGAGACCGACCTTTGTCTCTATCTGTCTGGAAGCTGGCGTCCGTGCACCCGCTAACTCTCAATGTATCACTGCCACCAAGGACTAGAACCATGTTCTTCGTCCTCCACAGATACTTGAGTATATTCTTAACAGTTATCCAATGAGCTCTACCAGGGTTTCCCTGATAACGACTGACCATGCTCAAAGCGAAGGACAAGTCGGGGCGAGTACATGTCATAACATACATGATCGACCCTACCGCTGAAGCGTAAGGTACCTGACTCATGTCAGATATCTCCTCATTTGTACTCGGGCTTTGAGTCTTACTCAATTTTGCATTGCTCTGGATAGGCAGCTCTCCCTTCTTGGAATTTTCCATACTAAACCTCTTTAGTACCTTATCCAAGTATGTACTTTGACTAAGTCCTATTAGTCTCTTCTTCCTATCTCTCAATATTCTTATCCCGAGAATATAGGCAGCTTCTCCTAGGTCTTTCATGGCGAAACACTTCCTAAGCCAAGACTTGACATCTTGCAAGGTTGGAATGTCGTTTCCCATGAGCAGTATGTCACCAATATATAGCACCAGAAAAGTGACTATACTCCTACTAGACTTGACATACACGCAGGACTCATCTTCGCTCCTAGAGAAACCAAAATCTTTGAGTTTCTCATGGAAACAAAGATTCCAGCTGTGAGAAGCTTGATTCAATCCGTAGATTGATTTCTCAAGCTTACACACCTTATTAGGATGCTTTGTGTCTACAAAACCCTCTGGCTGATTTATGTAAACATCCTCAGCCAACTTCCCGTTAAGGAAAGCAGTTTTGACATCCATTTGCCAAATTTCATAGTCATGAAACGCAGCTATAGCTAGCATTATCTTAATGGACTTAATCTTGGCCACTGGTGAGAAGGTCTCGTCATAGTCAACCCTCGGGGTTTGAGTAAAGCCCTTCGCAACCAGTCGAGCCTTAAAGGTGTGTACCTTTCCATCCATGTCGGTCTTCTTCTTGAAGATCAACTTGCACCAACCTGTCTTTCGACCTGGTGCATTGTCAACCAAGTTCCAAACTTGATTGTCATACATGGACTTGATCTCGCTGTCTATTGCCTCTTTCCACTTGGCAAACTCAGGGCCTGTCACTACTTCCTTGTAGTTAGCTGGCTCATCCAAATTTATCAATGTCCTATCACTAACAAACTTGTCACCATCCGTAGTTATATGGAAACCACAAAACTCGGGTGGCATGCTAACTCTATCGGAGCGTCTAAGAGGTAATGATATATCTGTTGGACCAACAGGACTTCTTCCTCATGTTGGGTGCTAGTTTCTCCTAAGGTTGTATCATCGGATGACTCTTGAATCTCTTCAAGGTCAATGGTACTCCCACTGTCCTCTTTGAATATGAGCTCTCTCTCTCTCGAAAGACTCCTCGTCTAGCTACAAATACCACGTCCTCACTTGGTCTGTAGAACAAGTATCTAAAAGACTGTTTCGGGTATCCAATGAATATACACCTCTCATTTCTCTCTGCGAGTTTATCATGAGTCTCTTGTCTTACGAAAGCTTCACAATCCCAGACTTTGATATGTACTAACGAGGGAACTTTCCCTGTCCACATCTCATGAGGTGTTTTGGCAACCTTTTTAGTTGGGACAAGATTGAGGATGTGGGCAGCAGTCTCTAAGGCATACCCCCAGAAGTGGATGGGAAGAGAAGCTCGACTCATCATGGAACGAACTATGTCTAACAGGGTTCAGTTACGCCTCTCAGAAACACCGTTCAACTGTGGTGTTCTGGGAGGTGTCAACTGTGAAACTCTTCCACATTCCTTAAGATAGTCACGGAACTCGATACTAAGATACTCACCGCCTCTATCGGATCTAAGCATCTTTATCTTCCTGCCCAATTGATTTTCTTCTTCATTCTTGAACTCTTTGAACTTTTCAAAGGTATCTGACTTATGCTTGATCAAGTAAATGTTGGATTACGGTGTCTAAGGCATAACTATAATTGATACATATTTTTGAATTGATGGCAGCACAGTCCTTTTGGGTTGCCCTCATAACCTGTCCGAGGACAAAATTGCATATAGAGAGAAAGATTGATATATTATGGAAATAAAATATTAATTAGAAAAGAGGATTAAATGATTTATTAATATATTATGAGAATAATATATTAATTAGGAATCATATTATTTAATTAATGATTGATCAGAAATTAATTTGAATTAATTTAGGGATTAATTGGATTAATTAAAAGTGCATGGGCTGAATTGTAATTGTTCAATATTTGAGTAATGGACAACCTGAAAACCCTAATGGGTTGGACGAAATCCAAGGCTTGGAGCCTTGTGGATTTCGCAGCCCATGGTGATTTATATGGCAGTGATAAGCAGATCCCTTTATCTGATAAAAGCCTTATCAGATCAGGATCTTAAATAAGGCAGTTATACTCCTTATTACTTATCACCTGGAGGCTATAAATAGAGGCCCCTGGCACCCTCATATTCACGCCAATTTGAGGTGTTCCTCCTCATTCTCTCTTGCTCTCTTCCTTGCCAAGTTCTTGGGTGTGAGCCATTAGAGGCACGACACTTGTGGTGCTTGCTTCCAAGTGATCTAAGGATCAAAAGGTTAGTTTTCTTATGAAATTTATTTTGATTCTTATCCTGTTCATAGTTATAGGTTCAATAGATGAAAACACTGATCCTTTAGGGTGCATGTGAACTTAAGATTATTTTGTTCATAGTTTGCTTAAAACCCAACAGTGGTATCAGAGCTAGATCTGTTTTCTGTTGAACTGTTATAATAATTGAACTGTTAAATGGATTTAAGTGGAATTAATCATTGGTCTCAAGGAAATCGACATATGCTAGGGTTTTTAAGAATCCCTAGCCTCCACCCATAGTTGGCGAAAATAAGGAGGTGCTCCTTAGGGTTTCTTTAATTTTGGTAATTGTGATAATCTAATAAATGAAACTCTTGACCCTTATTTAAGATAACTTGGTGGGCAAGATTAGGATTAAATTAAAATTGTTTTATTAACTAATCCTTATATGATTTAATTAATTTAATTAACTGTTAATTAAAAGATAGACATTAAATCACCTTAGGTTTAATTTTAATTTTTATTTAAATAGTTTAAATCTCGAAAATTAAAAAGAAGATAAACAGTTAATTAAAAGAATAACATTAAATAGTTAATACCTATATGTATAAGATTAAGTCAGTCAAATCGCTAGTATGCCTCATTCAGAAAACTGGTCTATAAGGGGGGTATAAGGAGACTGCCTATAAAATGGCGTTTGAATGGGTATCCACTCTCACCCACCGCTCCCTTGATCAGTGGACTGTCGTTAGCAGAACGGGTTTGATGAGAGAAACTAGTCTCATTAAAAGTATAATGCTATTAGTGACAAAGTACTAGAACCTTTAAAACCCAAACTCTAGCTACTTAGAAAAATATGAATAGTATGCTAACCCATGAAGTCACACATTACACTTTATGAATCATTAGTGGAGCTCATGTGGTTAACCGGCACGCTAATAGGGATTCATAAAGAGTTGTAATGGGTATCTCATGAATTATCATTGTTGATGGAGCTCGTTTGGTTAACCGGCACATCAATGTGAGATGAAAAATGACATTGAGGTTACCAAGTGACTTGCATGGTTATTTCACATCTTGTTTTTGATCCTCGGCATCCCAGTCACAAATAGAAGAGCATAATCCGAGATTAAACATGTCATTTACCTTGGTCAATGAATCTCACAGATCTAGGAATTTCATTAAACTGAAATTGATAATAGCATATCTACCTTAATGACCATTATGTTGTGATTACGGCATCCCTCTTCACACCATAGTTGGGGCATTTTGGGTCCTAGCATTGTTAAATAAAATTGGGTAATTATTTATAAGGATAAAAGTTAAACTAATAAATTTTGATCTTATAGATGTCTGAAGATAGTGTCATCTCTCCTCCTCCTCCTCCTACACCCATTCCTGAGAGCTTCAAGAAATTCTTACTAAATATGAATAAGCTGACTAGACTTAACTACGTGGATTGGATCTACCAATGGAGATTGGTTATGAGATACGTAGATAAGGAATACATCATCGACTTCCCACTTCCCTCCCTACCTAAGCGTGGTGTCACCCACCCAACAGTTGATTGACCACCATAACTTCCTGATTAATGAGGACAAAGAGGTTTGCCTTCTCATGCTATTAACCATTGGCCCCGCCATCCGTAGGGATTTTGAATTCCTGGGGCCACATGAGTTAATACAGCTGGTTAAGGAAAGGTTCCAAGAACCAGTCATTTAGGAAAAACTTAGGATTTACAAAAGGCTTGGTAAGATCAGGCTGAAAAGGGGAGGAAGAGTTGGTCCACATTTCCTTAAGATTGAGGCATGCTTGGAAGAGCTGTGCCAGCTTGGTCATCCAATAAATCATGAATAGAGCATCACCAGCTTGGTCATCCAATAAATCATGAAGAGAGCATCAACTGCTTACTCGCCTCTCTGCCTAAGGAGTATGAACTGTTCATACAAGTATACAATGATAGGAACCAACACAAGACCTTCAGGGAAATGTTTCCATTGTTGACCCTTTATGAGTCACTCTTGAGAAGGCGTGGTCCAGCTTGGAAGCACATCAGGAGTCCATCTGGACGGGTCCTGGGATGTCTTAAGCTGGGAGTCCATGGGACAAGGTATAGTTACAAGAAGATTGGAAGAAACTCCAAAGCCACACAGTTTGTCAACTCAGGTATATCTAAAAACTCAAAACTCCTAATCCTTAATTCCTTGATACAAGATATGATAGTCACATTTGCTTTGTATGCAGGGTCTCGGTAGGACGCAGGATATTGACACATGAGAGCATATTCAGATTGGATCTCGAGCTCATGCAAATTTTGGAGTTTTGTTAGCTATTTTTGGCATTGTTATTAGTCAGTAGATAGTATGACATTGTTTTACATAGTACATTGTTTGAGGATTATTTTTTGAATTAATAAAAGTTATATTCCTTTTTTTAAATGATTGTTTAAATTATCCTTGAAATATTGTGTGAATATAACTTGAATGTTGATTGAATTTATGGATTCTGTTTGTATGATTGTTAAAATGAGTTTTATAAAAATAACTTCAATCAAAGATCCAATGGACAGGATTTTGGAATCAATTGGCTTAGAGTCACTTGATAAAGTTAGTTCTTGATAAAATTGGTCATCACAAGAAAATGAATCAACCAAGGATCTAATGGATAGGATCTTGGAATCATTTGACTTAGAGTTAAATGATGAATTCATATCTAGAACAATTAACAAATTCATAAAATTTACATAAGAATGTAAAAGAACATTTAGAGCAACACACACAATGGTTATTGTGTACTGCTCAAAATGATCAAGTAAAACACAAATTAGTTATACTTCATAATATTTGCCATTGGATATGACAAATATAACTTCACTTGTCGAAATAAGTGATTAATTGAAACCTTGAATTGTCCAAGGGTTTCAAGGGAAGTATAAGATCAACAAAACTTGAGTAAAACATAACTGTGAGAATGCTTCGCAGTAACCTTCGCTCCTGTTGCAAGACTTGAGTCCGTCCGAATCTTTTTGGCATTTGCAGCCCATAAAAACTTTGATGTCTACCAAATGGATGTCAAATGTGCCTTTTTAAATGGCGAAGTTGAGGAAACAGTGTATATGGAACAACCACATGGTTTTATAAATAAAAAAAATACCCAAATCACTGTTATATCCTTGACAAAGCAGTCTATGGGCTAAAGCAAGCACCAAGGGCATGGTACGAAACTTTAACCCGGTTTTTAAAACAATCAAACTTCAAACAAGGTTCTGTTGATCCTACTATCTTTCGAAAGAAAGTTGGTAATCATCTCATGTTAGTTCAAATCTATGTGGATGATATCATCTTCGGATCAACAGACGCTGATCTTTCAAAAGATTTCGAAATCTTAATGAAAAGAAAGTTTCAAATGAGCATGATGGGGAAGATAAATTTCTTTCTCGGACTACAAGTTAAACAATCATCCGAAGGCATCTTCATAAATCAAGAAAAATATACAAGAAGTCTTTTGGAAAAATTTGGGATGGAAATCTGTTCAAATGCGAATGTTCCCATGGCTGCTGGTACAAGACTTACACATTCGCTTGACAAACCGGCGGTTGATCAGAAAGTCTACAGGAGCATGATCGGTTCTTTACTTTACTTAACTACAAATCGTCCAGATATCATGTTCTCAGTTTGTAATTGTGCACGATATCAGGCGAATCCAAGAGAACCCATCTAGCTGCAGTCAAGACAATCTTTCGCTATCTTTATCGAACTCCTTCTCTTGGTTTATGGTACCCTGCTAACTCAGGCTTCTTTCTACAAGCCTAGTCCGATGCTGATCTGGGAGGTTGTGCACTAGATCGTAAAAGTACTTCGGGTGGATGTCAGTTTCTAGATGGCAAGCTCATCAGCCGGCAATAGAAAAAGCAAACATGTGTATCCATCTCCACAGCCGAAGCTGAGTACATAGCTGCTGCTGCATGCACTTCTCAGATGATCTGGGTTCAAAGTCAACTACGAGATTATGCTATCCACATACGAAGAATACCTCTATTTTGTGACTCACAAAGCGCCATACGAATATGTCATAATCCAGTCCAGCATTCGAAGACCAAACCCATTTCTCTCCGATATCACTTCATTAAAAGTCATGTAGAGGAAGGAAATATTGAGTTCCATTTTATTCATATAAATGATCAGCTGTCAGACATCTTCACCAAAGCTCTTGATGAAAAAGCATTTACACGAATCATTCATGGGCTAGGCATGCTTGAGTCATCCGCAGTTCCAAATACATAATCAGCTAAGTACCATCAACCAAATATCTTTGTAATTTTTTTCTTTTTTTTTCTTTTTTTTTCTTAAATAAGTTTAAGTTTTTTTTTAGTTTTCTTATTTTTCTTTATTTTTTTTAAATTTTTTGTTATCAGAAGCGATACTATTCATAAACGAACATTCGGTTCCGTTCGGATAAGGTTTTACTAAAAATATTCAAAGTACATGAGTCACTGTTCACATCTGACACTTCGGTTCGCTTCTGATTATACTAAAATTCTTACTTCTGCCTATAGCAACGTACATGTCTCTTTCGTCCGAATCCAAATATTGCAAAATCTCATACACAATTAAAGGACAAAACAGGGTTTTTAGAGTCTATTAAGCATATCTCACTGCACTAAAGGATATTTGGGACTCATATTGCAACATTGGTAACACTTCGGATGATCTGATCATGGTTAAAGACCTTTTGACATGTCCATATCTCGTACAAGCCTATATGTAACCCTCATGTCTTACTTGCACCCAGTGTTTCTACCCTTCGCATAAGCACATAACTAATCAAGAAGACTTAGTTTTTTCAGGATATGTTCCAAGTGTTGCGTGGTAGTAAACATCTGACAATTCCTGATACGAAGAAAATAAATTTAATGTCAATTTCACTAATGGGATTTATGAAGTTATTTCTGAAAAATTCATTTACACAAGTTTCCCAAAATGAATAAGGTGAAATAATGAAGAGCACGAAATGCTACAAGCACAATAGAATGAAAATAATTCCAAAGGAAAGGGAAAAGCTAGAAAAGCACTTACACCAAACTTAATGTCTATCTTCGGATACACTAAAGAATCAACACCAAGATTAGCAATATACGAAGTACTCAAGGCGTACCCCCTGTCTTCAATGAAACAATCAGTATCTCCTGTGACATAGTTGAGAACCGTGTTGGGGGTATGAACATCTCAGTAACTCGTCTTCAGTGACAAGGGTGGAGTAGTGCACAACTTTCAAAGGCTTGTCATCCGTAAGGCGTGTCCAAATACTCTATCTGGTGAATCGAGATAACTTTTATTCATAACAATCCCATAATACTTCAACTTACAAAATAAGAAAAGTAACTGTTCGTATCAGGATGTGTCATCTAATTTACTCTATGTAATACTTGGAAACTTATAACAGCCTACTAAGTTTACTCAACATCGAAGGTGGAATACTTACACTAGGTAAAGATATCCATGTGAAAGCACCCTACATTAATGTTGTTCGGATATGAATGTGTCATAAGGACTTCCTAGAAAATCAGCTCTCATCTTTTGAACTGAACCAAAAATCCTACTTTCACAAAATTGAATGGATCCTTGTGTTATTACTTCGGATGGGTGGCATGACTGAAATATGAGCAGACTTCGGTTATAACTTCCAAAACTCGAAAAAGCCAAAAATATACTTTTATTTTTATTTATTAGTTTTCTTATTATTATATTGTATGGCAATTATGTCTGTTGGGATTCAACGAGATACCTGGGATCCTCACTGATCCTGTTTTGCATTGAGAGATGCAGGTACCAATAAGCATCAAGCACAACAGTTACCTGGGGATGATGTAGCTGTCACACCGTTAAAAATGGAATGTCCCCTCAACTTACGGATAACGTGGAGAAACCCCATTCGACCGTTTAAAAACACGCATTAAATGCACATTTTCTCTCCAGTCATCGTCACAGTATATAAACGGAGCAACACTTCCATTCATCCCTTCCGTTTCCAAATTCTCAGAACCTGTAACTAAAATTCCCAAACATTCCCAACTCTCAAAACTCAAATTCAATCACCATGGCTACCGATGATATTTCACTCACAGCAGGGGATGCTAATTCTGTTCCTGATCTTAACCCCATGTCGGCAAACCACATTGCAAACTTGGACCCTGAAGCTTAGTCATCAACAATGGTGATGCTGGTTGTATGTCTGCGACATTCACCCCTTCACCACGCCATGACTGCAAGTGCTCAAGTTCCAAAGTTATGGGTAAACAGGGCACACCATACTGCACGTCTGAATGCAGACGGTCAATCGGTGTCTTTGAGATTGTCACCTCGACGATAACAAGAAAACAATCACCATCAAGAACGAACAATTTGCAAAAATTCTTCAACTTCTAGTGTCTGGACGGTTTCAAATGGCATCTCAATCTAAAATCTTGAACATACTTAATGAGATGGGGCATACACCGATCACTCGAACAATGAGTTCCTTCAAAAAGAACAAATTGCCTTTCGTCTGCTTACACATTATTGCAAATTCACTATGGCATTTACTACAATGTTCCAATGGATTATGCTTCGATTCTATGGACAGACTTCACTACATGTATGAAGCATACGAAGCGGGCTACAGACATCGCATCAACATGCTTCTGGGCACTTATCGTCCAGGCCATCTACGCTCATGAGAAGGTACCTGTGCCTTCGGACTTTCCTGTCCATGAATTCAGCCTTCTCCAAATTCCTTCAAGTTCAACTTCAGATGATAGAATGGAATTTATCACCCAAATCCCTAAGGCAATGCTGTGCAAGGTGCCAGATGACAATATCACCTTGATCGAGTACTGAACGAGGAAGAAAACTCATGCTGTTAAACCAACAAAGAAGAAACATGCGCAATCTCCCAGACCACCAACACCTCGATCAGAAGACAACGAAGAAGAAGAAGAAGAATATTCTCATCCGGAGGATACCACCATTCCTCCATCACCAAGTGAGACAACCACTTCAACGGTACCACCTTCTGATCCCTTTGTTTCTTTAACCGAAAATCCGGTGGTGTCAGCACATATGACCACTGTCAAAACATCTCATGTGGAGACAAGTCATATTGAGACCCCTGTGCACACATCTGATGCGGACACAAGTCTCACATCCGGTAATCCAACTGCCAAAAATCCACCATCTCCACCACGAAAGAATACCACACCCATTTTCACCTCAACAACAGAAGTCCCACCTTCGATTCATTCATTCTTCATGGATGATATGGCTGATTCTCCCTCTTCCCATGAAACCAACATAACAGAGGAGGATTATTTTGAAACAGCCCCAATACAAATTCAAGACGAAGATGATGATGAACCAGACACAAGCCTGATGTCCATGAAACAATTTCGCCAACTTAATGCGAAGTTGAATGTTTTAATACAAGCCCAGACCACATACACTTCGGACAAAGGGTCTGGTGCTACCACTGATCACTTGGAGGAGTCACTTACATCGTTTGAGGAAACCATCACCAAGAAAGTCAATAAGAAAATAGATGACGCAATCAAAGTTGTGGAAACCGATGTCAAGCAGCTGACACGAAACGTTTTGGAGAAAATTAACTTGAGATGTAAGGCAGTAGAGAAGCAAGTTGAAGAGAAAACACAGAAAATTCAGGAACAACATACAACAAAACTCACCGAAGTAGTCAACAACCTCAATTTTGCCCATACAGAAGTTCAAGCTAAGCTTACTTCTTTGTCTACTTCGGTTGAGAAGCTCTCAAAAAGAAGTGCTAAGGAATTTGATGTTCAGTTGAAGAGTTTACGGAAAGATGTTGAGGATGCAAAGACTTCCCACTGATGAATCCAAATGACTTCGTTGTACTTGTTGAAAGATTCTTCAATCTGAACCAAACAAGAATATCCAAGCAGGTAGGTCTAACAAGAAGTCAAAGGTTAATTGGAAGGTTTTTGGGTTCGTATCTACGAAAATTCTCCCTATACGATTATGAAATAGCAAAACTTTTCAAGCAATCTGTTCCAGCTGCAAATAAGGAGCTTACTGGAATATCCAAAATCAGCGATGGAAAGATTCTACAGAAACCATGGGGAGTTGTTTACAAGGGAAAGCTTACAAGGAAAGGTCCTCTGAAGAAGTTGTTTTTTGACATGGACGAGAAAGAGAAGTTTCCCTCAATCTTTTTGGAAGGAATGATTGCAAGGGTTACAGTCAACAATGAAAACCCTGATGATGCGAAGTTGGAGCTGTGTAATCATTTGAAGTGGTGGTTACGAATTCGGAGGGAATTGATCAAGGCGTTTCACATGTTATAGACTTCGGATACCTGGCATCTTCACCACAAAGGGGGAGAATGTTAGGATTCTGATTGTGATGATATTTGTTATCCGAAGTACTTATGTTCCTGTCTGAATCTTATGAAGTATGCGAAGTGAGATCTTGATACGAAGTTGGTGTGCTTATCAGAAGACTGTTTATTTTATACTTATCTTTTGTTAGAGATAATGTCTACGGTTTTATGCTTATCTGTAACTAATAGGATTACGTGTTTATCCTATTAGATCTTAGTATATAAACACCCTCAACCCTAGATGTTTAGTGCGTACTTTTGCACAGTCGCTTTATTCATTGTAACGTTCTTCATAGTTGCTCATCATAAAGATTTGGAGCACTATCTTTTTACATTGAATATAATCATTCGACTGGTTGAATATTCATACACTTGTGTTCTCGTTGTTTGCTTTTGTTCTTAAATTATTCTTACATCATGGAGCTTTTGTCCGAAACTCATACCATGACTAAATCTGATCAGCAGTATCATTTCATTGGCCATCCCAACTGTACCTGCAAATGTGAGTCCTTTAAGAACTCACATTCTAAGGAAACAGTGGGAGTTTGAGAATCTTGAAGGAAATCAAAGATTAGCCAAGTGAAAGAACCTTTAGTCATCACTAAGACTTAATCAGGAATCAGATTCCTATTAAACCTAACATATCATTCTCTTAGCAAACCAGTAATGTTAGTCACCATCATAAGGAATTATGATCTGGGTGACATACCAGTTAGTGGTAAAACACTAAAATTGGTATAGATAAGTGATCCTACTACTTGGAAGCATTAGTTGGCCTAGTTGACAACGCCTAGTAATATCACATATTTTAGTCGTTGTTGAGCCCTATTATTAGTGAAATTATACCATATACATCGTGGTATTCTCACTTTTCGTGCCAACACTTGTTTAGAAAGAAATAATGAAAACAGAGACTAAAAGCGTGCAATTTGGAAGAAGTTTCAAGATCAAGGCAAAATCAGAAAAAGACGTACGCGCGCCGCGGAAATCATCAAAGTGCGATGCGTATACGAGGCGGTGGAAAGAATTCAAATTCCGATAAAACGGAGATAAACTCCTACGCGCGACGCGGGATCCATAAATGCGCGGCGCGGTCTCGAGATTTTTGTAACTATAAATAGAGGCTTTTAGGTCGAAAAAACTAGTGAAGACCTGGTGTAAAATCGACCCCCAAGGCTCTTTGACTCCGAGATTCAGCTTCAAGAACCACTAATTGGTATTTTCATGTTTTTATCTTTAATTTTCATTTAGTTTAGTAGTTAATAATCATTGGCTAGTATCTTTAGGAGTGACAACCATTGATATTTAGTTCTAGTTTATGTTTTTGGATCTTTTGGTTACTGTTTTTATCATTGGATCTGAGTTTTAAGTTAATGAATCATTTGGTTACAAGTAATTGCTTCTTTTCGGTGTTTTATGCTTGTGAATGAATTGTTGGGTGTTTGGATTGTGTTTGATGATTGATTTGCCTTTGTTTGCTTCTGAATTGGAGATGTACTTCTGATTTCAGTAAGTGACTAGGTTTGGTTGGTAGTTTTAGTTTAGTTTATGCTTTTTGGGATTAATAGTCAAAAGATAGAAACTAGGTCCTCTGACTGTAGCGTGACACTGCAGTTGGTAATCTGTCACCTGTCTCGACCACGTAACTCCTGTGGATCAACCCTGACTTCCACTGTGCTAAGTGAGAGTGAGGTTTATTTTCTTATTTTTGACCACATGACGACCGTTGCGATGTCACTAGTTGCTGCAAAGTAAGAGAAACTAAAAGCGAGACTTGATTTGTATGATAATTTGATTGATTTTACACCTGACCTAAAACCAGTGGGAGTAATTGAATCGTCAAAGGAAACATCACAGGTAAAATGTACCTACATTCTAAGCAAGAATGGTTGAGTGATGTGATGCTTGAGATTTGGTGATTTGTACCTACATGCTAAGTGAGAGTGAGGTTTATTTTCTTATTTTTGACCGCATGACGACCGCTGCGATGTCAAATTTTAGCGTCATTGCCGGGGAGTTGTGAGCTTGAGATTTGGTGATTTGTAGGACTTTTTAGTTTTTGATTTTAGTTAGTGATTTTGATTTTTGATTTTTTCGGGCGTGTTGCATTAGTACATGCGTACCCGTAGGGGTGAGCAATTATCCTTTTTGCATTTTGACTCAGAGATTGAGCGAACTGCGCGCAAGATCCGTGCACGTAGGCGTTTAAATACAATGTGTTTTATTAATGTCTTAAGCAGTATAGTTACTGTTGCCCAGGAACCCTCGGGTGAGGCAACGGGGATGTCATTTATTCCCCCGATTTCAGAATTTCACATTGGGAGCACGAGTGCTACTGGTGGTGCAGCTTCAGCCCCTGCACCGATACCTTCATGCACTCTGCCATCGATTCCACCATTTCAACCTTTATCCCAACCTCAATCCACAAACCCATTTACATCTGCCATGTCTTGGGGAACACCGACCCGTGATGGCACCCCAGTATCTAGACAGCAGACACCCATTTCTCAACCAGCATTAATACTTTTTAAACCACAAACCACATTCCAACCTATACCACCGCAACAACAATACTAGCAACCACCTCAGCAGCAGTATCAGTATTAAGAGGCTGAGGAGAGATATGATGAAGAAGACGAAGGATGGGTTCCACCAGCACCACAGCAATCATGGAACCGAGGTCGGGGACCTCCAAGAAGAGCACAGCAACATCAACCACTACAAGGTCAGCAAAGATATAATGATCATCACTTTTACGGTAATCCTGCTCAACCCTTGTATTTTGCACAACCGAGAGGGCAATCGGTTGCATCTCACTTCCAGACACAGGAGTACGATGACTCGTCGCCCATTTACATTCCTGAGGATATAGAGTCTCAAGTAGAAATTAGGCCTCAGTTGTTAGGGATATTACCGGAATTTAGGGGGTACAAACAGGATGACCCATACAATCACTTGTATGAGTTTATAGCCATAGCCAATGCTAACACCCCTAGGAATACTAATAAGAACATTTTTAGACTAAGATTTTTCCCATTCACTCTTAAGGACAAATCCAAATATTGGTTTACGTCTATACCCTCGAATAGCATCACTACATGGGATCAACTCAAAGCTATGTTCTTACAAGAGTTCTATCCGGCAAGCAAGACGACGGAAATCAGGAAGGCTATTCAGGATTTCCAGTAGAAGCCTGGAGAAGCTTTTCATGAAGCATGGGATCATCTAAAGGAGTTGATGAGGTCATGCCCTCATCACGATATTCCCAAGTGGCAACTGGTCAAGGTATTCTTTGAAGGAGCAAGTGAGACACACCAAGCTATGATTAACACATCATCTAGTGGCACTATTATGATGCAAGACCCGGAGGAGGCTTGGCGGTTTTTGGAACAATTAAGTAATGGCTCCAAGGCGAATTTCTCTACAAGGAAGACGGTAGGCACAACTGCAGCAATAGGAGCCGATGTCGACTGGAAAAAGGATGTAAAGAAGGAGATAAGCGAGCTCAATAAGAAATTCGATAGGCTTGTGTCTACTCTGCAGAATGGACCTCAGAGTCAGCCACAAGGAGGTCAAGGAGGACCAAAGACTCAAGAAGCAAATCAAGTCTATAGTCAGGGTCAAGGACAATATGGCAATAGACAACCCTATAGACCATATAACCAAGGTCAGCCGAATTTCAATAACCAGAGGCAGAACAACTACCAAGGGCAGTCATCCAACCCGCCCAGGCAGCATCAACCGGCGAACAACAATAGTATGCCAATGGAAATGGTAGTAGCAACAATAGGGGGCCCAATAACTCCATCAACAATGCCCCAGGCACGCAGGAGGATCTGGTCGCGAAAATGTATGAAATGTTCAATACAACATAGCAGCAATCGCAGGCCAATGCAAAAGCCATCATCAACATGGAGCGGCAAATCGCCCAAATGGCTGAAGACCAACAAAAAATAGATAATGGGAAGCTGCCAAGTACCACAGAAGTCAATCCGACCCATGGTCAGCGAGCCGGAAAGAAACATGTCAACACAGTCGAGGCTGAATGGAGGAAAGTCACCTTGGAAGATCTGCTAGAATCTGGAAATGAGGCAGAGAGTAAAGAAGAAGAAGTTAAGGAAGAAGTGGAAATTGAAAAGGAAAATAAGGAAGATGCGGAATTAAAGGAAATTCCTGTTGAGAAGGAAACTCAACCAAAGGAGAACAAGGATAGCCAGGAGGAAAAGCAGCCAATCATAGCTGGGATCAAATAAAGAAAGAAGGACAAGAAGGGAAAGACAAAGCAAGAAGCGCCCAAATCGACAAGGCCATCGATGAACCAACCTTTGTGGGATGAACTTAAGAATGCTCCTGAGGATACAAGAATTCTTCAGGAGATGTGCGAGAAAAATGGAAAAAGTAAGACTCCCACACCTGACACTGTAAGGTTGACAATTAAAGCTAGTGAGGCACTGTTGGGAACAAGGCCCAAGAAAGAAAAGGATCCTGGGTCACCACTGATCACTGCTACTGTAGGAGATGTGGTCATTAGGAACACCTTGCTGGATTTGGAAGCAAGTGTGAATGTGCTACCGGGATACTTGTATGATAAATACAAGAATGAGGAATTAGAGCCAGCAAAGACTGTGTTACAGTTGGCTGACCAGTCAACTAAAGTATCCCGCGGTAAGCTTACCAATGTCATAGTAAAGGTTGGAGATTTCTTTTACCCAGTGGACTTTTTAGTCATGGAGTATGAGAGTCAGGAAGATGCGCCTGCGTTAATATTAGGACGCCCATTCTTGGCTACAGCCGGCGCTATTATTGACTGCAAAACAGGAGATTTGGAAATCTTCTTCTGGTCGAGAAAAAAAAGGTTAAATATGTTTGGAAGTCC
The DNA here is from genome assembly GCA_023525715.1 of Cichorium intybus. Taxonomy (NCBI): domain Eukaryota; kingdom Viridiplantae; phylum Streptophyta; class Magnoliopsida; order Asterales; family Asteraceae; genus Cichorium; species Cichorium intybus. Next base: position 60,274,910 of record CM042012.1, read on the forward strand.
CATATCTCTACCTCAAGGGTATGATGATAAGAATTTGGACAGCAACTTGCTGATGGAACATGGGGTTAGAGACAAAAGAACAATATGGACGCGACCGGGAGAAGGAGGAAAAGAGGAAGTCTTAAAGGAAACAAAGGAGCATCCGTTGTCCACCATTGACAAGGAGCCGCTGCTGGACATGATGGAGATGTTGGAGGCAAGGCATCAGCAGTATGAGAAAGATGCAAGGGAAAGAGAAGCAAAGGTCTTTCAGCTCCTTGAAGCCCAGCAACAATGGATTAGCAGGGTTAGTGACAGGACGACTCATCTCACTTCATTGATGTCAATGATGGCCCACAATTTCACGCCAAATCACAAGGAGATGCCATCAGGAATTCAAGAAGAATAGGAGCAGGAATACCATGTCTGGCTGAAGACATTAAACTTAGCGCTTGTTGGGAGGCAACCCATCTTTTCATAGGTTAGGTACTGTATTCTTAGGAGTAATTAGGAAATTATACCATCGTCATTTGCAGGTATTATTGGTCCAAAGCAAGTGTGGGGTTGTTTGAAGAAATTTGAATTTTTGATGACCGCGCCGTGGTCAGGCAAATTGCGCGCCGCGGGATCGTAAACCAACCCGATGCGCAGGGGATGATTTGGGAGCACGCGCGATGCGGTTCGCTCATATCCGCGCCACGGGAATTGATCGGTCGGTTTCCTTCGATATTAAGGTAAGCCGCGACATTATTCACACACACCACGCCTCGGAGCCCTGATCATCGAAAATTTCTTGTGTTTTTTCTTGTTCATTTCATTCCTACTACCAAGGTACGTCATTCTAACTAGCTTTTACGTGTTAAAACTAGTGATTACGCAGTTGCTTTGGTTGATTTCTCCAAAAACTCAAAAACTTAGAAATCGCCAATGCTGACTCGTAGGGTGTTTATTTTGCCAAATAATGACCCTAGATGAGTTAGTCGGTACTAAGGCTACCTTGTAGTGTATTTGGATTGAGTTTAAAGAGGTTAAATTGCGAGTTTGGATTTGGAATTGGAAACAGCCACTCGCCGCGCCGCGTCCTGGTTCTTGGGCCGCGCCGCGGTCCGGTGGAGAAGAAAATGACCTAAATTGCAAAAAAAAAAATCTTTTATGCAGATGTCGTTCAGATTAGATCACCAGTTCCTCCAGTTTCCCGAGGGGCCAGCCAGTTCTGTGGAGTATAGTTCGAGGAGGGATGCGCTGATAGGTCGCCGGGTTCTTGAAGCGACGATCATTGACCGGGACATCCTCAGGGACGCAGGGCTTTGGGGAGGGATCGAGCCATTCCTCCACCGCACATGGACCCGCGGGGATGCTTCATTCACGTGTCGAGGCTGGGATAGGCTTATGGCCAACCAGGAGGATACAGTCTATACCGAGCTTCTTTTGGAGTTCCTATCCACTGTCCAGTTTGTACCTGGATCGACAGAGGCCCATTCCAGGCTAGTACGGTTTAGATTGGGGGTGTGCACAGGGAGTGCAACCTCCAGGATTTTGGGAGGCTTTCTGGCATATACACAGAGGCGGACCTGCAGCACCGTCACTTCACGCAGTTCTTTACAACATGCATTCAGGGGCAACCCGAGAGGGCTGCCAATACGGAGGTTTGGGCACCATTGTCCAACGTATTCTACGAGGAGAGGACATCCAGAGAGAGCCATCTTCGCGATCCGCTTCACAGAGTCATGCACCGCATCGTCTCCACCTCCATCATGCATAGGGAGGGGGGCGAGAAGGTGTCCGGCGAGGACATGACATATCTCTGGGTTCTCCTTGACCCCTCCAGGTTCCTTCACCTCCCGTTTGCCCTAGCTGTCTCCATGTCCACCCGTGCGATGGGTGCATCTGCCAACAGTCCTCTGGGCCGCAGGCATTACATCACCTGCTTGGCCCGTTCGTACCAGATTCTTACTGTTCCGGTTGTGGCATCCTTGACCGCTTTACCTCCAGTTCGCACTACCGTGCGAGCCCTGGAGAAGATGGGGCTTATAGAGCAGCAGCGCCCAGGCCAGTTTGTGAGGGCAGCGACTGAGGCACCCCAGGACCCCCAGCCAGCTTACGCCCAGCCAGGTAGGAGACGCCGGAGGCCGGCAGCACCAGCAGATCCAGCACTACAACCATAGCAGGAGGAGGTGACAGAGATGAGGCAACTGCTGGATCGGGTCGCCAGGATTGACGACCAGCTGGAGTGGATCGGGGAGGTACTTTTACAGATTGCTTCAGCACAGGGACAGCGCCCCCGACCATTCCCGGCCCGAGCCCACGATCATGAGGCCGGTTCTTCTAGGCCACCAGGTGGCGATTGATGTATTTTTCTTATTCTTCTTTTGGGTATTTGTACTGTACTTATGACACTACTATCTTTTTTTTGTTTGTTTATATTTTATTTTATTTGCTTGTTTTGCTTGTGTTTAATCTTTTTGTGAGTCATGCATGTTATACCAAAATTGGAGGAGTTGTTTCAAGCAAGTGTGCGGTCACCGTGCCCCCTCCGCTTGTCTTGACTACCGGCGTGTTCACTGTTGCACTACAACTCCAGAACGCGAAATCGAGGACCTTTTTGTTCGTATTTGTACCTGTGACACCGAGTACCAACTAAGCGATCTACCGTCTAAAAGGGTAACTCTTTCTCCCTTGTTCTAAATAATTTTTGTACAACGGGGACGTTGTACGATTTTAAGTGTGGGGTGTGGACGGTCGAAAGAGTGTTTTTTGAATTTTTTGCGGGAAATGACCGATTTTCAAAATTTTAGCAACTTTTTCAAAATTTTTAATGGGTTATAATTTTGAAATGAATAGTTTGTGATTGTTTATAGCATTAGTATTTTTCGAGAAATACTATGTAGTTGTAATCATGCTATTAGTTGAGTCAAATAAGTTGAGTTTTAGGAGTTAGAAAATTGGACTGTTTTAGGATTGGAATTTAGGAAGGAAGTATCAATCAGTGACCTTTGTTGTTCGAGCCGGTAGGTCTAAAATGGATGGGGCTTATGCACCTTGCCACCTAAGATCGTCTGGTCTGGGATGGTATTTCCGAAAGCTCGTTACACGGACAACATCGAAAGTCATGGATAGTTCTTTTATGGCCTTTAGTACGTACACTTCATTGTGGACAGAAAATTTGTAATCAAGGGTTCTCTAGAAAGACATGAATTCCAAAGAACATTCCGATTATGTTTTCATGAACTATTCCAATCTAACTCATAAAGCAATAAGCTTTGAAACTGAACACAGTCAAAAATTGTTTGAGTCTTAGTTAAAATCTATTAAGCCCTATTCTTAGTCGTTGTTGAGCCCTATTCTTAGTGAAATTATATCACATACATCATGGTATTCTCACTTTTTGTGTCAGCACTTGTTTGGAAAGAAATAATGAAAACAGGGACTAAAAGCGTGCAATTTGAAAGAAGTTTGAAGATCAAGGCAAAATCAGAAAAAGATGTACGCGCGCCGCGGAAATCATCAAAGCGCGACGCGAATACGAGGCGGTGGAAAGAATTCAAATTCCGATAAAACGGGGATAAACCCCTACACGCGACGCGGGATCCATAAATGCGCTACACGGTCTCGAGATTTTTGCAACTATAAATAGAGGCTTTTAGGTCGAAATAACTAGCGAAGACCTGGTGTAAAATCAACCCCCAAGGCTCTTTGACTCCGAGATTCAACTTCAAGAACCACCAGTTGGTATTTTCATGTTTTTATCTTTAATTTTCATTTAGTTTAGTAGTTAATAATCATTGGCTAATATCTTTGAGAGTGACAACCATTGATATTTAGTTCTAGTTTATGTTTTTGGATCTTTTGGTTATTGTTTTTATCATTGGATCTGAGTTTTAAGTTAATGAATCATTTGGTTACAAGTAATTGCTTCTTTTTGGTGTTTTATGCTTGTGAATGAATTGTTGGATGTTTGGATTGTGTTTGATGATTGATTTGCCTTTGTTTACTTCTGAATTGGAGATGTACTTCTGATTTCAGTAAGTGACTAGGTTTGGTTGGTTGTTTTAGTTTAGTTTATGCTTTTTGGGATTAATAGTCAAAAGTTAGAAACTAGGTCCTGTGACTGTAGTGTGACACTGCAGTTGGTAATCTGTCACCTGTCTCGACCACGTAACTCCTGTGGATCGACCCTGACTTCCACTGTGCTAAGTGAGAGTGAGGTTTATTTTCTTATTTTTGACCACATGACGACCGTTGCGATGTCACTAGTTGCTGCAAAGTAAGAGAAACTAAAAGCGAGACTTGATTTGTATGATAATTTGATTGATTTTACACCTGACCTAAAACCAGTGGGAGTAATTGAATCGTCAAAGGAAACATCACAGGTAAAATGTACCTACATTCTAAGCAAGAATGGTTGAGTGATGTGATGCTCAAAATCGTGATTAATTTTTGAAGGAAACGCTCCCTACAGAACTAAAACAATTCTGAAAAGACATTGTTTGCTATTACTACAGCTTGCAAGTCATAGCAGGATCGGATGGTCTAAACTGCTTTCCAGAAATGGAAAACCATAGGGGTTGTGTGTAAGACACAACTAGTACGTTTAGAACATGTCGATGCAAAAGGTACATAGCCCCGAAGTTTGTCAGAGGGCACCTCGCATGAAAGGATCTTCAGATTCTCAAATATGCCAAAAGTTTGGATTTGGTGAATATTCTGAATGAGTCCTGTGATTATGTCAGAAGTTCTAGACTTTGTATTCTCAAAGTATGCCAAAAGGTTTGGGTTTTGTGAATAGTCTGAAAGAGTTCCAGAACTATGTCAAAGCTAGTGGGAGTATCATCTATCCTTCAATGTATGTTAGTACATATTATTCTTGGAAATATCTCTTATCATTACAAAGTGTAATGACTCGATATGAGAGATGATTTGCTATGAAAGACCTGAAGGAGATTCGGTAATGTACTCAAGTGGTTACCAGTATCTATCAGATAGATATAGTCATCAGTATTGACCCTGCCACTATGTAAAAATGATCTTGATAAGATTCAAGATACAAAATTTTCTGGAAATCGTGACACAAGGATCATGGATTCTGAAAGGATTCATAATAGAACTAATATCAGATTCAATAAGCTGTTGCAAATTGAATCGATCACATGTGTCATGAAATGGTCCAGATAACTTGATGCTTGGAGTATAACAAGTTGGATTCAGGACACCAACTGGCTTAGGATACTTAACTGGACAGTTAAACACAAACATGTGAAATCGTGCTATAGGAGGAATGTAATAATAAATTTGAAATAATTTTCAAATCTGTAATTATTAATATATATATATATATATATATATATATATATATATATATATATATATATATATATATATATATATATATATATATATATATATATGACACTATGAAACTTCATGATTGGAAGGTTTCGATTGGGATAATGATGGAGCGTGTGTGGTTCACCGGCACATCAGTTATCGCCTTGAAATCTTCCTGACACCGTAGGGTGCAGTCCACTGGACTAAAGATCCTGATAACCATGAGAAGTCACAAGACACAGCACCATTCGAAAAATTGGTGATAGGAGAGAAAAACAAAATGACACATTGAGAAATCATCGGAATAGTGTGCAATCGAATTGTCTGCAATGATATGTATCACTGTAAGACATTCTGGATACATAGAAAGAGCGAAGGTCATTTTGGGTATAAAAGGACATATAAATATCTTAATTGAAAGTTTAATAGAAGTCTAGAAACATATAATAGTATTATAATAAATCTGATATGGTGATTGCCTCGTGGCAATTAGCAGGAGTAACTACCTACACTACTAGAAAATATGCTTTTAATGACATACGAACTATGACACACACTGATATTATGACACACAAAAGTGTATGTCATAAAAAAATGTCATATTTTCTAAAATCTAAAGATTATATGACACACATAATTGTATGTCGTAAATAGCGTCATCTATGTAAGATATTTACGACATACAAAAATGTATGTCGTATTAGAGTGTCATAATAAAAAAATTTCAAAAACACGGAGGATGCTTTGTAATTTTTTATGTCATCTAATTATTAAGAGTGTCGTTTTTTAATTATCCCCAATATTTATCTGAATCGCGTATTCCCTTCTTCATAACTCGATCTATCATTTTCTCACTGTATATGCGATTATTCTCGTTTTTGAATCACGATTTTTCAGAATGGGTTAAACAAATATTCACTACTCGATCGTATCCTTCTCTCGACCTGTACCTTCTCGATCTATACCTTGGCATTGAGTACTTAGCATTTCAGAACGGGTTAAACAAAGATTCACCATTCGGCATTCCCGCTTCAGAACTCGATCGTGAAAGGTTTTCCGCAACCATGAACTAAATAACCTAAGTTCACATGCAACCTAGAAAAGATCTATGTTTTCTTACTTTGAACATGTAACTAATTCCTAAAGGCCAAACAAAAATAACTAAAAGAATAAATTAGAAAACTAACCTTTAGTTTTAATCTTGAAGCTAAGCAGCACAAGTGTCCTGCCTCAAATGAGATCACACCCAGGGAGCCAGAGGAAGGTCACGAAAATTCCAGAGAGAATAATAGAATGAGCACCCAATAATGAGGTCTAGGGGTCCCTATTTATAGGGAAACAAGAAACCCTAGCCGTCAGCCATTTTCCGGATTATACGTACGCGTGCCGCGGCCTATACATTGGCGCGCCGCGCGCCGCAATTCAACTATTGAATTTGTACGACTTTAATCCCTGACTTCTTGATTAATCTAATTAATGCCACAGAAATTAATCTAATTAATTTCTGATTAATTATTAATCAATCAATATAATTTCTAATTAATATATTATCACTTAATATATTAACAAACCATATCTTTTTATTTCTATTGATTTATTAATCCCATAATAAACCAACCTTTCTCTCTACCGAACTTTCTAACAAAACTCCAGCTATGAGGGCAACCCAAATGGACTTTGCTTCAATTAACTAGGTAAATACAAATTATAAGTCATGGCTTAGACATCTAATCCAAATGTCTCCCACTTGGATAAGTCTATGACTATAATTACCAATTTAACCTCTAATTAATCAGCAAACTGTAGCTTCCTAGAAACTGCTGCCGAACTCTGACCTAGTCAGTTCTGTCCATAGATAAGTGATCAGATGATCCTCCGTCCAACAATATATTTTCAGACATAAGACATGGATTGAGATCAATCTCTATCTGACACACTGTTTCCCGATTTCAGATTTTGCTTATGACTTTTAGACTTCTAATTGAACGAATCGATTCAGTCCTGGCTGGCCAGCGCTTCAGTCAACTTCAAAATCATCGAGTGGCCAACAGATATCTGTTTCCCGTCTGGGTCAAGGGACGATTAAGCTTCGACTAATATGTTATATCTTTTACCCGACAAATCACTCACAACAGCACGTTTTATAACACCGAGTTACCGATGCGTTTTCGTACTATCAATGAACAACCGCCTTGCAAATTATAACTCATATCTCTCAACTTTAAGACCATAAGATATTATCGTCTCAACATTGCTCGTGATATAATCCATGAAACAATCCATTGAGCGTGGGTTTATCCAATACTCAAATCTCCATTTCCAAGTACTCATGAATGTTGCAGCAATCTTATTGCTATGTCTAACTCCTTAGACAATCTACAAACCAATTCATGACAGTCTTCCTTCATACTTACTCCCTAAGAGTATGAACGACTGTGGATATTTGAATAATCCAATTATTCAGGAAGTAAACATGCAAAAGTGAAATATAAAATCTGACTGGCAGCTACTCCTGCTTATTACCAAGTCTCCACGAGGTAATCACCAAGTCGGATTTATCATAAGTATTATCGGTTTCTTATTCTCTTTTAAGCTTTCAATTCAAGCCTTTTATATCTATGTCTATGACCTTTTCACTCTTTCTATGTATCCAAGTGTCTAACACTTATACACTTTATTGCAGATGATCCTATCGGATACTCTTCCGATGATATCTCAATTTGTCATTTTGTCATTCTCTCTCACAACTCCATTCCGGTGATGTGTACCATTACTGCCCATGGTTCTCAGGTCTTTAGTCTACATGGCTACACCCTAAGACAATTTCGAGGTGTCATGATGTGCCGGTGAACCATACACGCTCCATCAGAAACCAACGAAATTCTTTAACCATAAAGTCCTACAGCACCACGTTCTGGTGTAAACAATTACCGATTTGAAAACCCTTTCAAATCAATCACCCTAATCATTTCCCAATGATTTCTCATGTCTGTTCAAAAATCCATTCAGTATTCTCAGCCAGGCAATATCCTGAATCCAACTTACAATGCTCTAAGCATTAAGTCATCAAGATGTGTTCATAACACTTCTGATTTGTCCAAGAGGCTCGAGGAACCTGATGTAATCTCATTCCAAGCCCTTTCGGAATCCTAAGATTACCAATAATCCTTGTGTCATGATTTCTGGAAACTATTTCCTTTCAGGGACTGTTTCTTATGCATCTTGAATCCCATCAAGATCATATTCTCAACGGCTAAGTCAATACTGTCAGTCTCATCTATCTGATAGATGTCTATGAACTACGTGAGCATGCTGCACCTTCTTTGTTTCTTTCATGCCAATTCATTACACTTTGCAATGACAGGAAACTCCATTCCTGGGGTTATGCATCTTGAATCTTCATCAAGATCATATTGGCAGAATTCTGATCTATCTAATAGATGTTCACAACCACCTGAGTATGTTGTATCTCTTAAAGTCTTTCATAGCGAACTGTTTCTTAACACCAAGTCATTACACTTTGTAATGATAAGAGACGTTTCCTAGAACCAGTATGTAACCCACATACAATGATAGCAGATAACAACGATACTCCCACTGGCTTTGACACCATTATATGACTCTTTCGGACTATTCACAAAATCCAGAACTTATGGCACATTTTGCGAAACCGAAATCCAAACCTTTCCGACATATTAAAGGAAATCTTTCAGGCTATTCACAAAATCCAAACCTTTTGGCATATTTTGAGAATCCAGATATCCTTTCTTGCGAGATGCCCATGGGACGAATCCCGGGGCCATGTACCTTTTGTAATGGCATGCTCTATGTGAGTCCCTATTAGTGTGCCGGTAAACCACACACGCTCCACTAACGACTCACACTATGCCACGCAGAATCCTCTCGGATTACATCTTCTATTGAGAGTGCTTCTCTCAGAATCAGTTGCTTGACTCCAAGTGATGACTCATTCAACCAGATGTTCTGTAAGTACATTTCTATGTTCCCTTCTTTTGATGATTCAATTACTCCCACTGGTTCCTAGACCAGTTGTAAAGATCAATCAAACTGTCACATAGACTGTGTCTCGCGGTAAGGTTCTCTTATTTGGCAGCAACTGGGTTCACCAATGCTTCCAGCAGTCGGATTACTTATCCGTACCATCTTTAGTGTTTTACCACTACCCGGTATATCACCCAAATCATAACTCCTTATGACAGTGACAATAACTACTGGTCAAGCGAAGAGAGGGTATGTCAGGTTTAACAGGAATCTAATTCCTGGTCAAGTCCCAGTGGTGACTAAAGGTTCTTTCACTTGGCTAAGCCCTGAACTCATTCAGAATTATTCTTACTCCCACTGTTTCCTTAGAACTTAAGTTCTTTCTAAAAGTACTCTTCTTTCAAAGGATAACCGGAGTGGCCAATGAAACGACATTGCTGATTAGTTTCAGGCTTGTCATGAGATTTAGACGAATGCTACATGACCCTAGACTTTCTATGTACTAGTGGGATGATCCCAGCTTTACATTTCAGATAGTGTCAACATAACCCACTTAGTCTAAGATGTGGTCGGAATATGGCTTCTGCGGTCTGACTGGTTAAATATTCAATTCATTGAAATATTAGTCGGAAATGTATCCAGTGTATCTTATACACCGAGGATCAAAACTATTTCGATCAATGCTCCATCATCTTCCCTAAGACACATTATAACCATTAGTGTTCTTGGAAGAGGATAAACTGTGAAACATTTTCTCAGTCTATGTAGTCATTCAGGTTTCGTTGATCTTATACTTCCTTTGAAATCCTTGAACACTTCAAGGTTCCAATCAATCACTTATTCCAATAAGCGAAGCCATATTTGTCAAACTATTTGGCAAATATTTTGAAGCATAACTAATCGTGTTCTGTTCGAATATTTGAGCAATACACAGTAACTTATGTGTCTGTCGCTCAAAATCATAATGTCTTTACATCTCCATGTAAATTGATGACTTTGTTAATATTGTTCAAGACATGCAATCATCACCTGACTCCAAGTCAACTGATTCCAAAATCCTATCCTTTGGATCTTTGGGTGATTCCTTTCTTGCCACAATTAATTTTATTAAGCACTCAATTCATCATGTGACCCTAAGTCAAATGATTCCAAAGTCCTGTCCAACTGGACCTTTGGTTGAAGTTATTCTCATAAAATTCACTTTAACAATCATAAAGAACACAATTTTATAAGTCCCATCCCATTGGATGTATCAACATTCAAGTTATTACCATTTATGCCATTAACACATTCACACAACATTTCGAGGATAATTAAAACAATCAAAAGAAAATCAACATTTTATTAAAACACAAAAATCCTCGAACAATGTACTATATGAAAACAATGTCGTTTGCATTTAATAATCTAATAACAAGATTGTAATATCTAACTAAACTTCAAAACTGCATGAGCTGGAGATCCAATCCAAAAGTGCTCCTATGCGTCAAAGTCCTGTACCCTACTGATTCCCTGCATACAAACCAAACGTGACTATCACATTATGTATTAATGAATTATGGATCAGGATTTCGAAGTTTTTTAGATAAACCTGAGTTTCTAAAGATTTTACCTTGGAGCATTTTCCAATCTTTCCGTGACTGTATCCGATCCTATGGATTCCCAGTTTAAGACATCTCAGAACAGGTCCAGACGATCTGGAACGTTTCTTGCTGCGTATCTTCACTGGACTCAATCCAGAAGTAGCCGAACCAATGCCTGTCCATGAGTGACTCGTATAGGATCAACAGAGAACGCATTTCCATAAAAGTCTTTTTCCGGTCTTCCAGTCTATACGTCTGAATGAACAGATCGTACCTATTAGTCAATGAATCAAGTAGGATCTTAACACTCATTTCCTGACTAATTGCATGACCAAGTTTGTACAATTCGTCTATGCATCTCTCAATCTTGAGAACATGCGAATCGATTCTACTTCCTTCTTTTAGCTTGCACTCTGCAAGTCTTTTGAAGATCCTAGCTCGTTCATCTTCAACCGGTTCTTGGAACTTTTCCTCAACCAATTGTATTAACTCATACGGCCCTAGGGATCCAAAATCCCTGCGGAACTCGAGGTCAATGGTCAATAGCATGAGGTCACGAACTTCCTCAGATTCATCAAATAATGGGTCATGCTCATCATAAAGACCTTTTGTGATGACATGTTTTGGTGGAACTGGGATCGGATACTCAATGAGGTGTAGCTTGCCAGCAATAACAAGAACCATTCTCCAATTGCGAAGCCATTCCACATAGTTAAGGCCAGTCAGCCTTTCCATATTTAGCAGGCGCTTTCTGATGCCCTCAAAAATGGGTGAAGGAGGAGGAGGATGAGAATAGACACTCGATTCAGACATCTATAAAAGGAAACATAATTTATTAGTTTAATTAATCCTTTTAAATAATTACCCAATATATATTATTTAACAAGGCTAGGATCCAAAATACCCCAACTATGCTGTGAAGAGGGATGCCGTAGTCACAACACAGTGGTCATTAAGGTAGATAACTTTTATCAATTTCAGTCTTATGAAATTCCTAGATCGGTGAGATTCATTGAATTGTTCAATGGCATGTTTAATCTCGGTTATGCCCCACCGTTTGTGACTGGGATGCCAAGGATCACAAACCGGGTGTGAATAACCATGCAAATTAGCTTGGTACTCTCGGGGTCCATTATCATCTCAAATTGATGTGCCGGTTAACCACACACGCTCCATCAACAATGATAACACCCGAGAAACCCATTGCCACTCTTTATGAACCTCCATTGGTGTGCCGGTAACCCACACATGCTCCACCAACGTTTCATAAAGTGCAATGTGCAATTTCATGGGTTAGAATCAAATTCACATTTTTTCTTAAGTAACAAGATTGGGAATTCTTGTACGGGTTCTAGTACTTTGATCATTATACTTTTAATGATTAAGCGGTCCTATCAAAACTGTTCAGCTAACGACCCTCCACTGATCAGGCGAGCGGTGGGTGAGAGTGAACACCCATTAGACCGCCATTTCACATACCTCTGTAATAATGCTTAAGGTCCTATTATTCTCATTCACTCCATACATCTTTTCTTCTAATTACTCTAGATGTACAAAAAAAAAACTCTAACTGTTTCTCACAGTTCTACACATCAACTTTACCGGCTACTATCTACAGTACATATTTAGTACTTTCTAATTATTTAACCTAGTTAACTTGCAACACCTAATTTTTAACACTATTTCGTATTTATATGAATTCGCATATTTTAACATACATTTGTCTGAATTCAACATTTTCTTTTAAATACTTTTTGTCTAAATAAATCTATATTTGTAAAATATCCAAATGTTTTTGTTTCTCCGAAAAATATAAAATTTACATCATCTTTCGTAAGTTTTTTTTTTAGAGTACCGAACACTCTTTAAACTATTTCCATTATCAGGAGACATAAAATTTTGTTTTATTTCAAGAGTCTCTTCATTATCTTGTTCTCATCGGATTCAAGCAGCGAATTTTGAAAAGAATATCACTTGGGGTAGTGTAAAGTCGCATCTATTGTAGTTGGTTTGAATTTTGTACTAAAACGTGAGGTGTCCTTTCAGTTCCGTGTGTCCTTTCGGTTCCAGCTGCAAGATACTATATATACAGGTATGTAGTATCATTCATTTTCAGTCTCATCCTCTTCTTATCACTAGTTTGTTTGTAAACGAACTCATATTTAAAGCCGAGTCATGGAAAACAGATCTTCAATGGGCGATCTGTCGAACCCTGGACCTGGTTTTCCGCAAGGAGAGGGTACTTCAAACCAAGCATTCTTAATAGAGTTTGGTGACTCTAACATTCTAGACATATATCATCCATACTTCGATTACCTTTCTAATGTTTTGTTTTGATTTTGAATTATGGTAGAGTCTTTCAGATATACTACCAATAGAGCATCTCCACGATGAGCCGGAAATTTTTCCCGAGTTGAACATTAACTCAGATGATCCGGTGCATGCATCTGACTTTGCACTTAATCAGACTCCATGCCTTCTACCATGTTAAATTCTTTTGAATGATCCATTTATAAGTATTCTATTTTGTTTTATCATTTGACATGTGTTATTTGTAGACCCATTTGTGGATGGTCTAACTGAGTATAATCCATTCATGGACGTGCACCCAACAAGCAGTGTGTTTGTCCCCATGAATCAAGAATTCATGGCTGGTATTCAGGATGAGAATCAATTACAGAGGACTCATAACATAAATATTGAATTGAATCCCGAGTTTGGGGTTGGTTTTCAATATCAAGATCATCTTCGGTTGATTCAAAGGAATCTAGAAGGAATTCAAAATCCTGAGATTTTAGTTGAAAACGAACAATTATTACCGATAGAGGCCACTAATTTTGATGAATCAATGTCCATCTTTGGGTAAAAAATCAGGATTATGTTCAAATGATCCAGAATGATAACAATACAATTGGATTTGAACCTTCTAGTTCAGAAAACATAGCAGGTGGCAGTGGAAGAGGTTTCAGACATTTATTAAGTAGGGAAATAATAGCTGAACACTTTAACAAACCAATTGAGAAAGCTGCGAAGGAACTCAACATTGGAACGACACAATTAAAAAAACGTTGTAGAGAATTAGGTATCAATCATTGGCCCCAACGACAACTTACGAGTTTGCAAACCCTTATTGATCGTGCTGAGGTAAAGAACTACATTTTTTTAATTCCTTTATATCATAAGGTTGAAATTACTAAAGTAATTTGTGCTACAGGAATTTGGTAATGAATTTATTGAGGCAACAGAATTATCGGGAGATTTAATACCCAACCTAAAAAAAGAAAAAGAAGTGATAATTGAAGGGTCACAATCGGGTCTAACAGACGACACAAAGAAGCAAATACAAGCTGCTCATAAGGTTGTATTTAGGAAAAGAAAAATTCAGGAAAAGGGGGAAACTTCATCAAGAACTCATACACAGCAGCAATCTCTGCCATCTAATTCTGGTATGAGTAGTATTAACCCTGGTTTACTCGAGTCTTCGAGTGAGGAGAATTTTTGAGGCTTTGTAGGTGACCTAGCCTGGTTTCCTCCTTCTTATAGCTACCCCAAACTGCTTCCGAATTAGAGCCCTTCCTCATCACTGCCCTACTTACACACGTCCCAAATGAGTCAATATTTAGCCCATAATCATGGGGTTACAGGTTCCAACCCTATCGAGACCCCATACCTTGGATCTCCTCCTCCAATAACTGAAAGCATACCACTTCCAAATCCTCGAGAAGGTACAAGTCAACCTAATGATGACAAAGATTGGAGTGTAGAAGATCTTTTCTCGCTTCTTTCTGATTCTCCGGTTTAGGTTAGTAGTTCTGTAAACTTTTCTTAATGTATTAATATAAAGTTGTAGTAATGAATTAAATATATTGACATGTTACTATAATTTTAATAATTTCATCGATTCAATATAATATTCATGTTGTTCCCTTAATTTCGTATTCCTCCCCCACTTGGACTAAAGTCCAAGTCTGTTTATTCGATTTATAATTTTTTTTACGAGCCCTTACTCTCGTACAAAAACCAAGCCCACTCTGCTCAGCCAACAACTTGCATCAGGGGCAAACACCATCTCAATAAACATGTTTCGATAATGTAAAGACGTTTACATCAACCACCATATGTTACTCATCCGCTTGCGACCCTAGTCAACACCTCTATCGTCAGTTACCTTAATCACGAGCGAGTGATCCAGACTCTCAACCCACACGACCTGATCAATTAGTCAAGCAAGATCAATACAAGGGTAGGTAGCCCCACTATTACACAGCACTAGGCATGTACAGAGTCGACTCAAAAATACCCGCTATCATCTCAGGCGCTGCTTGCACCTCTTTGACCGTGAGTTGGAAAACTCACCCTTGCATCCTCTAGTCCCTGTCAGACTTGTGTGCCCATTAGTTGCATGAAAAATAGCTACCACAATAGCACTTTGATATTCTCCCTTTCAACAGTCTTTAAGCTTAGTAATCAACTTAAGCATGATCGGTCCAACCAAACTGGTATGATCACATCTTAATTGTTCCTACTGAACCTCACAATCAACATTCACCAATCGAATGGATAAAGGTTTACCACATTACACTAGCATTTAAATCAACTATGCTAGACACTCACATACTCAGCTCCTTGGATCCTTCGTGACGAACTCCCGACTCAAACGCAGATCCTGTGCTTTCGATAGTAGGAGCTCTACTACTACCTTCCACACCTATCCATGTTCGTTCCAAGACCCGTCTCGAAATATCCAATTCGCTTCTCACCGATAATCTTAACACATATGCCCTTACAAGGCATATGTCAACCCTTCTAGGAATACTTGGAATCCCACCCCCACCCTGCTATTCTAACTAAGACAGAACTTCCTCCAGTGATGACAAATTGTTTTGCGAACTTAGTTGTATACAATATCGAACTAAACAGTCTTTCAAATAAGAGAATCTTCCCTAAGGCAACAACCAAACAAGGAACATGCAATAAGGTCAACTCACACATTCTATGACTATTCAGTCCATATTGTATACAACTTAGTGGAAATCTCTAAGCAACCTATCGGCACTAGCATACAGTTCTATTAGCAAATAGCAGATAATAATACAACAATGTGTGATCTCCACCAGGCATTTCAGCAAACATATACCATATGTTTTTTTTTAACATCCACAATATTAAATACTTAACCCTTTTCTCATACTGGCGTTGGCTGGCGGTACACACTGTGTCTTCAGTTCACCCTTCATAAAACATCTTTATTTCATAAAAATGTTTTAAGAAAACTCTTAAGCCTCAACTTGAGTCCAGAACTCACTAAGTGAGCCTGATTCTCTCAAGCTGTGCTCTGATACCAACTTGTAACATCCCAAAATTTTAGGGTAAAATTAAAAAAAAAAAAATTAAACGAACACTTCAATATAAGAAAAGCAACTTAATTAATTTTGACAAAATTCCATAACTTATAAGTTTAATGAAAACATCCCAGGATTAACAAAAGTTAATGAAATCACAACATAGCGGAACATCCATTCAAAAACAGTCCTCCAATGAAGCAGCACAGTGTATACACGTCATGCCTTGCCATCCATGATACCTGATGTACCTGAAACAGTAGTTTATATAGGGAAAGGGTAAGCAGGGAGCTTAGTGAGTTCCTCAAAATACCATACGATCCATCACATAACATACAAGACACAATAACCATTCATATGTCTGTGAGACTCACGGGCTATCCCTGTTCCGCCTGAAGATTCACGGGCAGTTCCCGTTCTGTCTTATCGCTCGCAGGCTTTTCCCGTTTCGTCTAATGACTCGCAGGCTATTCCCGTTCCGCCTATTGGCTCGCGGGCTGTTCCCGTTCCGTCCATAAACAATCATTACCATAACAATAATTCATACAATTATCATAACAGGTAAGACTACATTATTCTAACCTATCTTCCTTCATACGCATGCAATATCACTTATAGTATAGTGAGAAGACTCACCTGATTTTAGTTGACTATATCGTTTATCTTTCTCGCCTTTGTATTTCCTTTCAACTTTAACTGTTAACATAATAAGAAATCTATCATTTCTTAATCATTAACTATATTATAATCGCATCATAAAACCCTTCAATAATTCCAACATGATACTCCATGATTTATCAAGTAAAGAACGGCCAGGTAGAAGACTAGATGGGGTGGCAGGATCCTTTTAGCATTTTAGCCTTTCGGAAAATCCAACAACCAGATCCCAAGTAATCGGCCTAGGCACCGTCCTCGTAAGTAAATCAATCGGTATTATTTTCAGAATTACGAATTGTTATAATAACGACGTTTTTAAGGTTTTTATTTACTATTGTTGGAAATGAATATGTTATACTTATTACATATTCTACTTCTTAATACAAAAATTATTTTACAATACCTAATTAACCTATAGAAAGGTTTGTAGTTACCTTATGACCATTCGTCGGGATCTATAACTCCTTCGTTAGGCTTTCGAGCTTCTTCCGCTCACTTGCTTACACTCTAGTGCTTAGAAACCTCTATATATTGGATTTAGATTTAGTTGTGTGGTTTATGAGATGTTTTGAGGGGTATTTATACTTGAATTCTTGAATAAAAAATGGCATGACACTTTTGACAAAAGATTTTAATAATATAACTTTGTTGAAATTAATAACTTCTAGAATTAGTCTGTTCAAGACTGGTTTAGCCGACTTTAAACCCACGAAATTCATGTTTTTATTTGATATTCCAGAAATTTATCTCAATACCTTTCCAATGATGTATTTTACGTATTTATATGATTATTCTATGATTTATTATGAATTTTTGAAAACAGACTATCTAATCTGTCAATTCCGAACTAATCAGTAAAGATTGCATTTTTTACCATAGATAATGTCATTTTCAAGGTTACTATTATTTTTGGTAATTGTACTAGACTCAATTTGTAAACTTTGTGCACTGGTTTGAGGTCCAAACGATTTTTCTAGAATTAATTATGATTTTTCTAAAAACGACACAAAATGCTGATTTTCATATGAAATTGTAACTAAAGTTTTTCTTAGCTTTATAACTACCAATGATCATATAATTCCTAACACTCTTATTTTAAGTATATGTTATAATCAACATACGGGTCTTACAGCTTAGACATCTAATCCAACAGATCGTACATTCTCTTTGTATATGCGATTGGCCCTTGGAAGCTAGGGTTTTGATCGGTATCGTTTTGTGACCCTCGTTGCCCCCTCGCCATTCTCGCTTCTCAGGGAAACGATAGGGTGAAATGATAACTAGGGTTTCGATTAGGTATTTCTTTGAAGTTGAATATGGTATCGTTAATGCCAAATTTCTCCCGTATAAGCTTTGCATTTGTTTTGTGGAAGTGAACCTTTTTGATCAGGTATGTGATAATGGCATCCTTCCATCATTGAGGACACTCACTTCACTCAAATTCTTGGATCTTAGCCACACTAGCTTGAATGGAAACTTCCCTAACAGGGGTACGTTTTCAGTCTATTTTTAAAGTTATTATACACAGATGAATATTTTAAAGATATTTGCTTGAATTCACCATAGATATCTGCTTGAATGGAAAATTTTGGTCACCGGACACACACACCGCACCTTCTTCCTTATCACGCGACTTTTGTTTGCCGGCCTGATGATGTTCTTCTGCTTGTGTTTTTAAAAGACAGAGAGTTGAATGGAGATTATTTGGATTCATAAAGAACAAATCAGAGGAACAAAAAGGTACTATGAATATCATATTGTAACTAGTATTCTAACAATTTCAGCAACTTCATATGAGAGGACACAATCACACTCTTTGTTAGCGTGTATCCTATTGATAATGATATGTAACATATGAGAGGACACAATCAACTTTGTTATTTGTGATCAGGCTTCATATGGAAAAAGAGGTTGTCAAAATTGGACACTGTTTTATGCAGAATAGGAGGTAACTAAACATTCTCTCACTCATATGTCATATGTGTGATAATTGGCATTTTGTTGATCACATACAATGGAAATTTGAGTGATCGGTCAAAACCTAAACGATGGCAAGACTTAACAATACCACTGGTAGAGTGATATGTCACAAGTAATAAACTCAAGTAACTATCAAAACTTGTTGTGGTTCTGGTAGAGGTGCACATTTACCGGTTTCGGTTTTAACCTACCAGTTTTAGCCGGGGTTTTTACAGTGAAATGCATAACCGGTCCAACCGGTTTCGGTTTTGCAAAAACCGGTTATTTTAAAAACCGGTTTCAGTTAACCTAAAAAACCTATTTTATACTAGTCGAGGGGTAAAATGGGAATTTTCGGGCTTAAAACCGGTTATTTCCGGTTTTGTCCAATT
Organism: Cichorium intybus; assembly: GCA_023525715.1. Classification (NCBI taxonomy): domain Eukaryota; kingdom Viridiplantae; phylum Streptophyta; class Magnoliopsida; order Asterales; family Asteraceae; genus Cichorium; species Cichorium intybus. The sequence continues at coordinate 60,294,149 of CM042012.1, forward strand.
GGTTTTTTCGGTTTAATAAATATCATTTACTTTTTTCCCTAAACTCCAAATTTTACTAAGCTAATATTGAATTGAATTTACATTTTTTGACATTACGATAATGTTTTATTTAATCGTGTGATCTAATATCCAAAAAAATATGTTAATGTGATTATTCTGTTTCAAGTTTTTGTTTGGGCTTTTAGTTAGGGGAAGTTGCATAAACATATGGTTTCTTTTTTATTTTTTATTTTTAAATTGAATCCTATAATTATTTGATTAACCATAGAAAGTTTGACTAATTACTATCTTTGTTTTGCAGATATTTCTTGGAATCCATGGAAATGTGTGTTGGAATGTTGGATCTCACAGGAGGGAACACACAATTTGGATCAACACTTTTTTAAATTGTATCCTATAATTTAAAATGTTTATTATTTTGTATTTGACATAAACATTGTGATGTGGCAATGATTTGTATTTGGATTAATGATATTTAATTTTATATTATGAGATGTTAAATTTAATCTTTGATTTAATTTTAATATTAGTAAATATTATATATATATATATATATATATATATATATATATATATATATATATATATATATATATATATATATATATATATATATATATATATATATATATATATATATATATATATATATATATAATTTGTTTAAAAAAATTACGACTTACATTATGAGTCGTAAATGTTTATCGTAAATGTATGTAGTAAATTTACGACACATAAATGTATGTCATCTTTCATTTATGACAGGGGCTTCCTTGACATACATTTGCGTGTCATTTATACCCTTTAATGGCATGCAATGTGTGTCATTAAACTGTCTAAGGAGTGTCATTTATACCCTTTAATGACACGCAATGCGTGTCATTTCTAGTAGTGCTATCAGATCATCGTTTCACCTTGCATGTTTTACTTCCCGGATAATTGGATTATTCAAAACATCCACAGTCGTTCATACTTTCGGAAGTAAGTAGTGAACTAAGACTGTCATGAATTGGATTGTAGACTGTCTAAGGAGTTAGACATAGCAATGGCATTGCTGCAACATTCATGAGTACTCAGAAATAGAGATTTGAGTATTGGATCGACACACGCTCAGAATTACTTCATGGATTATATCACGAGTAATTCTTAGACGATAACATCCTATGATCTTGAAACCAAGACATATGAGTTGAAATTTGCAAATCGGTTGCCCATTGATAATACGTAAACGCATTGGTAACTCGATGTTATAAAATGTATTGTTGTGCGCGTTTTGATGAGTAAAGGACACAAGCATATGAGTCGAAGTTTATTCGTTCCTTTTGTCCTAACGGGAAAAGCGATATATGTGGCCCCTCGGTGATTTGGTGTTGACTCAAGTGCTAGCCAGCCAGGACTTAATTGATGTGTTCGATTAGAAGTCCTATGTCATTACAAATCATGGAACCGGGAAACATAGTATTGGACTGAGATTGATTCTAATCCATATCTCAAGTTTGAATGATATATTGTAAGAACGAAAGATCATATGATCACTTATCTTAGGACACATAACTGATTAGATCAGAGTTCGGCAGCAGCTCTTGGAAGCTACAATTTGCTGATCAATTTAGAAACCATATGTATTATAGTTATAGACTTATCCAAGTGGGAGACTGTTGGATTAAGGTGTCTAAGCCATAAATATAATTGATACGTATATTTGAATTGATGGCATCACAGTCCTTTTGGGTTGGCCTCATAACCTGGCAGAGGACAAGATTGCATATAGAGAGAAAGATTGATATATTATGGAAATAAAATATTAATTAGAAAAGAGGAATAAATGATTTATTAATATATTATGAGAATAATATATTAATTAAGAATCATATTATTTAATTAATGATTGATCAGAAATTTATTTGAATTAATTTTGGGATTAATTGGATTAATTAAAAGTTCATGGGCTGAATTGTAATTGTTCAATAGTTGAGCAATGGACAACCTGGAAACCCTAATGGGTTGGACGAAATCCAAGGCTTGGACCCTTATGGATTTCGCAGCCCATGGTGGTTTATATGGCAGTGATAAGCATATCCCTTTATCTGATAAAAGTCTTATCAAATCAGGATCTTAAATAAGGCAGTTATACTCCTTATTTCTTATCACCTAGAGGCAATAAATAGAGGCCCCTGGCACCCTCATATTCACGCCAATTTGAGGAGTTCCTCCTCATTCTCTCTTGCTCTCTTCCTTGCCAAGTTCTTGGGTGTGAGCCATTAGAGGTACGACACTTGTGATGCTTGCCTCCAAGTGATCTAAGGATCAAAAGGTTAGTTTTCTTATGAAATTTATTTTAATTCTTACCATGTTCATAGTTATAGGTTCAATAGATGAAAACATAGATCCTTTAGGGTTCATGTGAACTTTAGATTATTTTGTTCATAGTTTGCTTAAAACCCAACAGTAAACATATCCATATCTACTATAATCATTAGTAAAAGTCACGTAGAAACGAGTGGCATCCCTTGTGGTTGATCTGAAGGGTCCACACACATCTGTGTGTGTGATAGCCAACGTACCTTCACCTCTTTCACAAGTCCCTGTGAAATGTGACTTTGTCATCTTGCCCAACAGACAAGATTCACATACATCATCTGACTTGAGATCGAATGATTCCAACACTCCATCCTTTTGGAGTTGGGCGATGCATTTCTTGTTGATGTGCCCAAGACGACAATTCCACAAGCATGCATTTTCTACACCACTAGAAGAATCAATATGTAACACACTATTACCTAAATTGTCTACACAAGTCACTGTTTCATATACACAATCACAAGGTAAAGCTTCAAAAATAAATACACCATTCTTATAAACAGAAATTGAACCATTCAAATTATTAAAAGAATATTGAAAACCTTGTCTGAACAATACATGAAATGAAATGATGTTTCTTGCCATATCTGGCGAATAGCAACAATTTAATAAGTCTAAACTAACATCACTACTAAGCACTAAGCTATAAACTCCGATCTTGGTAACAGGTGACGATCTCCTATTGCCCATGATTAAGTTTATTCTCCCGTGCTCCACCTCTCTACTTTCTTTAGGCCGTGCAAATCAGAACAAATGTGAAAACCACATCCTGTATCAAGGACCCAAGAACAGGAAGATATGAGTTTTTAGAGATAGTGTATATACCTGCTGACGATGGCTTCACTTTGCCATCCTTGATGTCCTGCAAGTACTTCGGGCAGCTTCTCTTCCAATGACCCTTCTCTTTGCAATAGAAGCAGTCAGCATCTTTGGGGTTTGAGACATGAGGAATGTCGGAAGACTTGGGTCTCAGGCCATTACTGGATGACCCAACTTGAACCTTTTCCCTCCAATTCTTCTTGGGAGGGCCCTTCCTTTTCTTTCCTTTGCCTTGTCCAATTGCCAAGACGGGAGTATTCACTGAAGGTACACTTTTACCCTTCAGCCCGTCTTCTCCAGTCTGCAACATATTATACAGCTTAGCCAAGGAGGTCTGAGTGTTGTTCAAATGATACGCCAGCACAAACTGGTCATAAGAACTCGGTAAGGAGTTAAGGACCATATCAATGGCTAGCTCCTCATTGACCTGCATACCTAGCTTCTGCAGCCTCTCCACATAACCTTGCATTCTTTGCACATGAGTGCAGACAGACTCTCCGTCTTTTAGCCTACTGGTCATGAGGGCTCAGACTACTTTACATTTCTCGACATGCGCTCACTTGTGAAACTTTTCCACAAGGTCCTTGTACATCTCATATGGCCAGTAGTCTTCGTAGAATCTTTGCAATTCAGGAGTCATGGTAGCAATCATGATGCAGGCCACTTTGGTCGCATTATCACAGTGTTTCTTGTACGAGGCATATTCCTCGGGAGTAGCTGTGTCTGGGTCAACTTCAATAAGCTCTGTGTCAAGAACATACTCTTTATTCTCAAACCTTAGAGCCATCTTTATGTTCCTCATCCAGTCATTGTAGTTCGTCCATCCAATGTCACTTTTGAACACAATGAGAGAATTGAAGTGATGTTACTGTTGTTGGAGTGGGGTGTGGATTGGGGAGCAGAGTTGTTAGCGGAAGACATCTATAAAAGAAAGTAGTTTTTAATTAGATATATAAATTCCTTAATATTAACCCAATAATAATAATTAAGGCTAGGACCCAACTATATAATTCACAACTTAGAAGAGGGATGTCGTAATCTAATTGTAAATTTTATAAAGGTAGGTGAATGACGATTCACCAATTCCACCGAAGAAGATAATCATATTGAGTGAAATTCCTAGATCTTTGAGATTTATTGAACTGTTCAATAGCATGTTTAATCTCGGACTATGCTATACTGTTTGTGACTGGGATGCCGAGGATCATAAACTAGATGTGAGTAACCATGCAAATTAGCTTGGTAACCTCAAAGTCAATTATCATCTCAAATTGATGTGCCGGTAAACGACACACGCTCCATCAACAATGATAAGATTGAGATACCTATTGCCACTCTTTATGAGCCCCTATTAGTATGCCGGTAAACCACACACGCTCCACTAATGTCTCATAAAGTGCAATGTGCAATTTAATGGGTTAGCATATCTTTCACATTTTTCCTGAAGTAACTAGATATGGGATTTTATAAAACTGGTTCTAGTACTTTGATTAATAACATTATAATTTTCATGAGATTAAGCGGTCCTATCAAACCCGTTCTGCTAACGACCCTCCACTGATCAAGAGAGCGGTGGGTGAGAGTGGACAGCCATTTAACCGCCATTTTATACGCAGTTTCGTTATACCCTCCTTATAGACCAACTTCCTGAATGAGGCCTACTATTGATTTGACTAACGAATTATCTTATACATATAATGTTAACTTTTAATTATAATATATATAAGATGTATTTTAAACTTTTAAAATATTAATGGTTTAACTATTTAGAAATTAATAATTAATTTTAAAATTAAATTTAAACCTAAAATGATTTAATTTTAATCTTTTAATTAAGCAATTAATTAAATAATTAAATCAGATATGCATCACAAATTAATCAAATTAATTTAATCCTATCTTAAACCCTTGGATTTTGAAAATAGCAAATAAGGGGTTTAAAATTATCCATTTATTAAATAATCAAGTTACCAAAAATAGAAAACCTTCTAAAACCCTACATCATAAAATCGCAAATTAAAAGGGAGGGGGGGTAGGGTTTCGAAAACCTTACCTAAAATTGATTTGGCCAACATTTTAGGGTTTAGTTTCTATAAACCCTAAAAATAAGGAAAAACAATTACAGCTATTCAAATAGAAAACAACCAAATGCTCTGATACCACTGAAAGGTTTTATGCAATCAATAAACTCAAACCCTAAGTTCACATGCAACCTAGATTGGATCTATGTTTTCTATCATTGAACATGTAATAATAATCCTAAAGGCCAAACAAAAATTTACTAAAAGAAATAAAGAATAAAACTAACCTTTAGTTTGAATCTTGCAAGCTAAGCAACACAAATGTCTTGCCTCAAATGAAGTCACACCCAAGCTAGGGAGGTCTCGAAAATCCAGAGAGAGTTAGGGTAAGAATGGCGCAGAAAAAGTGAGGACCAAGGGTCCCTATTTATAGCTTCCAGCTGATAACCAGATAAGCCTTACAGATAAACCCTTTTGAATTCAAATCAAGATAAACCTTTATCATTTAATTCAAACCTATTTATCTTGATATATTAATTTCAAAATTAAGGAATATCCACTCCTTAATTTCGCCAGCTTCTGGTTGTCTTGGACAATCACTACTCATCTATTTAGTAATTACAAATCAGCCCCTGCACCTTTAATTAATTCAATTAAACATCAAATTAATTCCAATTAATTACAGATTAATTTCTAATTAATTAATAATGTTTCTAATTAATATATTATCAACATAATATATTAATAAACTATTTATTTTATTTCTATTGATTTATTAATCATATAATAAATCAATCTTTCTTTCTCTCGGTATTTCTGCCAAACCTCTAGCTATGAGGGCAACCCAAATGGACTTTGCTTCTATTAATTAGATAAATACAAATTATTAGTCATGGCTTAGACACCTAATCCAACATCTGGCTCTCATACGTGTACTCTTCATCCATGTATGTCTTCTTCTTGAAGACCCATTTACACCCAATTGTCTAAGATCAGGAGTGTGATCAACCAAGTTTCAAACTTGGTTATCCTTCATGGATTTCATCTTGCTCTTCATCATCTCTTTCCTTAAGGCAACCCAAAGGGCCTGCCACGACTTCCGATACTTGGTAGGGTTACAATGATCCACCAAACATTCATCACCTTCATAAACATGTAATTCATAAAACTAAGGTGCATGACGTACTTTATCGGTTTCTCGAACATGAGATGGAGTTATGTCAGATTTCACAGCAAATTCTTTCTGAGTCTCAATAGATTTATCTACCTCTGGTTGAGTGCTAGTGCCAACATCAGGTTCTTTGATCTTTTGAGTGTCATCAAGTTCAATCTGGCTCCCACTGATTTCTTGAATACCAGCTTCCTATCATAGAAGACTTCCATTTAAACAACATTATACTGTTGTCAAAATGCTTATTATATCCAAGTACTTTGAATAAGACTTCTTTTAATCGGTGTTCTCTAAGCTTCATGGTAAATCGTAAGTCTCAAAACCCCAGATTTCTAAATATGCTAGTGAAGAAACATCTACACTCCATATTCTTAGAGAGTGTTTAGAGAACCTCTTGTGCTGGTGCAAAATTTAGGACTTTTTAGTTGTCTCTAAACTCTAACCTGAGACACTAAATGGAAGCATAATACAATTCATCATAAGTCGAACCTTTATGTTCGATTACAACTCACACACACCATACGTTACTCGTAGCGTTCTAAGTTGACTGTTGAAACAATTTTCATAGTCCATGAGATGATTGTAAGATCTTTGACTAAGAAACTCTTTATCCACCCTTTGATTTAAGATTATTATCCTTTGCTCATTTGATTCTATGCTCTATTCTTGAAGTACTGAACACCATATAGGTTTCGAACTTAATAAATTATTTTACACGGTTAGGTGGATAAACTGAACGGTCCAAATACATTAGATATACAGGGTCCAACACTTCTCAGCCGTTGCCCACAATAACTTGTGAGTAGTGTATAGTTATCTCTCTACATAAACAAGAATATTAGTTATTATAAGACTTTCAGTCAAATGATTTCCAGAATGACCTGGAGTTCTGGTAGCTTCTTTCATGTTTATAAAAGTAGACAAAGTCCACTCTTAATTCTAATCCAAACATTTAGACTCCCTTGAATCAGTTTTCTTTGAACTATTGTCGTGAACCAGTTTTCATAAATGTAATGACAATAACTTTGTTTCAAAATAACTTTTAAAATAACTCTTATTTAAAACAACTTCTATTTAAACTAAGTCAAAACCATCTGATGAAATAATGTTCACATTAACAATCTTCAATTGTAAAACCATAAAATAAAACACTAGAGAGAAGTTGGTTCCTAATCCTATGGATGAAAGCAAGCTGCTTGTAGTCCATGATTCGATCTAGCTCTCCATGGTTTGTGCCTCTGCTTTATTCCAGTCTCTGCCCATTAAAAATGGCAATACTGGTTATAAGAAAAAAGCACTTATGGAATTACAAATATACTTGAAGCACCATACTCTTTGGCTTGCAACTGCTTTTGCTGCATCAGATATCTTGAGCATTTATGCCTTGCATGTCCCATTTCCTTTTAGTGGAAACCAAATACTTCCTCCAGATTTCAGTATTGAGGTTTCTTTAAGAAAATCATTCCCTTCGTAGGGCCTGTCCTTTTTTTTAAAACCTCCTTTAGGAAATGTGGTGTTGGATTCCCTAACCATGTCAAGTTCTAATTTCCTAAACATGATATGTAATCTCTCGAAGGGACCTTTTAAGTTCTATATACTGAAGTCAGCGAGTTAAGGATAATGTCCATGACTAACTCCTGATTTATTGGAAATCCCAACCTCCACATTGGGTCAAAGCACCCTCTTCTGTTAAACATATGGGTATTGACACTCTGTCCCTTTTACAACCTACATCCCAATAATGCTTTCATGACTTCGAATCGTTCTTGTTTAACCTGCTCTTGGATCATGTCCTTAAGCTCGTTAATTATGTCAAAAGCACCAAGACACCACAATCTTCCTTGAAGCTCGGGAATCATAGTGTCTAACATGAGACGAGCAACCTTATTTGAATCATTTAGACGCCTAATATGACCGTCTATTTCAGCACTAGTGGATCTGGCTGGATGATCCTTAGGAATTCGTTTATCAATCATATAAAGTTTTTTCTCGAAATTAAGTACTATTCTCAAGTTCTGGAACCAACACGCATAATCTATACCGTTGAACTTACTTTGATCGAGGAAGCCATGCAGTAAAAAAAACTTGTAACTTTCAATTGTTCTTTAGTTGACATCTAAAATAGAGTTTAGTTGGTTTGATTAACCCTTAATAAATTAATTACCCATAAAATTATTTTACTTAAGGCTAGAATCCATATTTCGCTTTTGGTGGTGAAGAGGTATGCCGTAGTCACCCCCAGAAGTTCTTTAAATAGGCAATACTCTTTTTCCAACTTCAATCTCTATGAAGCTTCTAGATATTTTGGGATTCATTGAATCTGGTCAATGACATGTTTAATCCCATCATGCACATCCTCTCTCCCATGACGGGTATCCCGCTGATCACGGGTTTGGATGGTAAATTGACCACAAAGGACCCACGTGACACCCGACCCATGATTCATGAGTTATCGCGAGTATCACATCATTTTGGCCGAGTCCAATCCGGCGTGTTGGCTATGGCACTTCCCACACCGGAAGGGCCCGGTTAAATGTTTGGTTCTTCGTGGGTAGCATGAGATTTATATTTTCATAAAACGGGATTTTGTTTCGTTAAGTTAAAACATTTTAACTTTGATTTGGCAAAATGGTCTTTTAAACTTTTAAAATCCATCTTACAATTTCCAATCATTTTGAAAAAAGATGTTAACAACTTTTAACAATCTAGTTTACATATATCATTTTTGTTAAAACACTTTAACCTTTTAATTGGCAAAAAGGGTCAATTTAAACATTTTAAAACCAATTTGAAATGCCAATTTACATTTAAAAAATTCTGTTAACTATTAACAATTTTTACTTCTTTATTTTGTACTCTCAAATTTATTTAAACAACTGCTTTAAATAAATAATACTTTTAACTTGAAAACATTGTTCTATCAAACCCTTTCGGTAACTCCACTCAAGAAAATATGGCAGGCGGTGACGGTGGTAAGCAATGAATGCTATTTAAAAACCGACCTCATTAGGAATCAGAGAGAACTCCTTAAACCTTCTAAGCACATTTAGAGTGGGTGAGCCTAGTCATGGTCTGACCAATATATTTATTTTAATTTAAGTTATACATACAGATACAATTCTAATATATATACATTTATATTTTGAAGCGTTTTAAACTTTATGTTTAACTAATAATTCTATTAAACACGCAAGGATGCAATGTTAATAATTAATTTCAACAATTATCCATTAAATTTTGAAGCATTTTAAACTTTATGTTTAGCTATTAATCTTGTTGAGCATGCAAGCATTCAATGTCAATCATTAATCTAAACAATCATATAATACTAAAAATTCACCATTTTGCATATCAAGAATCCCGATTCCAGAAGAACGTTATCACCGTCGTGACGCGGTAAGCGAACGGCAGCGTAGCGAAGCAACCAACAAAACATGATCATGACGAGCATAACGTGTCGCGGAACTCTAGGAACCGCGACACGGCAAAACCCTAATGTTCGTAACTTTTTAGAAGATCGCGGCGTGACCATTCAAAGACCACGGCGCGGACGTCGAAAAGATTCGATAATTCAAAGAAAAAACGATTTTTAACAGATCTAATCGAATCTAAACAGTACAAAATCATGATAAAGTGGCTCTATAACCACTGTTGGAATACAATAGCATAAAACAAACGCAACGGAAACAAAAACTAAAATCGTATTCAACCAGGATCAAAGAATCACACACACTTTTGTAACTTAAAATCAAGAGGGTTCAAGAAATACCTTTTAAGATCAGATCTGGCCTTGTTAGGATGACGAGAGCCCAAAGTAGAACTCCTCTAATGTAATCGCACCCAAGACAACGATCCAACACCCGTTGATGTAGTATATACCTTTGCTTGAAGTTTTAGCACGTAATACTTAGGGTTTATGAAGAAAACGGTCGTATACCAAGTGTGGGAGGGAGATGGACGAAAATTAGGGTTTCTCACCCCTTTAAAACTCAGATCTAGGGTTGTATTTATAGTGCATCTCATCCATATCTCCTCCCTTGTGGATAATGACTATTTGAAATTCAAACTGTTAATAATTTCACTTTAGTCCTTTATCCTTTTTAGTTTCTAATTAATAAACCTTTACTCTAGTATATTAATAAACTTAACCCCCTCAAGTTTATTTTTCGATCTCTTTTAGCTAAATCGTCTCTTGCGTGCAACCCAAAAGGACCCTACTATTTATAGTAATATTACCAACTTGTTATAACGCTGGGCATATAACCAACAGAGGTGACCTTATTCTACTTTATGTTTGATGTAGTGGTACAGTCTGTTGATATGTCTGGACTTTCCATGTCTCTCGGTTCCTTAGTCACGGAAACCGCTCCTTTATTATCCTAGAAAAGTTCTATTGGCTCCTGAATGGTCGGGACTACTCCGAGGTCACTGATGAAGTTCTTCAGCCAAGCCGCTTCCTTTGATGCTTCAGTTGCAGCTATGTACTTTGATTCAAAAGTTGAATCAGTCACTGTTTCCTGTTTGGAACTCTTCCAAGTTACCACTCCACCGTTAAGAAAAAACACCCAGCCCGACTGAGAACGAAAGTTGCTCTATCTGTCTGAAAGCTGGCGTCATTGTACCCACTCACTCTCAACGTATCACTGCCACCAAGGACTAGAAGCATATCCTTCGTCCTTCGCAAATACTTGAGAATTTTTTTAACCGTTGTCCAATGAGTTTTTCCTGGATTTCCCTGATAGCGACTGACCATGCTCAAAGCGAATGACACATCAGGGCGAGTACATGTCATAGCGTACATGATCGACCCTACTGTCGAAGCGTAAGGTCCCCGACTCATATCAACTATCTCTTCATCTGTACTATAACTTTGAGTCTTACTCAATTTGGCATTGCTCTAGATAGGTAGCTCTCATTTCTAGGAATTTTCCATACTAAATGTAACACCCCTTTCTCAAACCGTAATTTAATACAGTTTATAATACAAATATCTTACAAAGCGTGACTATGAAAAAGTCACTTAAATTTTTTTTTACAAACTTGTTCTAAAGGGGTATTACAGACTTAATACAGAAAACCATAATTTAAACTTATCTGTATCTACACTGGTCCCAACTTCAACTCCTGCTCCATTCACCTAAGTACATAGCATTTAAAAATAGTACGTGAGACATAAATCCTCGTGAGTAATACGAGTTTTAGACCCAAAACTTTTCTGCTCAAAACTTGAATTATAAACAAGTAAACTTTTAACATTTATTTTTATAATAAATCTCAAATCTTCTTTCTTTTCTATTTTCAAAACTCAAAAATACTTTCTTTCTCAAAACTGCTTTCTTTCTCAAACTGTTTTCTTTCTCAAAGAAAAACTGATTTCTTACTTTAAAACTATTTTCTTTCTCAAACTGCTTTCTTTGTCATTTACTTGTGACCAACTGAAACTTATGAATTAGTTTAGTTTAATTCATCTTACTAACTCCCCTTCGCGGGACAGAACAGATCTACCCGCAAGGTTATGTTATCTCTGTCTCCCCTTCGTGACTTGGCATCACAAGGTTATGCTATCTCTGTCTCCCCGTCGTGACTTGGAACAGATCCAATCACAAGGTTATGCTAAGCTAGACAACTACTTCGCGACGGGAGGTACCACCCCAGTAGTGTCTTCAGATCTCCCGATTATGTGGGCGATCCTAGTCCGGACAACTGACTCTTATTACTTTCTTTGCTTTAGTTCTTATCTCATTACTTTCTTCATTACATCTCAAATTGGTCAAAAAGGGACACAATTTATAATAAACTCAAACTCATCAACTTTATAACTCTTAATCAAAAATACTATCAAAACTAACTTCAACATCTTTAGCTCACATACGGAGCTACTTTCAAAATACTTTGTAAACTCCACTGCTTTAAAATCTGCTTTAAAACACTTAGCCCTTGTATAGAGCTACTTTAAAACTGTTTCCAACTTTAGTATTTAAAAGTATTTGGAAATCTCATTTTCTGAAAATATTATTTTGCTATGTACAAAAAGTCCACATATACTCACCTTGGTGTAACTACGGATCACTAAGTTTCTCGTACACCCTTCCCTTTTTCCGAGCTCAACAATATTCGAAGCATCACCTACACAGGTATCATGTATATATACTTAATAAATACATACTACAACTGACTCTACTGTTCTAAGGTCTCATATGGTACAACTTCAAGTCATAACAAGTATATGACTAGTAACAATCATCTTTCCATGAATTTTATACTCTTCAATGTACCCGTATTCTACTACAATACCCCCGAGGGGTCGTATTCTGAATTTAACAATTTTCCATGTGGTTTCATACCATTTTAAGCCTATGGTATGAATTATAGACCAAACGGACATGTCTAGCATCAAGTTCAAATCTCAAAATTGGACAGAAACTCATCAGACCTGGAGCACGACTCGTGCTCTTTTTGTGCTTAGGGAAGCACGACTCGTGCCAATAGTACAATGCTATTTCTTGGCTCTACAGTGGAGCACGACTCGTGCTTAGCCAAGGAAAAATAGGCACGACTCGTGCCTGTGCTGCAGGTCCGATTTTCAGTCCGATTTTTGAGCTGCCGACCTCTATTTTCACCTATTAAGCACTTAATACTTAACTTAATCTTTTTGCTATCATTCCATGACTAAAACCCTCAATTTACATCAGGTTTTAACCCATGGAATCACTGATTCCAACTTCAATTTCATAAAAACCCGTTTTTTTGATATTTTCACTAAAAATCCAAGTTTTTGAAATTAACCACTTAAGAGTGTCTTAATACATCTTAAGTGATCCTTTGGACATAACAAAACCATAAAAACTAGCCTTGATCATACAAACTTGTGAATTAGGGTTCTTGAGCAAAATCATCTTTTCTTGATTTTTCAACATATTCAACTACTTGAACATGTTAAATTGATGATTTTGAGCAAGATGAGTTGGATGATCTCATTGGAATCATGATTTCTAGAAAATCAGAAATCAAAAGTATGATTCCCGTTCAAGATTTTTTGAGCTTAGATCATAGTATGCTTACCTCTTAAGGCTTGGAATCACCAATTCCAAGTGTTTCCTTTGTTTTTCTTTGCAGAAATTCCCAAGCTCTTGATCTTCCCGTGTTCTTCCCGTGCTCACTCTCGTTCTCTCTAGACTCTTCTATGAACTTCTGGAGAATGAGAGATAACTCTCATTTATATTTAATTTTTATAAAATAGTTACACTTAGGTCCCTAGCTTTCCAACTTCTTCACAAAAATGGTCTTAAGCTCATAATCTTACAATTTAAGTTCCATTTGTTACCAACTTAGCTCCTTAATACAATTTCTTAACATAATGGTCATTTTCATGTCAAATGACCAATTTACCCTTTTCGGCCAAATTTCACTATTCACGCGGTAAAACTCCAAATTTCACATAAACTTTTATTGCTTATATTATTATCTCACAAATACATATTATTTTACATAATGGTCTTATAATGTGTCAAAAGACCGTTTTACCCTTTTACAACTTTTACGGGTTCTTACAGTCACCCCTCCTTAAGCGGATTCCGTCCTCGGAATCTTTTCGTAATCTGTGAAATCTGGATATCTTCTCTTCATCTCTTCTAACGTCTCCCAAGTCAGGTTTGACCCTAACGGATGCTTCCACTTGACTAATACTAAGTCAATCTCCTTGTTCCTTAGCTTCTTAGTCTGCATTCCTAGAATTGCCTCAGGTTCTTCAATCAATCTGCTAGGAGTCTCCACCCTTAAGTCTGTATAAAAGGTATCACTAGCTCTTCTTTTCCAAAATACTTCTTCAGATAGCATACATGAAAGGTATCATGTATTCCACTGAGTTCTGGCGGTAACTCCAGCTTGAATGCTTGTAACCCAACTCTCTTCAGGATTCGAAAAGGTCCAATATATCTTGGACTCAGCTTTCCTCTTTTACCAAATCTGACTACGCCCTTACATGGCGATACTTTTATCATTACTAGATCATCTTCTTGTAAATCATACGGTCTTTTCTTTAAATTGGAGTAACTCTTCTGTCGGTCTTGTGCTGCTTTCATGTTAGCTTGAATCACTCCAATCTTCTCATTGGTCACTCTAACAATTTCTGGTCCTGTACGTTTAGTCTCACCCGCCTCTAGCCAGCATAAAGGGGTTCTACACTTCCTACCATACAATGCCTCAAAGGGTGGCATTTTGGTGCTAGAATGGTAGCTGTTGTTATATGCAAGCTCCACTAAAGGCAGGTGTTCATCTCAACTACCTCCAAAATGCATTACGCATGATCTTAGCATGTCTTCTACTGTCTGGATTGTTTGCTCACTTTGACCATCCGTTTGTGGATGATACGCTGTACTTAGCTGAATTTTTGTCCCCATTTTCTCTTGTAAAGCTCTCCAAAAGTTAGAGGTAAATCTGGGGTCTCTGTCTGACACGATGGACAATGGTGCACCATATCTTCTTAATACTTCATTTAAGTACAATTGGGCTAACTTCTCCAATGGAGTAGTTTCTTTTATAGCTAGAAATAGTGCACTCTTGGTCAATCGATCCACTATAACCCATATACAATCATAACCTCTCCTCGTTCTTGGTAACCCAACGATAAAATCCATGGTTACATCCTCCCACTTTCCTGCTGGAATGTGCAATGACTCAGCATCTCCATGCGGGACTTGATGTTCCGCCTCGACTTGTGCACAAATGACACACTTGGAGATGTACTTAGCTATCCTCTTCTTCATTCCAGGCCACTAATACTGTCTCTTTAGATCTTGATAAGTCTTGGTACTCCCTGGATGTATGGAATACTTTGACTTATGCGACTCTTCTAAGATCAACTTTCTTAAATCTCCTGCTTTCGGCACCCAAATGCGGGTTCTAAAAGTCTTTAACCCTTGACTATTTGTTTCAAACTGCATGTCTTTTCTAGTTTCTAATCTTTCAATTCACCACTTTTTTCAACTTTTTTGTTGGGCTGCTTTAATCTTCTCAATAATACTGGACACTAGTTATATATGCATCGATCTTGCCTTGATTCTTTTCTCAGGAAACTTTTCTACTCAATGCATCTGCTACTACATTTGCCTTACCTGGATAGTATACAATGTTGCAATCATAGTCACTGATCAACTCTAACTATCTTCTCTGTCTCATGTTCAACTCTTTTTAAGTGAACACATACTGCAAACTCTTGTGATCAGTGAATAGCTTGCGCTTTGTACCATACAGGTAATGCCTCCAAATTTTCAAGGCGAATACAATCGCTGCAAACTCTATATCATAGGTAATATACTTTGTTTCTAGGGCTTTCAACTATCTGGAAACATATGTTATACCCTTACTCCTCTGCATCTACACACAACCAAGCCCTCTATGTGAGGCATCGCTGTATACTTCAAAATCTTCTGTCCCATCTGGTAACTTAAGGACAGACGCATTACACTACTTCTCTTTTAATGTAATAAAAGCTTTTTCTTATTCTTCTTACTTGAGTAAATTTCATATTTTTAATTTACTTTCTCTCTCTTCTTATAGAAGCTCTATCACTTCATACTTTATTATAGAAAATTGACTTTCCAACAGTCAATCTACATTTCTAATTACTTCTTTCTTGTCATTAGACTTAAATCTCATATATATATATATATATATATATATATATATATATATATATATATATATATATATATATATATATATATATATATATATATATATATATATATATATATATATATATATATATATATATATATATATATATATATATATATATATATATATATATATATATATATATATATATATATATATATACACGATATCCACCCACTTTACCTTTATACATTTCTTTAGAAGTTTTACAACTTCTTATATCTACATATACTGGAAGAATTGACTCTTCAAAAGTAAATCGTTGTTCTTGCTTCTTTTGTTTTATCTTTCATCTTTAATTCTCAAAGAATTTTCTATCTTTATTATTATTATTATTTTTATGGACAAAACCCTTTTTATCAAAGATATCGCTATTATTACTACTAAAGCTTTTCTTTGCCTTTACTACTAGATTTCATACATTCACATGAGGTTATTACCTTTATCATCTTGTTACTTACATGTATTACTTTTATAAATACATGTCTTATATCATCCTTTACTTATTTTATTTTCTCATTTCAACATATTAACAATCTAGATACTTCTTTCATCCTCCTTTATTATTTATGAGATTTCAATATCATTTACCCATTACACTTTCAAATATAATCATGTCCTTTTCATTTCTCAGCTTTCTTACTGTACTCTTATGAGTACACTTCTTATCTTCTTAGGTACCCCATGTACCATTCTCATCTTATTACTTATGTTTTAGTATTTTTCTTGTAGTTCTATTTCTCACACTAATGCTTAGTTTAGCACTCTATCTCTTGCTTACTCTTTACTTGCTATGGCTAATGCCAAAAATAACTTTTACTTCTCTTTTTATCTTGACTGCATTATAACCATATTTCAATAAAGATTGGCATTTCTGACTCAACACTTTCTTGTTTTATCTCATTATACTTATTAAACATACACTACTTTCAAATTCATATAGATTACCCCCATTTTTTATAGACATTCAGTCTCTATGTCTCATACATTTTACTTATAAACTTTCTAGGTTTAATACCCAAAATTTCTTTTATTATTCTCTTTACCATTTCTCTCTATGTGTCATAAGGCTATATGCCCAACACATTGCATTGTTCTTTCATTTAAACTTCATTTCTTTACTCTCTTTACTTTTACGTATCTTTAAGTGATATACACTATACACCTTCTTATGTTCCATAGTCATTAGCCATGTACTGACTATTGTTGTTTTTTTTATTTTTTTTATTTTTTTTTTTCAAATCTTTGGATACTTTTACCCGTCACTTCGCTTAGAAGTAGTAACTTCCTGTCTCTTTATTTAATCACAACTTTTATATACATATTTTAACCTCTTGGTTGTCCATGAACAACACATCATACTACTTCTCAATATTTACTCTTTATCTTCTTTTTTTTTTAACTCTATTTGGGTTTGTCTATAATTACAAACCCAGCTCATTTCCCTTTTACTCTTCCTGCTTAAATGTTTTCATTCTTCTTTCTTATATGAATTTCATTCATATATCTGTATTCACATTCTTTTCCAATCTTTCTTTCCTTGGTCACTGTAGTGACATTACTCTTATTTTTTTGTTATACTCTTTCTTTTATATTTGTACTATATACTCCATTACTTCTATTAACATTTTCAATACATTTATACTTTCTGACCATGTCTCTTTTACTGATTCCTTTCATACTTTATGTTATTTCTCATATTATACAGTGGTTATCACAACCACAAATTTGAACTTTTCTTCGTCATTACCTTTTTATTCTTGTCATCTTATTTTCAGTGCTCTTTGCTCATACTTTCTTATGTTTTATTACATATACTTTATACTGATTCATATAAGGTATGGGGTTTTCCCCGCTACATACTTCGTATTTGTTACTTCATCTTTAACACTTTTCCTTTATACTTTAGTATTTCCATTCATACTTGATTTTCTTACATAGGTATATCGAACCTATACTCCTCAAACCTCCTACACTTATCCCTTACAGCTTCACATGATTCCTGTGTGGTTCCACCAAACTCAAATATATATCCTGTGATTATGATAGTATGGGCCCATATTATTATAACCACCTATATACATTTGCTTCCAGTTTTACCACCAGGACCCATGTTCTACTGTTATGGATTTACTCCCATTTCTACTTACTTTCAACATCATACTCAAGTATGTACTCTAATTAACTCCCACATAGTTTAAGTCTAGGTTCAAGTACTGACACCTAGTTCGCTTAAACTATGGCTATGATACCAAAACTGTAACACCCCTTTCTCAAACCGTAATTTAATACAGTTTATAATACAAATATCTTACAAAGCGTGACTATGAAAAAGTCACTTAAATTTTTTTTACAAACTTGTTCTCAAGGGGTATTACAGACTTAATACAGAAAACCATAATTTAAACTTATATGTATCTACACTGGTCCCAACTTCAACTCCTGCTCCATTCACCTAAGTACATAACATTTAAAAATAGTACGTGAGACATAAAGCCTCGTGAGTAATATGGGTTTTAGACCCAAAACTTTTCTGCTCAAAACTTGAATTATAAACAAGTAAACTTTTAACATTTATTTTTATAATAAATCTCAAATCTTCTTTCTTTTCTATTTTTAAAACTCAAAAATACTTTCTTTCTCAAAACTGCTTTCTTTCTCAAACTGTTTTCTTTCTCAAAGAAAAATTGATTTCTTACTTTAAAACTACTTTCTTTCTTAAACTGCTTTCTTTGTCATTTACTTGTGACCAACTGAAACTTATGAATTAGTTTAGTTTAATTCATCTTACTAACTCCCATTCGCGGGACAGAACAGATCTACCCGCAAGGTTATGCTATCTCTGTCTCCCCTTCGTGACTTGGCATCACAAGGTTATGCTATCTCTGTCTCCCCTTCGTGACTTGGAACAGATCCAATCACAAGGTTATGCTAAGCTAGACAACTACTTCGCGACGGGAGGTACCACCCCAGTAGTGTCTTCAGATCTCCCGATTATGTGGGCGATCCTAGTCCGGACAACTGACTCTTATTACTTTCTTTGCTTTAGTTCTTATCTCATTACTTTCTTCATTACATCTCAAATTGGTCAAAAAGGGACACAATTTATAATAAACTCAAACTCATCAACTTTATAACTCTTAATCAAAAATACTATCAAAACTAACTTCAACATCTTTAGCTCACATACGGAGCTACTTTCAAAATACTTTGTAAACTACACTGCTTTAAAATCTGCTTTAAAACACTTAGCCCTTGTATAGAGCTACTTTAAAACTGTTTCCAACTTTAGTATTTAAAAGTATTTGGAAATCTCATTTTCTGAAAATATTATTTTGCTATGTACAAAAAGTCCACATATACTCACCTTGGTGTAACTACAGATCACTAAGCTTCTCGTACACCCTTCCCTTTTCCGAGCTCAACAATATTCGAAGCATCACCTACACAGGTATCACATATATATACTTAATAAATACATACTACAACTGACTCTACTGTTCTAAGGTCTCATATGGTACAACTTCAAGTCATAACAAGTATATGACTAGTAACAATCATCTTTCCATGAATTTTATACTCTTCAATATACCCGTATTCTACTACAATACCCCCGAGGGGTCGTATTCTGAATTTAACAATTTTCCATGTGGTTTCATACCATTTTAAGCCTATGGTATGAATTATAGACCAAACGGACATGTCTAGCATCAAGTTCAAATCTCAAAATTGGACAGAAACTCATCAGACCTGGAGCACGACTCGTGCTCTTTTTGTGCTTAGGGAAGCACGACTCGTGCCAATAGTACCATGCTATTTCTTGGCTCTACAGTGGAGCACGACTCGTGCTTAGCTAAGGAAAAATAGGCACGACTCGTGCCTGTGCTGCAGGTCCGATTTTCAATCCGATTTTTGAGCTGCAGACCTCTATTTTCACCTATTAAGCACTTAATACTTAACTTAATCTTTTTGCTATCATTCCATGACTAAAACCCTCAATTTACATCAGGTTTTAACCCATGGAATCACTGATTCCAACTTCAATTTCATAAAAACCCGTTTTTTGATCTTTTCACTAAAAATCCAAGTTTTTGAAATTAACCACTTAAGAGTGTCTTAATACATCTTAAGTGATCCTTTGGACTTAAAAAAACCATAAAAACTAGCCTTGATCATTCAAACCCGTGAATTAGGGTTCTTGAGCAAAATCATCTTTTCTTGATTTTTCAACATATTCAACTACTTGAACATGTTAAATTGATGATTTTGAGCAAGATGAGTTGGATGATCTCATTGGAATCATGATTTCTAGAAAATCAGAAATCAAAAGTATGATTCCCGTTCAAGATTTTTTGAGCTTAGATCATAGTATGCTTACCTCTTAAGGCTTGGAATCACCAATTCCAAGTGTTTCCTTTGTTTTTCTTTGCAGAAATTCCCAAGCTCTTGATCTTCCCGTGTTCTTCCCGTTCTCACTCTCATTCTCTCTAGACTCTTCTATGAACTTCTGGAGAATGAGAGATAACTCTCATTTATATTTAATTTTTATAAAATAGTTACACTTAGGTCCCTAGCTTTCCAACTTCTTCACAAAAATGGTCTTAAGCTCATAATCTTACAATTTAAGTTCCATTTGTTACCAACTTAGCTCCTTAATACAATTTCTTAACATAATGGTCATTTTCATGTCAAATGACCAATTTACCCTTTTCGGCCAAATTTCACTATTCACGCGGTAAAACTCCAAATTTCACATAAACTTTTATTGCTTATATTATTATCTCACAGATACATATTATTTTACATAATGGTCTTATAATGTGTCAAAAGACCATTTTACCCTTTTACAACTTTTGCGGGTTCTTACACTAAACCTCTTTAGTACCTTATCCAAGTTTGTAGTTTGACTAAGTCCAATAAGCCTCTTCTTTCTATCTCTCAAAATTCTTATCCCGAGAATATAGGCTGGTTCTCCAAGGTCTTTCATGGCAAAACACTTTCCAAGCCAAGACTTAACTTTTTGCTAGGTTGGAATGTTGTTTCCCATGAGTAGTATCTCATCGACATATAAAACCTGAAAAGTTACTATACTCCCACTAGCCTTGATATACACACAGGACTCATCTTCACTCCTAGAGAAACCAAACTTTTTGACTTTCTCATGGAAGCAAAGATTCTAGCTACGAGATGCTTGTTTCAATCTATAGATGGATTTCTCAAGCTTGCACACTCTATTGAGAAACTTTGCATCTACAAACCCCTCTGGCTGATTCATGTAAATATCCTCAGCCAAATTCCCGTTAAGGAAAGTGGTTTTGACATCCATCTGCCAAATTGCATAATCATGAAAAGCAGTTATGGTGAGCATTATCCTAATAGATTTTTATCTTGGCTACTGGTGAGAAGGTCTCATCATAGTCAACCACTGGGGTTTGAGTGAATCCCTTCGCAACCAGTCGAGCCTTGTAAGTGTGTACTTTTCCATCCATGCCAGCTTCTTCTTGAAGATCCATTTGCATCCAACTGTCTTTCAACCTAGTATATTATCAACCAAATTCCAAACTTGGTTATCATACATGGACTTGATATCGCTGTCCATTGCCTCTTTCTATTTAGCAGCCTTAGGGCCTGCCACTGCTTCCTTGTAGTTAGCTGGCTCAGCCAAATTTACCACTGTCCTATCACTAACAAACGTGTCACCATCTGTAGTAATATGGAAAACATAGAACTCAGGTGGCATGGTAACTCTACTAGAACACCTAAGAGGTAACGAATTGTTTATCGGTTCAACGGGAACTTCTTCCTTTGGTTGAGTGTAACATCATTTAAGGTTCCTTCACTGGTCGACTCTTGAATTTCTTCAAGGTCAATGGTGCTTCCACTATCCTCTTTGAATATGAGCTCTCTCTCTCTCTCTCTCTATCTCTCTCTCTCTCTCTCTCTCTCTCTCTCTCTCTCTCAAAAGAATCCTCTTCGTGCTACAAAGACCACGTTCTCACTAGGTCTATAGAACAAATATCCAAAGGATTGCTTTGGGTAACCAATGAAAATACACTTCTCACTTCTAGCTGTTAGCTTGTCATGAATATCTCGTCTTACGAAAGCTTCACAACCCCATGCTTTGATATGTGTCAATGAGGGAACTTTCCCCATCCACATCCCGTGAGGTGTTTTGACAACCTTCTTTGTAGGGACAAGATTTAGGATGTAGGTGGCTGTGTCTAAGGCATACCCCAGAAGTGAATAGGAAGAGAAGCTCGACTCATCATGGAACGAACCATGTCCAATAAGGTCCGATTACGCCTCTCAGCCACACCGTTCAACTGTGGTGTCCTAGGAGGAATCAATTCTGAAACTATTCCACATTCCTTTAGATAGTCGTAGAACTCGATACTAAGATACTCTCCGCCTCTATCAGATATAAGCATCTTTATCTTCCTGCCTAACTGATTCTCGACTTCATGCTTGAACTCTTTGAACTTTTCAAAGGTTTCTGACTTATGCTTGGTTAAGTAGATATAACCACATCTGCTGTAATCATCTGTAAAAGTCACATAGAATCGATTAGCATCCCTTGTAGATGATTTGAAGGGTCCACACACATCCGTGTGTATGAGATCCAACAAACCCTCACCTCATTCACAAGATCCCGTGAATGGTGATTTTGTAATCTTTCCTAAAAGACAAGATTCGCATGCATCATCTGACCTTAGGTTAAATGATTCCAATACTCCATCATTTTGGAGTTGGGGGATACCTTTCTTGTTAATGTGTCCAAGATGACAATGTCATAAGCATGCTTTGTCTATACCGTTAGACGAATCAATATGAAATACACTATTACCTAAATTTTCAACACACATCACAGTTTCATACACACCATTACAAGGTAAAACTTCAAATATAAAACACCATTTTTATAAGCTGAAATAAAACCATTCATATCATTAAACGAATATCTAAAACCTTGTCTGAACAATGCATGAAAAGAAATAATATTTCGTTTCATTTCTGACGAGTAGCAACAATTGATTAAATCTAAACTAACATCATTACTAAGCACTAGACTATAAACTCCAATCTTGGTAACAGGAGAAGATCGCTTATTCACCATGATCAGGTTCATTCTTCCGTGCTCCACCTCCTTACTTTCATTTACTCCCTGCAAATTAGAACAATGTGAAAACCACATCCTGTATCAAAGACCCAAGAACGAGAAGATGATGTGTTATTAGATGAAATAGTGTATATACCTGCAGATGATGGCTTCACCTTGCTATCATTGATGTCTTGCAGATACTTTGGGCAGCTTTGCTTTGAATGCCCTTTCTCGTTGCAGTAAAAGCAATCGGCCTGTTTGGGATTAGAGGTGTAAGGCATATCAGAACTACGCTTAGCCTTTGGGCCATTGCTAGATGACCCGACATGGGCCTTGGCCTTCCAATTTTGCTTTGGAGGACCTTTCCTCTTCTTCCCCTTTCCTTGTTCAATGGCCAGAATGGGAGCACTGGCAGGAGTGAAGGCTGAACACTTCCCCTTCATCCCTGCTTCAGCAATCTATAGTAGGCTGAACACTTCCCCTTTCCATGTATCTTTGAATTCTTTGCACGTGGCCACCGACAAACTCTCCCTCTTTCATCTTGCATGCAATGAGGGCTTTGACTACCTCGTACTTTTCTTGATGAGCTCTCTTGTGGAACTTTTCCACAAGGTCCTTGTTCATCTCATACGGCCAATAGGTCTCATAGAATCTCTGCAACTCAGGGACCATAGTGGTGACCATGATGCATGCCACTTTGGTTGCAGCGTCGTAGTATTTCTTATATGAGGCATATTCTTCAGGAGTAGCTTTTTCTTGATCGAGTTCAATGAGTTCTTTCTTGAGGACATGTTCCTTGTCCTCGAATCTAAGAGCCATTTTGATGTTTCGCATCCAGTCATTATAGTTGGTGCCATCCAATGTTACCTTTGAGAGCGAAAGGATCGAATAGAAGTTATAGTTATGGTGGGAGGTGGACGGGGGAGCAGAAGCATCAGCAGAAGTATACATCTATAAAAAGAAGGTAGTTTTAATTAGTTAAGAATAATCCTTAATATATTAACCCAAAAAATAAATATTAAGGCTAGGACCCAACTCTATAATTCAAACTTAGAAGATGGATGCCGTAACCTAATTGTAAATTTTATAAAGGTAGGTAAATGATGATTTACCAATTCTATCGGGAAGGAAATAAGATTAAGTGAAATTCCTAGGTCTTTTTAGATTCATTGAAACTATTCAATGGCATGTTTAATCTCAGGTTATGCTCTTCTATTTGTGACTGGGATACCGAGGATCACAAACAAGATGTGAATAACCATGCAAACGTGCTTGGTTACCTCAATGTCATTTATCATCTCGGTTGATGTGTTGGTAAACTACACATGATCCATCAACAATGATAATTTATGAAATACCCATTACAACGCTTTATTAGTCCTTATTAGTGTGTGGGTAAACCACACACACTCCACCAACGACGAATAAAGTGTAATGTGCAATTTCATAGGTTAGCATACGAATTCACATTTTTTCTAAACTAACTAGATTTGGGGTTTTAAATAAAAGGTTCTAGTACTTTTAATAACATTATAATTTTAATGAGATTTAGTGTCCTATCAAATCTGTTCTGCTAACGACCCTCC
The DNA here is from genome assembly GCA_023525715.1 of Cichorium intybus. Classification (NCBI taxonomy): domain Eukaryota; kingdom Viridiplantae; phylum Streptophyta; class Magnoliopsida; order Asterales; family Asteraceae; genus Cichorium; species Cichorium intybus. The sequence goes on from CM042012.1 coordinate 60,318,884, forward strand.
ACTAATCAAGGAAGCAGTTGGTGAGAGTGGACACCGATTCAACCGCCATTTTATAGGTAGTTTCCTTATACCCCCCCCCCCTTATAGATCAACTTCGTAAATGAGGCATACTAGCGATTTGACTGACTGATTCTTATACATATAAATATTAACAATTAATATATAAGGTGTATTTTGAAACTTTTAAAATACTAGGTTAAATTATTTATATATTTCGAGAGTTAAACAATTAATTTAAAATTAAAATTAAACCTAAAATTGATTTAATATTAATCCTTTAATTAACAATTAATTAAATAAATTAAATCACATGAGGTTTATCTAATTAAATTAATCAAATAACTTAATCCTAATCCTAACCCTCTAACTTTTAAAAATAAGGGTATTGGAGTTATCCATTTTTTAATTAATCATAATTATCAAAAATAGAAAACCCTAAACCTAAGGAAAAATCAAAAATAGGGGAGGAGGCTAGGGTTTCAAAAACCCTAGCCCAAGTCGACATTTTAGCTATTAGGTTTAATTTCTATAAACCCTAATTGATCAATTCTACAATTATAGCTATTCAACAGAAAACAAACTAAAGCTCTGATACCACTGATAGGATTTAGGTAAACAAATAAACTCAAACTCTTAAGTTCACATGCGAACTAAAAAGGATCTATGTTTTCACTATTGAACCTATAACTAAGAACATCTAAAGGAAACCCTAGCAAATAACCGAAATTCATAAATGGGTTTAGGATAGATACCTTATTGTTATTATAGCAAATAACAATTGTTCCTTGTCTCATAGATCTATTGGAAGCAAACATCACAAGTGTCTTGCCTCTAATGGTTCACACCCAAAAGTCCAAGTGATTAGGTTAGTTATCTTAATTATCTTTTTAGGAAAATCTCGCTATAAAACCTTAGAGAATTATTATTGATTATGCTTGAGAGAGAAGAGAACATTCCAGAGTACTGTCAACAAGAATGGTGTAGGTTTTGAGGCTCCAGGGAGGGGTATTTATAGTCTGTAAAGGTGTTATAGATAAGCCTTATTTGAATTTAAATCAGATAAACATTTTATCATTAGATTCAAAAACCCTTCACCTCCACTCTATCTTGAACAGAAATGGAAGGGATGAACCCCTATCCACCACTACTCATGGTGGACGAAATTAAGGATAAATATCCTTTAAAATTTCATCCCTTATCCTCCCTTGTTCAACTATTAAACAATTACAATTCAGCCCCTGCACTTTTAATTAATTCCAAATTAATTCTAATTAATTCCAAACTAGTTTCTAATTAATTTATCATCACATAATAAATTAATAAGCTATATATTTCTCTCTTTCTCTCTCTCTCTCTCTATTAATCTTAATACCATTTGGACTACTAAGGGTAACCCAAAAGGACTGTGCTACTATCAATTCAAGTATATACCAATTATAGTTATGAGCTTAGACACCTAATCCAACAGTCTTCGCCTTGGATAAATGTAATAACTATAACTGTCAGTATAACTTCTAAATCGATCAGCAAATTGTAGCTTCTAAAAGCTGCTGCCGAACTCTGACCCAGTCAGTTACATGTCCTAAGATAAGTGATCATATAATCCTCCGTTCTGTAACATATCATTTGGACTTAAGATATGGATTGGAATCAATCTCATTGTCTAAGACTTTGTTTCCCGATTTCTTATTTGTGATGATATTGGACTTCTAATTGAACACATCAATTTAGTTCTGGCTGGGCCTAGCACTATAAGTCAATATCAAATCACTGAAGGGCCCAAAGATATCTCTTTCCCCTTAGGACAAAAGGAACAAATAAACTTTGACTCATATTTTTCTTAAAAAAACTTTGACAATATTTTTCTTAAAAAAAATTAACAATATTTTCCTTAAAAAAAATTAAAAATCACTTTACTCAGTCATTTTTCCAATAGACAATTCAAACACTAACCTGGCACAACTAAAAAATATTTCATAATTACATTCTAAAATACCGTAGACTCATCGAGTGGCGGTTTTAGTATGGGGCCTGGGGTGGCCCAGGAACTGCTAAAGTTCGTAAACACAGTGTAATTTTTTTTTCTAATAGGGTGCAACTCTGTAGAAAAAAAAGTGCCACTACTGAACGATATGTTGGTTTCTGATACCACAACTATTGGTAAATATTGTATCCGCATCTTGACTCATCTGTTTTTTATATAATATAGAGATTGTTTTTGTTGACTAATATCATGACCCTTTAAAAGTGTCCATCCAAATAATGTACTCCAGGTAAAGATGTCTTTCGGAAGATTGATATGAAGATTTATGATGACGTCTTATTGTTCTTTTATACTAAAAGACAGCATCAAGGAAAACTTGTCAAAACAAATACGCCTACCGACTAATTAACCCATCTTTTGAACAAAAGGGCAAGACCCAAGCTCGTTTCGAGAAGTCTCCCAACTTGACACATATCTAACACAAAAAGATTTTAACCTTCCAAGTGATCGTATAACAAATAAACAATATGCAAGATTCTTTCTTACTTAATTAATATGTATAATATATTTTTTTCGTCCACTAAAAGTAAAAAATATAATATTTTTAGTATATCACGTAGAGTTAATGAATTAAACGGACAACCAAAGTCATGTTTTACCACTTACCATTACAGCAAAACGCACTTCAATGACGGATATTAGGGAGGGATCCAATTCATCATCACGACGATGGATTAGCATTGAATCTCTCACAAAATCTAAAACCCTAGTTTCAAGATTTTGCGATGCGTAAGCGATGAGAAGACACCCGTGACTAAACCGTCGCCAACTCTAGACAATTATTGAGAGAGGAGAAACAGATTTTAATAACTTTATATATATATATATATATATATATATATATATATATATATATATATATATATATATATATATATATATATATATATATATATATATATATATATATATATATATAGATGGGTTCAATACAAAACCAAAATTAAGTCATCTAACAACAGAACCATCCTTAAAACCCTTGGATCATTATATAAACGTCTTAGATTAAAAAGGATACACCATAAAATCATACACCTTGTGCAGATGATTATTCCTAGGTTAGGGTATATTGGATTTTTAAGCCAATCGATCACCATCTTCACCTCGTTCCAACTTTACACCATCGAAGGCCCCTTCGTTCCCATCCATCTCTTCTTCTTCATTCCAACTTTACACCATCGATTCGTTCCCATCCATCTCTTCTTCTTCGTTCCAACTTTACACCATCGATTTCACCCTTCCTACCCATCCATCGCCACTGATCTCCTTGCTCACGGCGGCTCCGACGGACTCCATGGATAAATCGGCGACATGGATAAAGCATCCGCCACTTCATTATCATTATTCGTTAGTTTAATTTGAAAATTTCAGTCTATAAAATGCTCCGAATTTCCCACAGATCTCAGATCTACATTTGATTGAATGTTTAATTTGAATATTTGATCCAATTTCAACTATGGTGGTTTTGCAATTGCAAGGGATATTTATGTTCATCAATGAACATATGTTCATCAATGAACATATGTTCAATGGTGAACATACGTTCAATTAAGTAAGTCATTTCCTGCTTCGTCTGTTCATATATGTTCATTAGTGAACATATGTTTATTGATGAACATATGTTCATTGATGAACATATGAGATATCAACATATTGCAAAATCAAGATTCACGTATTTCCATATGTTCGTTGAAAATTTTTAGAACCTATAGTCTTCTTTTTAATTGATTGCGTATTAATTGTTTTTAGGTATAGTATCATTTAATTTGTTATGTGCAGTTACGAGAATGTATATATGAACATTACTGGGCGCACCTTTAATTCCGTATCTTGTGGATATGGATGTTAATTGGACCATCATATCCTTTATCATTAAAGCTAGATCAACGGTGAAAAATATGGTTCTGCAGTTAGGCAATATATTTTGGTTCTGCATTGAATCCATCCATATATATATATATATATATATATATATATATATATATATATATATATATATATATATATATATATATATATATATATATATATATATATATATATATATATATATATATATATAAGGGAAGGTTAAAATGAGAACATTTATTAATTTGAGAACGTGAGAACAATTTTTGACCACACAATTAAAAAAAGGCGCATTCGCCCCCTACACCTGCAACTCATAATAATTTGGATTCTTCTCCTTTCACGCAAATATTCCCACATTCACGTTTGCTTCGATTGCTTCAGTTCGTTATTGCCAATTGCTTCGATTCATTATCGCCAATTGCTTTGATTCGTAATCCCTGATTCCTTCGATTCGTCTTCACGATCACGATGAAGAAGATTCAATTGATTAACAACAATTGTCTCCCGTAGGTTAAGCCCTAATCACGAATTCACGATTAACGACAATTGTCTCCAAGGCGATTAACTCCAAGAAGGTCGATTGTTTCCAGATCATTGATAGTCTTGCTTATCACTGATAGCCTCCGTCCAAATCCAAGACCTCCTTAGATCCTCCCTCCCATCTCCAGCTCGGCAGCGATTGGTTTTCTATTCGAATCTTGCAGATCTTTTGCTAAAGCACGGAAGAAATGTAATTCTCTATCTTTCCTTTCTAATCCATTTTGAATTGGAAAATACATACTGTTGGTTGGTGGAGAAAGTTGGTGAAGAATTTTCAAAAGAAATTAGGTGAAGCTTTTCTTTTTTCAAAATTGAGGTGTAGGATTATATATATTTTATACATTCTCAATGTGTATATATAGGAGGCTTTGGTTTGAGAACAAAATGCACCACAACTCAATACCTATAAGAATTGAGTGTATCTCTTGTAATCTCATTGTTAAATAAAATCTAGTTGTAGCCCGTGGACGTAGGATTTGCACCGAATCCGAACCACGTAAAAATCCTTGTGTTCTTCTTGCTTTATTTTCGTGAGTTTGTGTGTGTGATAGTGTGTTTCCGCTGCGTGTATCCTGTCCGATTCCTAACAACTGGTATCAGAGCTTTGGGTTTCGGAGGAGGTCTCGGTTTTAGAAATTAGAGTATGCTCTGTGGTTGCAGTTTTGTCTGATCTTCCATATCATAAACTAATTTCTATTAACCGTATTAAAGGTGTCTTAGTACTTTGAAGGGTACTGTTCTGTCACACAAAAGTACTATAAAAGATTTGTCTCTTGTTTGTCGTAATGGCTGAAAACAAGGTTGTAATCGAGAAGTTCAACGGTTCTGACTTTAGCTGGTGGAAAATGCAATTAGAAGCATTGTTATGTCAGAAAGACTTGGATGTGGTACTTGGGGACAAGCCGGAGAAAATGGAAAAAGCTGCTGAAGATGCGTGGAACTCAAAGGACAAGAAAGCTAAGGCGGTTATTACATTATCGTTGGAAAGGAGCGTCGCTTTCAACATCATGAAGGAAACCACGGCACGTGGTACGATGGATGCTCTGACGAACATGTATGAGAAACCGTCGACGGCTAACAAGGTGTTCTTGATGAGGGAGCTGTTCACTACAAGGATGAATGAGGAAGGTTCAGTTACGGTTCACATTAACAATCTAAATTCAATTCTGTCCAGATTGTCATCTGTGGGAATTAAATTTGATAACGAGACTCAAGCTTCACTGCTACTAGCTTCATTACCTGATAGCTGGTCTGGAACAGTAACCGCTGTTACAAGTTCAGTGGGGACCAGTGGTATGACTTTTGAAGGGGTTAGAGATTTGGTTCTTGGCGAGGATGTCAGACGCAAGAATCAAGGTGGATCTTCTTCTTCTGAGTTATTAAATATCGGAAGAGGTAGAGGGAATAGCAGGAATAGTGGGAGCAGTGGGAGTCGGGGAAGAAGTTCATCTAGAACTTGGAAGAATGTGAAGTGTTGGAACTGCCAAGAGGTGGGACATGTTAAGAGTCAATGTCCAAAGAAAGAATTGAACATTGCTGGTGCTGAGAGTGTGTCTGAGGATGATGCATTGATACTAAGTATGGAAAGTTCTGTAGACTCTTGGGTCATGGATTCAGGGGCTTCGTTTCACGCCATGGACAACGGAGAAACGATGGTGAATCTAAAAGAAGGAGATTTTGGGAAGGTACAGTTAGCAAATGACGAGATGCTTCAAGTAATGGGCATAGGAGATATTGATCTGGTTACTTCATTGGGAACTACATGGAACCTGAACAATGTCAGGGTGATTCCGGAGCTGAAGAAGAAATTGATTTCTGTTGGTCAGCTGGATAAACAAGGACTGGAAGTAAGGTTTGGTAGTGGCAAATGGAGGGTGATCAATGGAAATTCGGTGATTGCTCAAGGTATGAAGCATGGGTCATTGTATATGGTTGAGGTACCTGCTGAGGGAAGTATGACCGTCCCGGTTAAGCATGGCAAAATCTGGTTCGCTAAATCTAGTGTTAAGAGAGTTCATTTTGCAAACATGAATTCTGGAGCCAAGAGGATGTTAGCTGAAAGAGTCGGAAAGTCTAAACCATTCAGGGGATTTTGTGACAGTGGGAGCACGGGGTGTGTTCCGGGTACAGTTACAAAGAGCCGTTGGGTTTTGAAGACTAAGACTGAAAAATTCTCTCCTGTTGGAAGTTTGCAAAGTTTGGAGAGTGTTAGTGGTCCTCGGTGTATCTCTGGAGCTGGTGGAGTGTCCAAACCGGTTGAGACAAAGGATGAGTCGGTGGTGGGATTAGCCACGGCTGAGTTGGAGCTAGTAGGAACTTCAACTGGCCCTTCTAGTACTTGATAATGAGGGGTGGCTGCAACTAGGAAATTGACTAAGTTTAGCTTGTTCTTGGGAACTGAAGGTTTGGAAGACTTGGTGTTTTTTAAGATTACTGGAGAATTGTTGGGTTATTTTCTCCAAGTGGGAGATTGTTGGTTGGTGGAGAAAGTTGGTGGAGAAAGTTGGTGAAGAATTTTCAAAAGAAATTAGGTGAAGCTTTTCTTTTTTCAAAATTGAGGTGTAGGATTATATATATTTTATACATTCTCAATGTGTATATATAGGAGGCTTTGGTTTGAGAACAAAATGCACCACAACTCAATACCTATAAGAATTGAGTGTATCTCTTGTAATCTCATTGTTAAATAAAATCTAGTTGTAGCCCGTGGACGTAGGATTTGCACCGAATCCGAACCACGTAAAAATCCTTGTGTTCTTCTTGCTTTATTTTCGTGAGTTTGTGTGTGTGTGATAGTGTGTTTCCGCTGCGTGTATCCTGTCCGATTCCTAACACATACACACGGATAGAAACACTAACTCGCATTTGAATGGAAGCTGGAGTAAGTAAATTAGTTTTTTTCAACAAATATGAAATTTGTACTGTTTAATTTGCACACGATCACGAGTTTATGGTTAAATTTGCATTGTTTAATTTGCAAATTTTCATAGGTTAAATTTGCACGGAAGATATACATACCGTTTGTATCTGGTTAAATTTGCACCAATTAAATGCGAGTTAGTGTTTGTATCTGGTTAAATTTGCACTGTTTAATGAAATGATCGATTCATTGTATGAATGCAGTCTTCTCATTCAGTTCGCCCCTTCCAATTGAACACGTACCTTACCGCATCTTGTTTTCTAGCAACTTTTTGTATTAAACTTACATTATCCTTAGTTTCCAGTTACATCACGCCTAAGAACTGATCAAGCAATTGTATGTCTCACCAGTCATATTTATGCATACAATTGAACTCACATGTTCTTAGAGTTGCTTTATATCTACAGTCTAGTGCATGAAAATTCGACATTATCCCAACAGAACCATTACTTAACAAAGCTTTCAGGGGACGATGATGAAGACGGTGAACTTGGTGTCGCTAATGGTGATGCTGGGAGCATAATTGAAATTGTGAATATTGGGCCAGTTATTAAGTTAATTGCTATCTCTGAGATAGAGGCAACCATTGATGCAGTATCACATGAGCTCAGCAAATTGCGCACCAGAAGGGTGTCAGCAGGTGCTTAGATTATCGTTTTGGTTGTTCCTTAAGTTTCTTGATTTTGCTAAAAACCTTGTTTCTGATTACTTTACTTTCATTTGTTTTTTCAATTACTCTGTAGGAATGCTTGACCATATCATAGTAGAAACCGGGGGTGTGAAGATGCCTTTGAATCAGATGGTTGTTGTTTCAGTTTTAGACCCCAAAAAGTTTGAACTGATTAGAGTTCAAGTTTCAATTTAATTCCAGATTACTGAACTTAAGATCTGTAGTACTAAATTGGATTGTGATAAATGGTGCAGGAGGTGGGCTTTGGTTAGCCATGGGGTTGTTTCTTGGTGCATTAGACAATCCAATAATGCAAGATGAAATGAATGGTTAGCAGCAGTTTATTTATACTGCAAAGCAAATGGGAAGAAGGAGCTGGGGTTCCTGCAAGGCTTCTCAGCTGCTGAATGTGTTGTTGAAAAGGCAAGATGCAAATTTACCAATATTTATTCCCTAATCCCTAATCCCGTCGAGCCCGTCCAATGCCGAACCCGCTGCAACCCGCCGAACACGATGCAGATCCCACCGAACCCATCTCAACCAGTTATCAACCCATGTTATTAAGCGCGTAATCATATATGATTATGAAATCGTGTTCACATATGATATGTTTTTTCTTCAATCACATGTGATTAAACCTTGTTATTCACATATTCACATGTGATTAAAACATGTTATTTATATGCAAATATGTACATAATGATTTTTTTATGTTTAAATAAAATTTCTTATTATATGTATTTAATCACATGTGATTAAACATTGTTGATCACATATGGAGACACACGTCATGCACCTAAGATGTTCGAGAAAATGACTGAAAGAAACTTTCGTCCAAATCCCGCCTACCAGTGGTCCTTGCACTCACTCCGACCTCAAAATACGCCACCAAACTCAAAAAACCAGTCTCACACCCCTATTCTCTGTCATGTCGAAGTCCAAGGAGATGTAGGCTTGTTCACGTACCATTAAGCGCTTAATCATATATAATTCTGAAATCTTGTTCACATGTGATATGTTTTTTCTTGAATCACATGTGATTAAACCTTGTTATTAAGCGCTTAATCATATATGATTCTAAAATCTTGTTCACATGTGATATGTTTTTTCTTCAATCACATATGATTAAACCTTGTTATTCACATATTCACATGTGCTTAAAACATGTTACTTATATGCAAATATGTACATAATGATTTTTTTATGTTTAAATAAATTTTCTTATTATATGTATTTAAACACATGTGATTAAACATTGTTGACCACATATGGAGACACACGTCACGCACCTAAGGTGTTCGATAAAATGACTAAAAGAAACTTTCGTCCAAATCCCGCCTATCAATGGTCTTTGCACTCACTCCGACCTCAAAATACGCCACCAAACTCAAAAAACCAGTCTCACACCCCTATTCTCTGTCATGTCGAAGTCCAAGGAGCTGCAGGCTTGTTCAGGTACCATTAAGCGTTTAATCATGTATGATTCTGAAATCTTGTTCACATGTGATATGTTTTTTTGTTCAATCACATGTGATTAAAGCTTGTTATTAAGCGCTTAATAATATATGATTCTGAAATCTTGTTCATATGTGATATGTTTTTTCTTCAATCACATGTGATTAAACCTTGTTATTCACATATTCACATGTGATTTGCAAATATGTACATAATGATTTTTTATGTTTAAATAAATTTTCTTATTATATGTATTTAATCACATGTGATTAAACATTGTTGATCACATATGATTAAGCTATTCACATGTGATAAAACCCTATTATTCACATGTGATTATAACCTTGTTATTCACATATAATTAAGTTATTCACATGTCATTCATATGTAAATATGTACATAACAAATTTTTAATTTTTAAATAAATTTTCCTATCATATGTATTTAATCACATGCGATTAAACATTGTTATTCACATATGATTGAACTATTCACATGTGACTAAACCTTATTATTCATATCTGACTAAAAGTCTATCATTCACTTGTGAATATGCACATGTGAATGGTGGGGTGGGTTGGATCGGGAGTGAGTGGTAAAAGATTAAAAAAAATTGGTGGGCGAGGTAATGGTAGGGTAGGGGTGGGGTAGTAAGGGTAAGGTAGGATGGGGTGCTGGTTGGTCGGGTGGGGTGGGTTAAGGTGAGGTGGATCAGGAGTGAGTGGTAAGAAATTAAAAAAAATTGGTGGGTGAGGTGATGCTACGGTAGGGATGGGGGTAGTTGGGATAGGGTACAGGGGGTGTGGTGGGTAGGTTGGGTGGGTGCTGGTTGGTGGGGTGGAGCGAGAGTGAGTGAAAAAAATTGGTGGGGGTAGGTAGGGTAGGGTGGGTGCTAGTAGGTTGGGTGGAGCGGGAGTTGGTGGTAAAAAATTATTTTTTTATTGTGGTGGGGCGGGGTAGGTGGGTAAGTTGGGGTGGATGGCTAGGCCAGGGTGGGTGCTGGTAAGTGGGGTGGAGCGAGATTGGGTGGTAAAAAAATTAAAAAAAATTTGGTTGGCGGGGTAGGGTAGGGTGATATGGGGTGGGTAGGGTAGGGTGGGTGTTGTGGATGTGGTGGAGCGGGAGTGGGTGGTAAAAATATTAAAAAATTTATTTTTTTTGTTTGACGGGGTAGGATACGGTGGGGTGGGGTGGGTAGGTAGGGTGGGTGCTGGTGGAGCGGGAGTGTGAAAAAAAATAAAAAAATATTTGGTGGGCCGAGGGTGGGGTAGGGTAGGGTGGGGTGGGTGGGTAGGGTAGGGTGAGTAGGGTAGGGTGGGGTGGAACGGGAGTAGGTGGTAAAAAATTAATTTTTTTTGGTAGGCGGGGTCGGTGGGTAGGGTGGGGTGGGGTGGTGGGGTAGGGTGGGTGCTGGTGGGTAGGGTGGAGCGGGTGTGGATGGTAAAAAAAATTGTTGGCGGGGGTAGGGTATGGTAGGGTGGGATGGGGTGTGTAGGGTAGGGTGGGTGCTGGTGGGTGGGGTGGAGCAGAATTGGGTGGTCAAAAAAATTAAAAAAATTTTGGTGGGCGGGGAGGGTTTGGTAGGGTAGGGGTGGCGTGGGTAGGGTAGGGTGGGTGCTGGTGGGTGGGGTGGAGCGGGAGTGGGTGGTAAAAAATAAATTTTTTTTTGCTGGGCGGGGGGTGGAGGTGGGTAGGGTAGGGTGGGGTGGGTGAGGTTGAGCGGGAGTGGGTGCTGGTGGATGGGATGGAGCGAGAGTGGGTGGTAAAAAAATTAAAAAATTTTTGGTGGACGAAGTAGGTGTAGGATGGGGTGGGGTGGGTAGGTTAGGTGGGTGCTTGTGGATGGGGTAGAGCAGGAGTGGGTGGTAAAAAAATTAAAATTTTTTATTTTGGTGGGCGGGGGAGGAAGTAGGGTATGGTAGGGTGGGTCGTTAAGGTAGGGTGGGTGTTGGAGGATGTGGTGGATCGGGAGTGGGTGGTAAAAAAATTAATTTTTTTTTGTGGACGAGGGTGGGGTTATAGGGTAGGGTGGGTGCTGGTGGGTGAGGTAGAGCAGGAGTGGGTGGTAAAAATGTTATTTTTTTTTTGGTGGGCGGGAGAGGAGGGTGGGGTAGGGTAGGGTGGGGTGGGTGCTGGTGGGTGAGGTTGAGCGGTAATGGGTGTGTTAAGATGGGTTAGCGGTGGATAGGGTGGTGGTGGAGGCGTAGAAGTTTGGTGGTGGTTGTGGTGGAAGGGGGCGGATGGGGGCCTATTATAAAAATATGTGGCTTATATTTGTTCTCACGTTCTCAATTTCAATAATTATTGAAATTGTTCTCATTTGAACCTTTATATATATATATATATATATATATATATATATATATATATATATATATATATATATATATATATATATATATATATATATATATATATATATATATATATATATATATATATATCTCGTTAAACTGTTTATATAACTAATATTGTTGTAATCCTTTATTGCTTCAAGCTCCTTGCTTAGCATCTAATAAAATTTCTTGCTGTTTAATATATATATATATATATATATATATATATATATATATATATATATATATATATATATATATATATATATATATATATAGATATATATATATATATATATATATATATATATATATATATATATATATATATATATATATATATATATATATATATATATATATATATATATATATATATATATATATATATATATATAGAAAATAATTGGCCCTTGGGTATAATTGTCAATCGCTTAATGACAAAAATATAATTTCAAAATACTTTTTAAAGAATAAATAACCGTAGGTTATTACATTGATAATCCTTAACAAATTAGATTGGTATAATGTACCGTAAATATAATTTAATTTATTTATATGTTTATTTCTCTAATAATTATTAATATCGAAAACATCATAATTATTAGTTAATAGTATTATAAATACAATATTATTATGATTATTTGTATTATCATTGTCATTATTTATATTTATATTATTATTATTATTATTAATTTTTGTAGTTATTTTATTTTTATAATTATTTACATAACTATAATAAGAAAAGTTAGCATGCATATGTAAATGTATATGTATGCTTTTGTATGTGTATGTGTTGTGTATGTGTACGTGTGTCTTTGTATGTTTATGTTTATCCATGTTTATATGTATGCATATTTGGATTTGTGTATATATAGTTTTGTGTATGTGTATATGTATACATGTATGTGTTTGTATATGTGTATGTGCATGTATATGTATATGTGTATCTATATGTGTATGTTTATTTGTATGTATGTGTATATGTATATGTATAACTATGTTTGTATGTATAACCATAATAACTTCATGAAAAAAGGAACGCATACACATAAACATACATATACAATGAGTAACAATGTATCGTGTACTAAGTTTTAGCGGTTCACGCACACGTGCATACATGTCTAATCCATATAAGTTAGTAAAACAAATGAGTACAATGACTTTTTTACATTGGATGAAAGGTGGACTTAAAAATGGTTGAAACCCCAAAAACATGAAAAAAAATGCTAAGTCCCATAGGTAATCCATCTTGTCTCAATGGACTTAGTTATGGATTAATGATGAATCCATGTATCCATCACTAAGGCCTTCAGGTGTGGGCTTTTGAGAGCTCTTATTTTTTGTCTACCACCTCAGCATCCTTCTGTTCTCCCCTCATCCCTTTCAATGATCACCTCTTATTACCTCTCACTTCCTCTCACTTTTTAATTTAAAAAGTTAATTAAAAATAAAATATAACTAATAAAATGCAAAATTAAAAAAACGTACACGATAATTTAAATCGCAGATGCAGTAAATTAAAACCTAAGATACGATAATTAAAATATTAGTACGATAATTAAAAGCTAACTACGATAATTGAAACCTAGGTGAATTTTTCACAACATTCCACGCATCGAGATGCATGAAATGTGTGTTGTGTGTCTCCAGATACTGTTGGAAGGCTAGTTCAACGATCTCAGTATCGGTTGTCCCGAGTTGTTGGTTCACAAAGAGTAGTGCGCAAATTTGGTTAAATTTGCACAATTTAATTGACAAATGCCTCCATTTGAAATGAAGCTGATTCACACCCCGATAATATATTGTGCCTAAAATACTGTGAAACGATTCCTCTACACGTTCCCAGAAATCACGGTTGGTTTCCACACGGTCCTCTTCCGTGATGTTGATGTAGCCGGTTGCTAGAGCTGCATCTTCTAATTGATTCCATCCCCAATGAATATTTCCATTTCCCACCCCATCTATTTTTTTATAATATATGTGTATGAGATATGTATATATATATATATATATATATATATATATATATATATATATATATATATAGGTTATATTAAAACACATAATTATTGTGTGTTCGTAAGGACCAATAATATCGCAGAATCAGCCAAGGATAATTAGGTGATTTAATAATAAATAAGTTAATTAAGTTTTAAATAAAAACCTACAATTATGGAAGATTTGACCTATAATTAATGTAAATTAACCTAGTATTATGGCAACTAACTGCATCCTCCTTTTTTATTAGAAGACATAGTTGAATCAGGCATTAGCACCACCAATTACGATCACTACGCCGCCTACGACCACCAATTGATCATGTCGGCGCCGCCATCAGCCTTCCATCGCTACCATCACAAAACCTCCAACCACCGCTCCTTCACTAGTACAGCTGACCACTGCCACCGTCATCATCTTGGATAGAGATTTCCTACCAATTATATTGAGGTATCGTCGATTTCATCTTACATGAAGCCTATTCTGATTCAAGATAAAACCCAAAATTCTTTCACGTATTGCAACTTATTCAGATTTAAAGATGGGCCACAGAGGTTCACCCGCGATGACTCTGGACTACTCGCGAAGCGGGTAGTCGCCCGGGGATTAGTCGGTTCACGAAAGCGTGCCGGAACCTCGGCTCCATAGGAGGCCCAAAAAAAAAAGATGGAATACATCTCTTTTCAAAATTGATTTGAAGCTTAGCAATTTAGATTCAAGAGTTTTGCAGCTTATTGTTTTGAATTCTGATTTTGAATCTAGCGATTCTGATTCTATTTCGATACATCTCTTTAGATTTTGGGTTTGGATACATTACAAGTATGGATATCGATTTGTACATCTTATTCGAATTCCAATTCTATTGGAATACATCTATATTGCAACTTATCTAGATTCTGATTTCTATAGCTTTTGGGCAATTTTATTCTGTTAGAATGACAAGTGTATTCTGTCAGAATTATATTTTGACAGATGGGAATCGAAAGACACACCTGGAAATCAAAACACACTTGGAATGATATTTTTATTCTGTCAGAATAACATTTCTTCTTGGGGTTGAAGCACATACACACACACACCTGGAAATCAGTTTTATACACATGTGGGTATCGATTTATGCAGCTTCTGGGTAATTGTATTCTGTCAGAATGACATGGTATTCCTTCAATAATGGAATACCATCATAATAGGTTTTAATGGCCATGTTTTACATACAATAGAAGAATTAAGTGGCAACAACATATATTCTTTCAAGAATTACAACAATATCAAAAAGAAAAATGTACAAATTACAATGTATTCTGTCTAGAATGAAATGTAATCTTTTGAGAATGGTTAGAATTTAGATGATTATTGATTTTGTTTTGATGTAATTATTTTAAGAATGTATAGAATTTACTAGATTTTTATTGTGTTAATGATTATTATGGTCATAAAAAGTTGTTATTCTTCATGGGTTAATGTCATTTTGACCCAATAAACTATTTGCTTTTATTTTAAAAGGTCCCTCATCTTGTTTTTGTGTAGTTTAGGTCCTCAAACTTCAATTTTATAAGTTAAAAATGTCATTTTTGCAAAACTGAAGGGGTAAACCGGTTTTAGCATTGATGTGGCTATCTAGTTGGCACTTTGGTCATCAATGTTAGTCCACATGGCGCTAAGATGCCGTCTACGTGGATTTTTTTTGTTAGATTTTAGTTATTCTCAATTTTATTATTATTATTTTCGAAATTTATAAAGTGTTCATTTTCTTTGAAGAAATGCTTTTGAAGATTAAAATCAAATCCAGAAATCACCACCTCCATCGTCCACCCACCACCATCACCGTATCTTTCTTATTGCAAACAAAAGTCAGATACCGGCTGGATTGGAGCAGTTCCCTGTTCACCATCACTTGAGTCATATTCCTCCTCATAGAGCATAAGTGCAGATTCGTCTATTGGTGTGTCCTGGACGATGAGGTTGATGTTTTGCCGGCATCACCTTCTCCTTCTGATATGCTATAAACACTACTATCATCGAAATCTGCTGAGACTATATCCCAGTTTTCATCCAGCTCCATGTTCTGATATACAGATGCTCTTGCTATGTTACCTTGTTTGCTTTTGCAATCTCTAGCAAAATGCCCTTCTCTTCCGCATATGAAGCACTTACATTTTTTGACTCGTCCTCTGTCATCCTTGTATTTTGTTTTGAATGGCTTCACATGTGAATCCTTGTGAGGTTTGCCTTTGTACGTTCTGGACTTCCTTATCCCATACTTCTTTGTCCAGGTAAAATATCTTTAATTTCTCCAGTGTATTTATGCAAGCATTTATTTCTGCATCGATTGTGGACTGTATAGTGTTAAACTTGCCACTTACGTAGGCGCACACCTTTTCTGTACTCCTTGGGTCACCTTTGTTGGGCTTCCATTTAGCAACTCCTCCCCATCCTTCCATACATCCATCCACTTCTAGTACCATGTAAGCATTCTTGGGTGGAACTTCAAGGTCTGGAAGCTTTTCCACTTCTTGTTTAATTTTATGGATTAATTCATAATCTGATGCTTTTAATCTCTTATCTCCGTGAGCTTGGGTCTTTTCATAAAGCGGCCTTAGTAATCTTCCAAGATTTGGAATATGCTGTCTGGCATAATTCAAAATACCAAGGAATGATCTTAAGCCTTT
The DNA here is from genome assembly GCA_023525715.1 of Cichorium intybus. Classification (NCBI taxonomy): domain Eukaryota; kingdom Viridiplantae; phylum Streptophyta; class Magnoliopsida; order Asterales; family Asteraceae; genus Cichorium; species Cichorium intybus. The sequence goes on from CM042012.1 coordinate 60,335,373, forward strand.
CTTTGTTTTTAATTGCTTTTCATCAAATGAGACAATCTTCTGAATGATGTGGGGCTGCAGTTTAATCTTTCCTTCTCCAATTACTGCACCCAAGAAGTCTACTTGTGGGACTCCAGATATCATCCCATCCTGTAGCAGCTATTTCTTCTATGTGTGTTGTTTGTTGTGGGGAAACCAGATTTTTCTCTTTGGTATCAGAGCTTGAAATCAAAGCTCTATGGATTACTAAACCAAAGGTGTATTCAGGTGAATGCAAAATCGTACTATGGGCAAAATTCACTGATGCTCTCACAGGAACAGGAGTAAAAATAAACGTGGGCTAGAATCTGCAACCAGCAGATAACATCACAGTCGGAATTCCTGCTAGGGTAGCAGTAAATGATAGGCTTAATCGGTCGGTCAGTTTAAGGTTCGAAAATTATAGAAGGACACCACAACCCCCGAGGTATTCCGTTGATATTAATGACAGGGAAATTACGGATAACGGTCAATCGGAAGAAGAGGAACATTTTTTTGGAATCTTCTTGGAAAATGAAGAGGCTCACAACCCATTTGATGTCTGTTTCTGCCCAACATGCAATGAAGAAGCATGGATAGAAGCAGGGCGGTCCTTGAATCCACAAAAAATATCAAACAAACCGAAGAAAAAGCACAGAAGACCATGGGAAAAATGGTCAACTCTTGGAGAACCCTCAGGCAAATGGGATTATTATGTCAGATATGATGCCCCACAACAAACTAACCGTGTTGAAGTTAACCATTGGGTGAGCCTGTCTCCTATGAGAACTATTTCTAGTAAACTATATTCAAAAAAGAACCAAATTTTCTACGGTAGACAAAAATCAAATCTCTTTCTTTATCGATGAACACAAACCACATAAAAAACAACCATATACTGACGTATTCGTTAAAAATTTGAGTTGATCCCTTGTTCCGATTTCCGTGGAACACAGCCCACATACCCGAACTAGGTAACTTGAAAGAAATAGATCTAAAAAAATACGAAAGGGAAGGAACATTGGGTACTGACTTAGCAACTTGAAGTTGTTAATAGTGGAGGTTAGGGCTTGGTGTTTTACACGGCGGTTGTGGAGCAGAGTAAATTTTGTTTGGGTTACGGTACTGAGAGCGTCTTCTTCTGCCATCCTCATCCGAGCAACTTTGTCGGCTGCAACATACAAAAGATCCCCACAAGGACTCGTTGCAGTTAACTGCGGTGGTTGTGGCTAGCAGTGAACGGCAATTAGGGCTTCCCCGCTAGAACTCATTTTGCAGCGATATTGATTGCATCGAACCAGCCACAACCCTTGTGGCCTGATTTCCGTAGAACCCAAAGCAGACTCCACCGGAAAACTCAGATCCGAGTTTGACTCGTATGAATTGAAGTCCTTCACCGGCAATTAGGGCTTCCCTGCTAGATCCGAGTTTGGCTCGTACTAATTGAACCCACAACAGACTTCACTGGCAATTAGGGCTTCCCTTCAACCTGCTAATGGGAGCTTCGGGGTTATGTTTTCCAGAATTGAAGTCCATTAATATGTGCGCGTCGTTGAAGAACTCCGGTGGTAGCCAAAACTCAACGTCATCCAACTATTATGATGGAAGATTTTCACTTTAACAAGAAAATTGCATAAAGGAACGACAAGTGTTTGTGTTTTTCAAGATGGTGGTTTTTGATTTTTGTTTTTATTGAATAGAAAGTAATAACTTTAAACGTTTTAAGATTAATAAATGAAAACATAAAAAATATACAAATCAATTATTGAATTTAATTAAACAAAAAGTAAATAATAATTTATGTGGAGCCACGTAAGTGCCACATGGCATTAAGGTGTGTATAATATGGCATGTAGGATTCTGAATCAGGTTCACAACTTGGTAAACCGAATAAAGTGATGTGATTAACAGGTTATCAACAAGTTTAGTGACCTAGGCTACACAAAAATAACATAAAAGACCTTTTAAATTTTTTGGTAATACTTTATGGGGTTAATATGACACTAACCCTTCTTCAGAGTATATCTAGTAACATTGTTTAATAATGTTGTTTCTCACAAAAAAAATTCTAAACGAATTTGCATTATATAAGAATGAACAAACAGTATGCTAGAATCACAATATGAAATTAACTGATATAACGATGTAATTGATTAAAAACTCAGAATAAGAATCGAAATTGATTAAAAATTTCGATTAGAATTGAAAACGAATAGGATTTTGAAATTGAAATTAAAATTTAAATTGAAATTGAATTACTTGAAAGTCTCACATTACACAATTGAAAAAAATATAAAAAGTCCATATTATCCTTTAGATTGTTAGAATTAGAAAGTTGATATTTTTTAATTAAAAAATATCAAATTTTATTATTTGTTAGAGTCATTGATCGTTATAAATCTACGTAACAGATTGTTCTTACGACTACACAATAATTATGGTTATATATATATATATATATATATATATATATATATATATATATATATATATATATATATATATATATATATATATATATATATATATATATATATATATATATATATATATATATATATAGGGCTAGGTTATAAAAAGAATGACAATTATTGTGTTACATTGTAACCAAATCCTGGCCATTAGATTTCATTCTCGTAACAATGAAAAAAATACATTCTTAACAGAATAAGTTTTTTACATAATGAGTTCTAACAATTCTTAAAAGAATAAACTAAATTTTGTACATTCTTAAAAGAATGTGTTTTAAATGAGTGGTCCAGATTGAGTTTCAAGGTTACACAATACTTGTATGGATATATTTGATCCTATCCCTATATATATATATATATATATATATATATATATATATATATATATATATATATATATATATATATATATATATATATATATATATATATATATATATATATTTCAATAATATATATATATATTATTGAAATATATATATATATATATATATATATATATATATATATATATATATATATATATATATATATATATATATATATATATATATATATATATATATATATTTTTTTTTTTTTTTTTTTTTTTTTTTCAATAATATATAAATAAATAAATTCCCATGTCAGTTTTATTTTATTCAGACTTTTGCCTTTACGAACGACATTCAACAGCAAATTCTAGTTTGACAGTAAAACTAGTGTTCTTTGTTTGGAATTATTATCCACTGTTATTCCAAACCCAACTATAAATATAGCTCATCACTGCTAATCTAAATCCGACATCAACACCTATGATCGCCATGACGTCTTCTTCTTCTACTACATGTTTCGCCGATATCCATTCACTCATCATCCAGACCCAAATCTTATCACGGCTCGACGGCCAATCTCTCTCATCCGCCGCAGCTGCATCATCTTATCTACGAACTGTCACCTCCGATGACACTCTCTGGTCTGATATTTGCAGGTCCACTTGGCCCTCAATAACCCACCCACGTGTCCACCACGTCATTTCCACCTTCCCCTCAGGTCACCGCTCTTTCTTCCAAGACTCTTTTAAGCCTCCGTTTACCGACATGAAACAGTCTAACCGCCACCATTCCATGTGTAGCTTCCAACCAGGTTGTCCCTTAACTCATTGGCCATCTGAAATTATGTCGGCCGTCGATATACGCTACCATGATGATATAGTTTATTCCACAGTGGAATTCACCGACATCACAACCGATTTCCTGTCATCGACTTTAAAGATCGTATTAAAGGACGATACGTCCAGAAAGCAACGTACTTCGCAACACGTAGCTGTAAAGCCACGACCCATCGACTTGAAAGTTGACGACCTCGTAGACGACGACGACGCTACGATAGCAAACCTCAAAGACTCCATGACGTTAAACTGGATCCTAATTGAGCCCACCTGTAAACGAGCGGTAAACCTATCCAGCATTAAACCTGTTCTTGCATGGATAACTAACGGCATCCATCTCCGTTACGTCGTCGATTTACCCGGGTGTGATTCGAATGAGATGGTTGAATGTAGAATAGAGGTGACGTTGGAAGTTGGTAAGGGAGCGACGGCGTGGCACGTGAGCGAGGTTATACTGTATGTAAAAGACGTGGCTTGTAATTATTTGACTGGGAAGGACTTTTTGGTAATTACAAGTAGGGAACACATGGAAAGCCATAATACGAAGAGGGGGACAGCGGAGGGTGGGACTGGATGTGGAACTGACAGAAGGGAGTGCGTAAAGAAGGACGATACTGTGAGCAGTTTGGCTGGGTCAAAATTATATTATTCCCACACTCTCCTTTTTATTCTGCTTTTGCTTTTTGGATATATTATTGTAACATGAAATCATGTATAATCGTCTTTGTACGATATGCTTTTGAATATGATATCATAAACTATAAAGATACCGTGTTTTTAATAATTATTAAAGATATATTCTAATGAAAATATGATATTATCTGTGATGTTAAGTAGTAATTGGCAGTTGAGATCGTTCGAAGTCGGTCAGCATGTTGACAAGCTCATAAATAGTAATTGGCAGTTGAGATCGCTCGATTCGTTGAACAGGTACCACGATTTAATGTACGAAGACAATTCCTTAAAACAGTAATGATTACAAAAACTACGATTACCAAATATTAAACTCACGAAGTACTCGGTATTTTGGACATAAACAAAATTACCCAATGTACAACCATCGTGATCACACCTCGTAAACTTTCACTATGTAAGGAGGTATTTGATAGCTTCTTAATCTGAATGATAAAGTGTTTTCAACAATTCAAAACGTTTGTTTCGTAAAGATGTTACCCATTAATCGGTCAGAATCTCTTAACGGGTCTCTGAACCATTAGGTGGAAAATATATGTGAACCATTAAGTGGCCAAATATATTTGAATTATTTTTTATCAAAAAACTTTTGCATATACATTTTAACCTAATTTTTTTTTATTCAGAGTCTCTTAATAATTCAGATATCTGCATCATTCTGATCTAAATCATTAAGATGCCATCAAACTGTCCCTAAAACAACCAAGCAACATCACCCAATCACATAAACGAGAGTCGATAAACAATACAAGTTCATACTTTCACATTTAGGCATTAGAGAGTATTATTGGGAACATCCCGGTAATACTCCTCATGTAACGCCCAGTTTCAACACAGAGTATACCCAGAAAATTTTTCGCATTTATAACATAAATAATATAATTGGATACTCATATGCTCTGGAATCTACAAGAAGTTACCATCGAGAATCGTCCCACGATCTGAGTCGGGCGCTACAACTGCTAACCTGCACACAATGCAACACACACACACGTAAGCTACAAAGCTTAGTGAGCAACAATACGACAACATGAATAACTTGTTTTAAATGCAATACATCACCCAACTCGTGGGTGCAGTTATTCCCTACAACAAATCATAAGTACCGGTTAATATAAACATTTCAAACCTGCTATACTTCATTATTAAATACTACAAGTATTCTTTCTGTAGTTACACTGGTATCTACCGATACCTAAACTACTAATAAACAAGCACGGTGTATTACAAGTAACACAAATATACCGCTAACCGACGACTCGGTACCACTACTCGGTATCACTACACGGTATTTCTTCACACTGATTTCCAACATGAAATCATCTACTCTACGACCCTTCAGATCGTAAGCTATAAAGATCTTATATCTATCTTCTCTTCAACTTTTATGATTTCGAATCACTAAGACTCACTACTATCCTTATTTTACTATGAGCATAAAAGCTCTTAATCACATATGATAGGCAATTATGCCCCATCTCTTAGCCGCGTAAGCTAATATACGTTTCACAGAGGTTCTTACCATATGTTAGGTAATTAAACTCAACCACTTAGCCGCAAGGCTATTATGAACTACAATGGTTCCTACAATATGTCGGGTAGTTAAACCCAACCGCCTAGCCAAAAGATTATTATGAATCACCAAGGTTCTTGCAATATGTCGGGTAATTAAACCCAACCGCTTAGCCAAAAAGGCAATTATATTTGGACACTGGGTCCAATCTCCTAGCCATAGGGGCCGTATATTTGGATATTAAATCCAATCTCCTAGCCATAGAGGCCGTATATTTGAATATCAAATTCAATCTCCTAGCCACGGAGGCCGTATATTTGGATATCAAATCCAATCTCCTAGCCACAGAGGCCGTATATTTGGATATCAAATACAATCTCCTAGCCACGGAGGTCGTATATTTGGATATCAAATCCAATCTTCTAGCCACAGAGGCCGTATATTTGGATATCAAATCAATCTCCTAGCCACAGAGGCCGTATATTTAGATATCAAATCCAATCTCCTAGCCACACAGGCTGTATATTTGGATATCAGGTACTCATACCCAATACTCCCTGTATATCTATAAAATCACATGTATCGTATACATACTACATCATACTGCATATATTTCATCATATATACTCATTTTGCATACTTCTCTATGGTTGCTAAGTACCCTTTAAGCAAACCACTAATGTCCTTGTTATACCTATCCACAAGGTTTATAAATAAACCTTACTTCAAATGAATACAAGATTCTCGTCTCAATGTTGGTTACTTCACATCGTAACCATAAACTTTTAACACATATAATCACATAGGATTCTCTATATATCTACATAGTTTACATGTAATTTACTACATGTATCATCTTGTGTATAACTACAAAACTCACCTATAATAACAAGTGATTTCTAATACTTGACATATCCAAATTACATGGTAATCTCTACATGCTTGTAAATCAACTAGCATCATAAACACATATAACATGTTACAACTAACATGTAAGTAAAGTTACTCACCTGAATATGGTAGCTTTACCCCGTTCCAAATGGTACAATTTGTAGGCCAAGGTGTCTTCTCACCTCTTTCAACACCTACACCATACCACATAGACACCACACATATGTGAATACCTTGTATTCACTTTCAATAGTTCTATCTACTTAACTATAACCGATAGCAAGCTTTAGGGTTTCAATCACAACCCTACTATACATCCAAATAAGGAATTAATTGCTATAACTTCTGTAGTTGCAGGTGTGTGATCAACACCACCTGTAACCTAGCCTCCCCAAGCAAAACAACCACTCAAAAGAAGCTAGAACATAGAATTTTACCTTCAAGAAGCATAATATCGAATCCCACTTCAAATTCTCGAGTCCTAGCCTTCCTGTGACAATTATAAATTTTGGTCAACAAAAGTCAACTGTAGTCAAACGAAGCGTACGTTAATTTATATGTTGAAAAGTTATTTTCCATAACTTTTGCGATGAATTATTAATATTGTAGTATTACGTATGCTAAATCAAACAATTATCGATTAAAAGTCGAAAGTACGGACAGCAAACTACTGTAGCGTAAAAATTCGATAATCGTACAATTATTATTTTGAGAATAATAATATTCATAAAACGATCTACTCGTAAATACGAACCTGTGGATATATAGAACGTCGAAAACGGAGTTCGTATGTGAAAGTTATAACGATTAAACCGCTGTGAACGGATAAATGTACACAGGGTTTGAACTCAAAATACAAAATGTGGTGCCTTAAACATCAAATATGAAATAAAAATTCATATGTTAAGTAACGTAATAATATCTAGTATTTAATTCCAAAGCTAAATGCAATTTCCGGTAAAACGTCAAAAATCGCGAAAACGGAAGAATATTGTGCTTAAACGCGTATTCCGACATCCAACGAGTTATAATTCAATCAAAATAAATGTTTAGCAATGTTTTTATACAAAATAATTATTTAGAACTTCGTTTTGTCAAAATCTCACAAAATTTCACTAAAACGTCTTACTATTTTATAAAAATCACACATTTTATATAAGTACATTGCTATTTTATAAAAACCAACCCCACCCCACCCCATCTTTCAAGCTCTCTTGGTAAGTTATGATCATCTAGTGATTTAAGTTCTAAACACATTCATATACTCTTTTACACACACATACTCACGAAAATCCATTGGATAATAGCTTTGTCCAAGGGTCCTCCGAGTCCTAGAACCAAACTCTTCAACCTTCTACCAAGAAACCTTAAGATCCACACTCAAGGTGAGTTCATACCCCTCATTTTCATCTTTTCAAACCTTTTTGAGGAAGAATACAAGTTCTTTTTCTATAAATGTTGTTTTATTCAAGATTATATGTGATTAAATGTTATATATGTTGATTTACACAAGTTTATAAAGTTAATATTTGTGTAAAAATGCTTTTGACATGAAATATGGTTAACCCTTTATAAGATGTTCATAATGATGTATATAATGTTAGTGTAAAAGTTACTAAACTATAAATAAAATGTGTAAAATGTTAGATCTTGGACAAAAATGTTATAAAGATGAGTTTGGCATGAAATATGAATAGATCTATGTATTATGAACATTTTGACATATTAAGATGTGTAAAAGTTACAAAACCCCAAATAAAGTGTACAAAAATACTAGATCTTGAATAAAAACGTTATAAAAACGAAAACTAGTAAAAACTACGCTTTTATAAATAAAGGCACTATTTTCTAGCAAAAATGGTTATAATCAAGATATTACACTATTTTTGTGAGAAATATCTCAAAAGATGATATTTACAATCATTTGAATAAGTTACTTCGCCATTATTCACAAAAATATGATTATTACGACGCAATTACTAAAAATAGACTATTATTGGAATAGTTATGAACACAAGGTTATTATGACGTTTGAACATGACAAAAATATTTATATAAAATTATATAATTATTATACAATACTATATTATCATGAAAAAAATGATAATGGTTGATTATAAGAGTTTTTATATACAAATCGTACGTAAACAAGTTGATTGGAATACATACATTTTTGTGAGATGAATTTTCACAGTACTTTTATAAGTACCTACTATAAGTCCTGAACTTTTATAACCAGAGTCTCGGTAAGAGAGCGCGATATTTGAGTATAGATCTATACGGGGCTTGACAACCACGCACCTGAGCTGCTAGCTACAGCTTGACTGGCAGGTCTGAGGTGTCCAAATGTCTAACATTCCGACGCCTGAAGAACGTCGCAACAGTCCAACTAGTCAGAGTATGGTTATATGGTATCTCACATGGGAAAATAATCAACTTAAATTTTTTTATAAATTGTTTACGTGGAAACACATATTTCAAAGAAAGTACACAACAGTTTACATATTACATTTTAGTCTTTGGGATTTAAAGACTTGGACATTTTTATGAGAAAATATTGGATTTTCTTGGTTTTCAACACTATCGTTTACAAACAAAGGACATTTCTTATACAAAAATCTTATGAACTCACCAACTTAATTGTTGACACTTTTTCAACTACTTGTATTCTCATGAAATTGATAAGGTAAACCTCAGCGAAATTCGAAGAGACGTTACGACGTCGTTTTTGTTCATTTTGAAATCATTTGTAATTGTGATTGAAACACGCAACTTTTAAACAATGTAACATTTGCAATTATTTAATGATGGTTGTTTGCTTGGAATTCACTATTATTCAACTTTGTTATGATATTGTTCATGAAGTCATCCACCCTTGAACTATTCCGCCAATACGGTTTGAGGGTGTGACAGATTGGTATCAGAGCATTGTTTATAGTGAACTAAGTATATCAATCCATTTAAAGATATACAACTATAAATACAATGGGACTAAAACTCTCGAAAACATTTTCGTACAAGTATACTTTAAAAATTACAACGATTATTTTTATAAAAGTATAAGTACATACATACATACATACTAGAACGATATCATGACAAAAACATACAAAAGTAGAAAGATGAGTTGAACACAATGGATAGGCCTAAGTGTTTTGGTAATTATATCTTGGATGAATAGAGCCTGATCAACTGTATTGGTCCAAGATATGATTAACGTATACTTAGGAATAATCGTGGTGAACAACAAGTCTGAACACTTACCAGTAACCAGAAGAACTAAACAAAAAATTTAAAATACTATAGGAGTATTTTATGACGCTATAGAACTAAACATGAAGTTAAAATACTATATGAGTATTTTGTATACATTACTTAATTATATATAGGTGTATTTAAGAATCCCCTTATATATACTTCTTATACCCCACTCCTCGTACAGACACCATAGCCGGACACCATTTACCGGGAGACCCTTACTACCCAGAAGAAGAACCGGAAGAAATGTCGGATAGTGAGGACCAATGGGACGAGGAGGAGTCCGAAGATGAACCCGAAGTCATCAACCCCCGTCACCCAGTCCGCAACTTACATGCACCACCGCCACCACCGCTATTCCAGGTATATCGCCACCCTGGTGGCCCGTTATGGATGCGTACACCTCGAAAGAGGGTACTTCCCATTCACCGCCCCTTACTAATAGAAGAACCTCTTCAGGGCCCGACGCCGGAGTGGGCAGAGCAAATACGCCGCTGGAGCCGCGAGCAGGATCTGCGACCCCCGTATGACCTACTCTACGACCACTACGACATCAGCAGAGGGGGCTATGCAGACCGAGCTTTACCAATCATGGTCGGACGCATCAGCCGTCAGGAGGAGCGGATTAGGGCAACCTCCAGTCATGGACGTGGGAGCTACTGTCGAGGCCACTGCAGCACGCCTTCGACGCGTAGACGAGGCCCATGACCATACCTCCGGACGAGTCGACTCACTCGAGGAGGACGGACGGACAGCTATGGGGATGAATCATGAGGCCTTTGTACGGATATCTGAGTCCGAGGAAAGGATACGAAACATAGAGCGGAGAGCCGAGGAGGCCGAGCGAGAGGCTGTCGATCTGAGGGCACAGGTGGATGCACTACGCAGAGCTGGGGGATCCAGATCACCATGAGTGGTACTTTTACCGCTCAAATTTTGTTATAGACTAGGACTTTACGAGTAGGCACTATACGCTACTCGCTTCATATGTAGGCGCGACCCTACAATTAAGTGATTACACTCTTTGTGGGTCGTTACGCCGCCCGTTTGTTTTTGCATTGTAGACCTCTGCGAAGGTCAAATTTTCCATATTAAAAATCATGTAACACTACAAATTATTATTAATATGATGACGTGGTTTACTTATAAAACGTTGTACAAATATTTGATATGTATGTTTAGTACTGGTTTATGGTTACAATCTACGAAAAGAAAAAGACAAAGAGAAACTTAAAATATAGTCGCCATGTCCTAACAACAACATACTTATAATAGTCCTTACAGAAACTAACCAACGTCAAATCTTGAATCCTTGTGGCAGAAATATGCCACCCCGTAGAAGAAACGCTAGGCGAGCACCGATCGTAACTCTAGAGCCACCCATGATGGACTCAGCTACTTTCCAAGCAGCTGTTACTGCTGCGGTAGCAGCTGCTATCGCTCAGATAAACCCGAATGGGACGAATCGAAACGGAAGCAGAAATGGTACCAACGACTCCACAAATGGAGAAACATCAAACTAATCGCGAGTATGTTCTTACAAGGACTTTGCGAATTGCAAACCAGTAACTTTCCATGGTACCGGTGGTGTCCTTGCTCTCACGAGATGGATTGAGAAAAGAGAATCAATCTTTGATATCTCCGCATGTCCCGAGGAATTTAAAGTCAAATACGCCGCTTGTACCTTTGCCGAGACGGCCATGTCCTGGTGGAAGGGCCACGTTAAGGCTCTGACACTTCCCGTGGCCAACTCGATGAGTTGGGAGGAACTGAAGACCATGCTGATGAAAGAGTACTGTCCCAGGGGGGAGATCCAAAAGCTAGAACAAGAGCTGTGGAACCTTACCATGAAAGGTTCAGATCTAACCACCTACACGAACCGATTCAACGATTTGGCAACCCTCTGCCCTACTATGGTCACACCAGAATCTGTGAAAGTGGAGCAGTACATATGGGGGCTATCTCCTCTGATTTAGGGGAATGTAGAAGCAGCAAGCCCCGCCACTTTCGACAGCGCAAAACGACTGGCTCAACGATTAGTCGACCATAGAGTTCGCCAGGGCACCATGACCTCTAAAACTGAGCAACCAAGAGAGAGGGACCACAAAAGAAAGCCCTGGAACAGGGGGAGGAATCAGCCGAACCAAGAACATGCCAAGAGACAACAGATTGTGGCAGTCCGTGCAGCCACTGTCCCGACTACCCCGACAGCAACCAAACAGTATAATGGAACACTACCCAAATGCAACAAGTGTAATTTCCATCATACCGGAGCCTGTAGAGAAATGCACTGCTTGAACTGCAACAAAAAGGGACATACCGCCCGTTTCTGCAAGACGCCAGTTCCAAAAACCACCCAAGCCGCTAATGCTGGGGTGAGTCAAGCTTGCTATGGTTGTGGTGAGACGGGGCATTTTAAGCGTGATTGCCCAAAGACAAAGAATGTGGGGAGAAATGAAAGAGTCCTAGCTATGGGACGCGCGGAAGCGGTAGAGGATCCTACCGTGGTTACCGGTACGTTCCTCGTCAATAATTCATATGCTTGTGTACTATTCGATAGCGGTGCGGAGAGAAGTTTCGTAAGCCATGAGTTTAAATACTTACTAAAACAAAAACCTCAACCACTCAATGAAACATTTACAGTAGAAATGGCTAATGGAAAAACAGAAAGCACAAACGACATATACATAGGCTGTACACTTACTCTGGACGATCACTCCTTTCAAATCAACTTAATGCCTGTTAAAATAGGAAGTTTTGACGTGATTGTTGGTATGGATTGGCTAATTCCCCATCATGCCGACATCATGTGTTACGAACGAGGAATCCGACTTCATCTACCGGATGACAAAACCTTTGTTGTCTACGGTGATAAACCCAGTACCAGCCTCCGAATCGTGTCTTGCATCAAGGCCCGAAAATACCTACAGAAAAGATACCATGCCTTCCTAGCCCACGTTGTTGACGAGAAGAAAGAAGTGAAGAACATCAAAGAGATCCCTGAAGTCTGCGACTTTCCCGACGTATTCCCAGAAGACCTTCCAGGAGTACCACCCGCACGACAAGTCGAGTTCAGAATCGATTTGATCCCAGGAGCCACCCCGGTAGCAAAAGCGCCATACCGATTAGCCCCGGCGGAAATGCAAGAATTATCCAGCCAACTAAACGAACTGCTAAGTAAAGGGTTCATCAGGCCGAGCTTCTCACCTTGGGGAGCGCCGGTCTTGTTCGTGAAGAAGAAGGATGGATCATTCCGTATGTGCATTGACTATCGGGAGTTGAACAAGCTCACCATCAAAAACCGATACCCGTTATCCCGAATTGACGACCTGTTCGATCAACTCCAAGGATCGAGTTATTTCTCAAAAATCGATCTAAGGTCGGGATATCACCAACTCAAGGTTCAAGAAGAAGATGTTCCTAAAACGGCATTCAGAACTCGCTACGGCCATTATGAATTCGTTGTGATGCCCTTCGGATTGACTAATGCGCCCGCAGTGTTCATGGATCTGATGAACCGCGTATGCCGACCTTACTTAGATAAATTCGTGATAGTGTTCATTGACGACATATTTATCTATTCACGAAGTAAGGAGGAACATAGTCAACACTTACGACAAGTTTTGGAGACATTAAGAGCAGAGAAGCTGTATGCGAAATTTTCGAAATGCGAATTTTGGCTTCGAAAAGTGGACTTTCTAGGCCACGTAGTCAGCAAAGAAGGGATACATGTGGATCCCTCCAAAATCAAAGCCATCGAAAGCTGGGAAGCACCAAGAACTCCGACAGAAATTCGTCAGTTTTTGGGCCTGGCTGGCTATTACCGAAGATTCATACAGAATTTCTCCAAAATTGCAAAGCCACTTACTACCCTGACACAGAAGGGTGTAACATTCAAGTGGGGAGATAAACAAGATGCCGCCTTCCAGACCTTAAAGAAAGCTTTGTGCAGCACTCCTATTCTGTCCCTTCCAGAAGGAACAGAAGACTTTGTAGTCTATTGCGATGCATCGAACCAGGGTCTGGGCTGTGTACTCATATAGAGAGGAAAGGTCATTGCTTACGCTTCAAGACAACTTAAAACTCACGAGGTCAACTACACTACACATGACCTCGAGTTGGGAGCAGTAGTGTTCGCATTAAAGATCTGGAGACACTACCTATACGGCACAGAGTGTACGGTATACACCGACCATAAGAGTCTCCAGCATATCCTCAACCAAAAAGAACTCAATATGAGACAACAACGATGGGTGGAGCTACTAAGTGACTATGAATGTGAAATTCGTTATCACCCAGGGAAGGCCAACGTGGTAGCTGATGCCCTCAGTCGAAAAGAGTACTCGGGTCGCCAAGTGAAGTAATTAACAATAACAATCCATTCCTATTTGTCCACTCAGATCAAGGAGGCGCAACTAGAAGCCTTAAAACCTGAGAATGTCGCAAATGAAGCCTTGCGAGGGATGGATAAGAACCTCGAAGTTAAGGAATACGGAGCTCATTACCTCATGAACCGAATTTGGACCCCGAGGTTCGGCGGATACAGAGACATTGTCATGAATGAGGCTCACAAGACTAGATACTCCATTCACCCTGGGTCCGACAAGATGTACCTGGACCTTAAGAAACTGTATTGGTGGCCAAACATGAAGGCATAAATTGCTACTTACGTGGGCAAGTGCCTGACTTGTGCCAAGGTTAAAGTAGAATATCAAAAGCCCTCGGGTCTGCTACAACAACCAGAAATACCCGAGTGGAAGTGGGAGCGGATAACTATGGACTTCATAACCAAATTACCAAAGACAACCGGTGGGTTAGACACTATATGGGTAATCGTAGATAGGCTAACCAAATCCGCTCACTTCCTACCAATCAAGGAGACTGATAAGATGGATAAGCTGGCAAGGCTCTACCTCAAAGAAATTGTAAAATTGCATGGTGTGCCAAGATCAATCATCTCGGATAGAGATAGCTGGTTCACGTCACACTTTTGGCAATCATTACAATAGGCTATGGGAACCAGACTCGATATGAGCACAGCTTACCATCCGCAGACGGATGGCCAAAGTGAAAGAACCATCCAAACGCTGGAAGACATGTTGAGAGCCTGTGTGATAGACTTCGGTAAGGCGTGGGACACCCACTTACTGCTCATTGAGTTTTCATACAACAACAGCTACCACACTAGCATCAAAGTTGCTCCATTTGAAGCTCTATATGGACGGAAGTGCAGATCCCCTCTGTGCTGGGCTGAAGTGGGTGATACTCAACTAGCCAGGGGTCAAGTACCTAACAGCACTCTCACTGGTCCGGAGATCATACGAGAGACAACGGAGAAAATCGTTCAGATCCGTGAACGATTGAAAGCATCTCGTGACCGACAAAAGAGCTATGCAGATAAGCGACGCAAACCTTTGGAATTCCAGGTTGGTGACCGAGTGTTGTTGAAGGTCTCGCCATGGAAAGGAATGATACGCTTTGGAAAGCGTAGGAAGCTGAACCCCAGATACATTGGGCCATTCGAAATCCTTGCTAGGATCGGCCCAGTAGCCTACAAACTTCAATTACCGCAGGAGCTCAGCAATGTCCATCACACCTTTCACGTATCCAATTTAAAGAAATGCCTGTCTGATGAAACCCTTATCATCCCGCTCGACGAAATCGAAGTGAACGAGAACCTTCATTTTGTGGAAGAACCCGTAGAGATCATGGACAGAGAGATCAAGAGAACGAAGCAGAGCCGCATACCGATAGTTAAGGTCCGTTGGAGTGCCAAGCGTGGACCAGAATTTACTTGGGAGCGCGAAGACCAGATGAAGCAGAAGTATCCACATCTTTTCCCAAACCCTTGAGAATCCACTCAAGAGCTAAATTTCGGGACGAAATTCTCTCTAACGGGTAGATGATGTGACAATTGTAAATTTTGGTCAACAAAAGTCAACTGTAGTCAAACGAAGCGTACGTTAATTTATATGTTGAAAAGTTATTTTCCATAACTTTTGCGATGAATTATTAATATTGTAGTATTACGTATGCTAAATCAAACAATTATCGATTAAAAGTCGAAAGTACGGACAGCAAACTACTGTAGCGTAAAAATTTGATAATCGTACAATTATTATTTTATGAATAATAATATTCATAAAACGATCTACTCGTAAATACGAACCTGTGGATATATAGAACGTCGAAAACGAAGTTCGTATGTGAAAGTTATAACGATTAAACCGCTGTGAACGGATAAATGTACACACGGTTTGGACTCAAAATACAAAATGTGGTGCCTTAAACATCAAATATGAAATAAAAATTCATATGTTAAGTAACGTAATAATATCTAGTATTTAATTCCAAAGCTAAATGCAATTTCCGGTAAAACGTCAAAAATCGCGAAAACGGAAGAATATTGTTTTTAGCAATGTTTTTATACAAAATAATTATTTAGAACTTCGTTTTGTCAAAATCTCACAAAATTTCACTAAAACGTCTTACTATTTTATAAAAATCACACATTTTATATAAGTACATTGCTATTTTATAAAAACCAACCCCACCCCACCCCATCGGCTGCACACCATGCCTCCATGAGATCCAAGGCCACTATTCACCATATATAGGGTATTATAAGCCTAGATTAAAATAATACCAAAGAAATCTTATGGAAATCTAATAAAATAATGAAGAAATAAGTTATGTCTATTCCAAGAATCACCAACCAACAATCACACTCTCATTCACTCCTTCTCCCTCTCTTGCTCTCGGCCTCTCCCTCTCTTCTTCCCTTCCAAAACCGCCACCATCATCTTCCTCATCAAACTCCATTTTCAAGCTCCATTAACAAATCTAAATGGTAAGTTTCATTCATCCTTTGATTCTAAACAACATAACACAAGTTTTATACCTTTTACACACACTAACATCCATCAATACCCATTGAATATTAGCTTTGTCCAAGGGTCTTTGAGCTCAAATATTCATCATCTTCAAAGATCTTTCAAGCTCTCTTGGTAAGTTATGATCATCTAGTGATTTAAGTTCTAAATACCTTCATATACTCTTTTACACACACATACTCACGAAAATCCATTGGATAATAGCTTTGTCCAAGGGTCCTCCGAGTCCTAGAACCAAACTCTTCAACCTTCTACCATTAAACCTTAAGATCCACACTCAAGGTGAGTTCATACCCCTCATTTTCATCTTTTCAAACCTTTTTGGGGGAGAATACAAGTTCTTTTTCTATAAATGTTGTTTTATTCAAGATTATATGTGATTAAATGTTATATATGTTGATTTACACAAGTTTATAAAGTTAATATTTGTGTAAAAATGCTTTTGACATGAAATATGGTTAACCCTTTATAAGATGTTCATAATGATGTATATAATGTTAGTGTAAAAGTTACTAAACTATAAATAAAATGTGTAAAATGTTAGATCTTGGACAAAAATGTTATAAAGATGAGTTTGGCATGAAATATGAATAGATCTATGTATTATGAACATTTTGACATATTAAGATGTGTAAAAGTTACAAAACCCCAAATAAAGTGTACAAAAATACTAGATCTTGGATAAAAACGTTATAAAAACGAAAACTAGTAAAAACTACGCTTTTATAAATAAAGGCACTATTTTCTAGCAAAAATGGTTATAATCAAGATATTACACTATTTTTGTGAGAAATATCTCAAAAGATGATATTTACAATCATTTGAATAAGTTACTTCGCCATTATTCACAAAAATATGATTATTACGATGCAATTACTAAAAATAGACTATTATTGGAATAGTTATGAACAGAAGGTTATTATGACGTTTGAACATGACAAAAATAATTATCTAAAATTATATAATTATTATACAATACTATATTATCATGAAAAAAATGATAATGGTTGATTATAAGAGTTTTTATATACAAATCGTACGTAAACAAGTTGATTGGAATACATACATTTTTGTGAGATGAATCTTCACAGTACTTTTATAAGTACCTACTATAAGTCCTGAACTTTTATAACCAGAGTCTCGGTAAGAGAGCGCGATATTTGAGTATAGATCTATACGGGGCTTGACAACCCCGCACCTGAGCTGCTAGCTACAGCTTGACCGGCAGGTCTGAGGTGTCCAAATGTCTAACATTCCGACGCCTGAAGAACGTCGCAGCAGGCCAACTAGTCAGAGTATGGTTATATGGTATCTCACATGGGAAAATAATCAACTTAAATTTTTTTATAAATTGTTTACGTGGAAACACACATTTCAAAGAAAGTACACAACAGTTTACATATTACATTTTAGTCTTTGGGATTTAAAGACTTGGACATTTTTATGAGAAAATATTGGATTTTCTTGGTTTTCAACACTATCGTTTACAAACAAAGGACATTTCTTATACAAAAATCTTATGAACTCACCAACTTAATTGTTGACACTTTTTCAACTACTTGTATTCTCAGGAAATTGATAAGGTAAACCTCAGCGCGATTCGAAGAGACGTTACGACGTCGTTTTTGTTCATTTTGAAATCATTTGTAATTGTGATTGAAACACACAACTTTTAAACGATGTAATATTTTCAATTATTTAATGATGGTTGTTTGCTTGGAATTCACTATTATTCAACTTTGTTATGATATTGTTCATGAAGTCATCCACCCTTGAACTATTCAACCAATACGGTTTGAGGGTGTGACACTTCCAAATCGACCTCAAGGGCTTTGGGGTGTTTTCTAGGGTTTGGGAGCATTTTTGGTTCGAAAGAAATCCCCCAAATGGCTGAAATCGCGTTTAAAAAGAAGTGGGGTCGGCACGAAACCCGAGCCGGTTTCCAGAACCCGACCCGGGTTCTTATGCAGCACGACCCGGGCTCCTGAACCCGACCCGGGTTGACGTTATTGCTGCTGCGAGTTTCTCTGACAGAAAACCCGACCCGGGTTAACTAACACGACTCGTGTTAGTCTAAAATGGTCTCAAATGATGTTCTAAGTCCTTTTACACGACCCGGGTTGTTTCACACAACCCGGGTAACCCATTTTTGGCGTTTTTCGTGCGATAACTCAATTCAAAAGGTGTTCTAACCATCCCAACACTTATAACGCTATATTAACTCATAATCACACCACGATTAACATAAAATTACTTAACGAAAGTAATGTGGTGTTACACCTCACCCACATTGTATATCCATCTTAGGTACTATGGTCAATCCTGTTGGGTGTTGAAATATAAGAATAGATAAACTAATATAGATATGCAATCAATAACACAATCAATAGTATAATGATAATGCAACAAAGCTAATTAAACGATGTGATATGAATAACATGTGCCGAATGCTTGATTAGAACTTTGGTTTTACAATTGGGTTTTCTATCTGGGAGACATACAATTCTCGTAAGCTAATATTGTAATCTCACACTCGACACGGTATGGTATCACTGATATTTATACTAAATCAGTAATACCAATAGTACAACTTTTACAGAGAATATCCTATCAGTGTACTAGCCAATAAGATAGAAGATTCATGCAACACGTATTGTACTATATGCGTGCACACAAAAGACAAGATGATAGACTGTGAAGTCTTCGGATCCTCTATGCATAGCATATCGGAGTCTTTAGACTTCGGTGTCTTCTCTTGTTTATTCACTTCGGGGTTTCTTCATGGGTGGGACTTCGGATATATCAGCACTTCATCACAAATGTTCTCAACAATCTCCCCCTTTGTGTGAAGTGCATCCGAAGCCTATACACGAAAGTTTCTCTTGTATGCCCTCTTCAAGGTTTTTCTTACTGCAAGATACCAGTTCATATGATCTATGAACTTCTTCTTTTTCTCGGTGGTATTTGCATGACAGGCATTGACATGAGAAATCATCCTGGAGATAAAGGAGGACGGATGGAGGCCTATGTAGTCTACTTCAAAGAACTTGATTGTGACTTCGGTTTCATTTCGAAGTCCTTTGAAAACTACGCCATATGGTTCGTCTAGGATCTCTCCATTCTTGAATCTGGCTATGTTCCGAACTACAACAGGAGGAGTGTTCAAAGGTTGTCTGTAGTAGGAACATAGCTCCAGGTCTTGTTTTGCAAACCGGAGAAGATAATTGTTAAGAAAGCCCAGTAGGTGGTTTTTGATGGCAAGGGCAGACATTGCAGCATGAGCAGCCTCACCACTTCGCAAAAGATCAAGAATCTGGATGAAGTCCATAGGATTCATGATTGGGAAGTCTGCAATTGAGAACCTAGATTCAACTTCATCTGCCCCCCTGAGAACAAGAAATTCATAATTTCTGAAGCCCAAGTAGACTTCAGCTTCTTTGATAGAAAGAATTTTCTTTATCTTGTTCAAGCTCCAAACATAACTCTGCCATTGAATGTATTTGGCATGAAAGTTTATTTTGTTGGTCCAAAAACTTGCTTTCTGATCCTCGGGTACAGAAGAGGCGAATTGAAGGAAAGCAAAAGTCTTCGGATTGAAGGGAATATCAAGCTGGATGTCTTCAGAGTCAGTAGTTGCAAAACTCCGAAGAGGAAGTCTGTTAAGTACATTTGGATTTTGGAATCCAAATTGCTTGATTGCCTCAACGGTCCATTCACCATTATCTCGAGCAAATTCGTTTATCTTGATTATTAAATTGTAATCTGCTCGCCTGGCCTTGTATGTTTCCTCCATGTGTGGGGCAATTATGTTTTCTAGCGATCGGTCTGTTGAGCTCCTAGCTTCAGCCGATCCACTAGCACCCATGGTAGTGGTTGTAATGGTTGAAGTTGAAGGACCTGCTGTGGCTGCAGGGATCTGTCTAGGCCTGCCCTATGGCCTAGACAACCTGTCGGAAAAATTTATCAGAGGTTGAAGTGCAACTTTCAACTTTGCAATCAAGTCTTGTGTGAGAGCTGCATTTGTTCGTTGCAGTTCCTCTGTGAATTTAGAGATATCCGAAGTGGTTTGGGCGGCTGTGAGCTCTTCGATTTTTTCTCTAGCCTCATCAAGCTGTTTTTCAAGCTTGGTACTTTGCTGGGATTCACTCCGAAGTCCTTGCAAGGCTTTCATGACTTCAGAGATTGTTTTATCAGTCTTCTCAGCAAGGGCGTCAACTTTCTTGTTGATGGAGGTTACAGCGGATTCCAACTTCTTTTCGAAGGAAGATTGGATCTTGTTTTGTTCATCCATGAGCTTTTGTTCAAGCTTTTGTATGGAGTCTTTGAATTCTTTGGATAGGGAGAACTCCAGAGATTCAATCTCTTCGGTGATGTCACCCAAGGTGGGTTTGGTGGGATCAAAGCCAGTTTGAGCTTGAATGAGAGTGTCAAGCTTGGAGTTGAGGACTTTGTACTGTTTCATTAGTACAAATCCTTCGTCTGGCAAATCTTCATCAGACACTCCTTCGACGTTCAAAGGAGCCATATGAAAGGCTTCAAAGAAGGCAGCCGAAGTGGGGTTTTGTCTTGAGGGTGATGTGGGTAAGTCAAACTCAGGTAATGAAAAATCAATACCTGAGATAGGTACTTCGGAGGTTTGTGGTGGAGGAGGTATTTCCGATGTAGTAGGGTGAATGGTGGTAGTTTGTTGAGCTGTTGTGGGAGGTGGTGGAGGAGGTATAGTATGTGTAGGAGTAGGTGGTTTGGTTGTTTTAGGTGGAGATGGAGGAATGGTAGTTTGCAATGGAGAAGTAGGTCTGGTTGTTGATGTAGGTGAAGGAGGTTGATCAGCAAACAGTTCTTCTTCTTGTTCTTCTTCATGGACTGTGGATGGAGTCCTTTCTGAGTCCGAAGACTCATCCACAACCATGATTTTCCTTTGCCTCTTCGGCTGTTTCCTCTTCGGTGTCTAGCTTGTTTCGGTACACCCATTTGAGACCGACAATTGAGGCATTTGCAGGTTTTGGAATTAGCCTCCAGACTTTGTTTCTTTCAAATTCTTCTAATTCCAACTGCATTGCTTCAATCTAGTCTGAGTGATCAAATGCATCTTTGACGTTCTTAGGTTCTACCTTAGAGATAAAGACATTGAACATGCACAACTCAGAATTTTTTTTAAGATCTAATTGCTTTTGGTGAAGTTGTGCACGAGTTAGTACTTTATCTCGAACGTCACCGATGACAAGTGATGGAGGATGATTTCTCGTCCATTTGTCCAAAGGAGGATAGTTTGGATCAAAATCAGGAGGTCCTTCAGCATCGATGTCCTCAATGTCTGAGGGATATCCCGAAGTGGAGGGAAAATCACCCATTAGCAAGTGATTATTCGAATTTGTGTTGGTTTGTGGTGTGTGTATTTGTGAGGTTGAGTTTGATACGTGCTCCCCCTGGACATTTGTTGGTGTTGAGGAAGTTGTAGCTTTATCCGAAGCGATTGTTGTGGCTGAATTCGGAGTGGCAATCTCTGGCTCCCCCTGGATTGTTGGATACATGGATATGATATTTGAGATTGACTGGGGAGTAGAGATAAGAGTGTTGGTTCCTCCTGGACTGTTGATTGATTCACCATTAGTACTTGAATTTCCAGCACATCGGTTTGATGGCTCCCCCTCAACACTTACATTTTCCATACTTTGGTTAGATGACTCTTCCTCAACAGAAGATGGTCTTTGTATGCTGCTTGTAGAGGAGACATCGGGTCCGTCTGTGAGCTTGGAGAGTTCGGACTCATGGTTGTCTGGTGCTCTGACTTCGGAGTCCACAGCTCTCACAGGTTGATCAAATAAAAGTGAGAAGTCTGTGTTGAATGTTGTGATTGGAACAGCATCTACAGCCGGCTTTGGAAATATTAAAGACATCTGAAATGGATGTAAAGACTTCTTGATGTAGTAGTCATCAAACCTTAGATTAAAGGTTTCTTCGATTTTGCGAGTTCTCTTGTTCATGACTCTGTAGGCTTTTGAGTCTTGAGAGTAACCAAGGAAGATGCCTTCTTCTGATTTGTCATCGAACTTGGTTAAGTGATCCTTCATGTTTAAGATAAAACACCTACAACCAAAGATGTGAAGGAATTTGACATTTGGTTTTCTTCGGTTGAGTACTTCGTAAGGTGTAATATGGAATCATTTGTGAATGTAGGATCTGTTTTGAGTAAAGCATGTAGTGGAGATAGCTTCAGCCCAGAAGTACATGGGCAAGTTTGCGAAATTTAGCATTGTTCTGGCTGCTTCACACAAAGAGCGATTTATTCTTTCCACGACCCCATTTTGTTGAGGAGTATAGGGTGCAGAGAAGTTGTGACTAATTCCCTTTGTCTTCAAGAATCCATCCAAGGTTTGATTTTTGAACTCCGAACCGTTGTCACTGTGCACAGTTCGGACTTTCTTGTTGAGCATCAATTCCATTTTCTTTATAAAGTAGATGATTTCTTCAGCTGCATCGGATTTGTTTCGTAGGAACAACACCCAAGTAAACCTTGAATAGTCATCAATGATAACCAGAATGTACTTCTTCTTTCCTATTGATTCTATTGCAGATGGTCCACACAAATCTATGTATAGAACAGAAAGGGGTTCGGTGATTTTGGGATTTATCACTGTAGGATGCCTTTGTTTTGTCTGTTTGCCATGTTCACAAGCAGAGCAAAGAGAATCATTGTCGAATTTGAGAGCTGGCATACCTCGAACCAAATCCATGGCCACCAATTTGTTCAGATCTTTGAAGTTCAGATGGGCGAGTCTTCGGTGCCATAACCAGCTGACATCGGAGTTGGCTTTGTAGAGAAGACATAGAGATTGCCCACCGGTTACTGGCTTTAGATTTAAGGGAAACATAGATCCCTTCCTTTCTGATTTCAGCAAGACTTCGTTTGTTGCTTCTTTGGTGATTACACTCCCTTGGTTGTTGAAAGTGACAGTGTTTCCCGTTCCAACCACCAATTGAGATATACTCACAAGATTATGTTTTAATCCTTCAACAAATGCCACTCGGTTGATAGTGAATTGGCCATTTGTTATTTTTCCATATCCCCGAATAGGACATGCTTCATTATTACCAAAGCGTACATTTCCAGCATCATCCAAATTCCTGTAATCCCTAAGATATTCCTTCCTCCCAGTCATATGTCTTGAGCAGCCAATATCCATGTACCATTTTGAATCATACCGCTCATCAGACATAACCTGCAATCAATCAAGAAGGAGTTGGTACCCAATCAATCTTGGGTCCTCAGGGTAAGCAAAGGATTCTTGAATCCATTTTTCCACGGCCTCTTCAAAAATTTCATTTGCATTTAAATTAATCAAATTCTCCGAAGCCTCATGTGATGATTCCGAAGTGTTTGAACAGGATTCAGAAGAGTTTGTAGTTAAAAATGATGAGTCCGAAGTGACTGACAAAATGATAGACTTCGGAACCCATTTTTGAATGGAATGTTTTGATTTTGAGGATTTTGAAGAATTTGAAGTTTTTGTTTTTGCAGTTAAGTTTTCTTTCAAGTCATTTCTTTTCCAATTTTGTTTTGGTTTTTCCGTTTTTGACTTCGTTGAAATTGAACTGCACAACGTAGAGGTACAAAGATACTCTTCGTATGCCAATTTAAAGTCATTTAATGAGAGATTCTTATCCTTGAACATTTCCAAATTGTTGTCCAGCCATTTGTGGAATGTATCTATCAGATTGTTTCCTTTTGAAAATGTTTTCTTCGTCGGTTTTTGAAATTTAGGATTCGGAAAGTTAGGTTTCGTTGGTGTAAAAGTTGGTTTTTCATTTCGATTTTTAACTTCTGAGATTTTTGAGCAAACAGGCTTTGTACCAGAAGTGGAAGCAATTGCTTCATTTTGTTTCGAATCTCTAAAAGGAGTTTTTCTTTTCACAAGATTTAGGGTTTGCTTGGTTTTCGAATTCTCAACAGTAAGTTTTTGAGTTGGTTTTGAAATCTTCACTGCTGATTTTGGTTTTTGTAGAACTTGTGGTCTTTCCAAAATTTGGGGTTTTTGTGTCAAAGTTTTGTTGGTTAAAATTTTTGATTTTGAAATTTCATTTTCAGGATTGTGTGAAAAAGGTACACATTCACAAGATTCCATTAATTCCAATACATCCATCTTCGGAACTGTGGGTTTTTCCACAACTTGAATTTGTTTGTAGTTTTGATTAATGTAGATGTGATCGTCGTTTTTGAGATTTAGTAAGTGTGACATGTTTTTGGGTATTTTCTCTTTTTCAAAACAAAGACGATTATACACGTTGTGACCGTATAATTCTTGTTTCCTTATATTTATTTTTACTTCCATTTTCTCATTCATTTCATTCTCGACCATTTTGGATGATGAGAAAAACCCTTCATTTGAAACTGTGGAGTTATCCTTTTCAAGAAGTTTTTGCAACTCATTATCAATTAAGGGTAAACCACCGGGTTTTACAAAAATTGTGTTTTTGAAGTAAGAAACCTTAGGATAGATACATGCCACTTTGAATAGCCTTTTTGAATCATCCATGAGATATTGATCATAAGAGTCGGATTCATCTGTGATTTGAAGTTTAAATTTTGAAGTCCCTTTAGTTTCAAAAATTTTTGATTCACAATCCATTTTTGTTTTTCCTTTGTCCACCGAAGACATTTGTGAGATGTCTTCGGAGTTCGATTCGGATATGGAGGATGACTTTAACAAAATCAAAGAGGAACAATCAATTACCTCCATGTCCGAATCACTTTCAGAATCCTTTTCAGACAAGTTATTGACAAGTTCTTTTTCATTTGTTTCAGTTTGAGGTACAGCCTTTTTCAGGATGGGAATTTCTTGAGGCAATATTTTCAACAATTTATCAGTAGTTAAATGTTTTTCTACAGATATCAGGCCATGTTTATAAGATGGATTTGTAACTTCGGAGCCTGATACTATGGATTCGCATTCATAAGATATACTATCGACTTCCTTTAATTTGAACTCAATAAAGGGTAATAGTTGTCTATGTTGGATATTGCAAACATCAGCTGAATGATAAATTCTAGTAATATGCGCATATAATCGTTTGGCAGTTTCACAAAATATGTTTCGCTGTTTTAAGATTACATCATGACTGTTTAGGAAATTTTCTCTGTTTTCTTCTAACAAGGAGATTCTAATATTGGATTTTTCTAATGCTAGCTTCAGGCTTTCTACTCTCCCCCTCAAACTTAGAAGTTCCTGCTCAGTGAGTACTTCCCTATTTTTAGCATCAATGAGTAATTTATGCATAACAGAGCAATCACGAGTTATTTCATTTATAATTGGAGCAGAATGAGAAATAGGAATTTTAAAAGATGAAAGAAGTTTTGATACCTGTTCTGGGATTGTCAAACGGTTGTCATTTGCCATCAAGCACACTTCCTCATCATCATCAGAAGAGTCTTCAAACCAACTCTTCGGAGTATCAGCAGCAATTATTTCCAGTCCCTCCGAAGTCACAAACCCAAGACCTGCAGTTGCTTCAACCTTCATCATTTCCTCATCATTCAATTTCTCCGAAGTGTCTTTTAGAAAGCACTTATCAACATCATAGGCCATGAAAGCACTATGAGATGGCTTTCTCACTTCGTCATCATCTGAGTCCGAAGACCAAACTTGATATGATCCTTGACGATCATCAGCGGCCATTAAGGCTAGGTCTTTGGTCCTTACTCTAACTTCCTCCATTTTTCTTGCGTAATAGGCTTCATCTTTCACTTGTGGTTTCTTTTCATTTTGCTTCCGAAGCATGCAGTCTTTTGCAAAATGATTCTTGCCATGACAATAATTGCAATCATAACCAGAATCACCTGAGATCTTCTTCTCTTCGGAATTTTCTTTGGATAACTCCGAAGCCGGTTTTTCAGATGGCTTCGGGGTTAACAATTTTAAGTTCTCTTCTTTTGGGGTAAATATTTCAGGTTTGGGCTTGGAGTTGAAGTTTGATTTGTTAAAGTTTTTCACAAATGGCTTTCCAGAGTTGTTTTTGAAGAAGGGTTTCTTGAACCTTTGATTGTTGGCGGCATAGAGAGCAACAATATCTCCATTATCATCTACCATGTATGCAGCAATGTCTTCATCACTTGATTCTTCCTCTTCTTTTGACACAAGAGCTAGTGGTCCAGAACTAGCCATTTCACTTCTTCGACCTACCACATCGGGTTCATGTGATTTTAGTAGATTGTATAGGGCAGCCAGCTTGTATTTCTCAATATTCTCATAGGATTTGACCATGAGCATGATTGGTCTCCACTCCTTGCGAAGACTATAGAGAAATTTGATATTTATCTCTTGTTGGCTTCTTGTTTCCCCATACTTATCGAGTGTGTAAATCATGTTGCTCAGACGTTCATAACAGGCTTCTAAGGACTCATTTTCTTCTTGCTTAAAGTTCCCGAAGTCTGCAAGGATTTCTTGAACTTTGCTAGTATGGAGGATTTTATCTCCTCCGAAACGGAGTTCGAGATTGTCCCACATCTCCTTTGCAGATTTTGCATCAGCAATGTGGTGGCTGACATCGGGACCCAAGCCACTTCTCAGTTCACGCATGGCCCTCTCGTCGTTTTCAAGCTTCTTCATATTTGCAGCATTAAGAACAACGGCTTCTTCTCCGTCAGGTACAACGAATCGACCAGCAATGTCTGTGTGTAGACCTTCAGTCACAGAACTCCATAGATCTTTGTCCAGTCCTATAAGGTAATCCTTCATTCGACCAGCCCAATAATCGTAGTAAGAAGTTACTAGAACAGGGGCCTTCGACACGGTATGGTATCACTGATATTTATACTAAATCAGTAATACCAATAGTACAACTTTTATAGAGAATATCCTATCAGTGTACTAGCCAATAGGATAGAAGATTCATGCAACACGTATTGTACTATACGCGTGCACACAAAAGACAAGATGACAGACTGTGAAGTCTTCGGATCCTCGATGCATAGCACTTCGGAGTCTTTAGACTTCGGTGTCTTCTCTTGTTTATTCACTTCGGGGTTTCTTCATGGGTGGGACTTCGGATATATCAGCACTTCATCACAAATGTTCTCAACAAATCCCTGCAAGGAGATGCCATGACAACCCTTGCATAGATTGATGTAGTAACATTGGTGCCATCCGTTGTAACAACTCAATTCATACACTCTTTAATTTCATGATAAAATCAAATGTTATACGGAAATTTGTCCTATTACTTTTTTTTAACATATATTCATTGGTGTATAATTGGATGTCACAAAAGATATACAAGACTCATAACAAGAGACAAACTTATATAATGTTCTACAAAATCTATCAACTACATTAATTGTTGAGTCTCTAGAACGTTGGAGAGTCTTCTAGTCGCAATGGGAAGCGCGTTCCCTTAATCAATCACCCATTAGTATTTTATATGTATAGGAAGCACATTCCCTTGATCAACCACACTATAAGTTAGTTGTCATTTCAGTCGGGCTAAACCTTCCCTAGAATGGTCTTTACAATCCTAGTCTCATCCTTAAACGAACCAACTTCACGTTTGTATTCAGATCTACCCATCACTAATGCGTGTAGCAAATAGAAAGCAATTAATATCACGTACCAAGTATGAAGAATATATTCATCGAGCAAATTCGATCTTCTTATCAATTACAAGCACGGGAAAACGTTATTCCCCAAATCACAAACTAGTGCATTTGCTGTAACGACCCAAATCTTACACCATTCATTTACATAAAAAATGCAAGACCAGCGGAATACTGTCCCAGTTTTTACACACACACAGGCACATATATATATATATATATATATATATATATATATATATATATATATATATATATATATATATATATATATATATATATATATATATATATATATATATATATGAAAGGGTTCAAGTAAGAACCACTAAAAGGTTGAGAACCGTGAAAACCACTAATTCACAGTTTAATAATGTTCTATTTTTTATTTTTAACGCGTGGTTTTTATCAAAATAAAATTACCAAACACATAAAAATATATAATTATCTTTAGTTTGCTATTAGATATCGATATTGACGTGTTTTAAAGAAAAAAAAATTAACGTTATAGTATTCACAGTTTAATAATTAAACATTTTATTATATTGTGAATATTGTAAATCGTATTAAAAAATAAGTAAGTTTATTATGTTTGATATATTTTCACATAATAAACAAGTGTGAAAAAAAAAACAAAAAAAAAAAACATTCTTAACGTGTGAATATTGGTTCTCACGGTTCTTAAATTTTTAGTGGTTCTCATTTGAACCCTTTCGTGTGTGTGTATATATACATACATACATACATACATACATACATACATACATACATACATACATACATACATACATACATACATACATACATACATACATACATACATACATACATACATACATACATACATACATACATACATACATACATACATATATATATATATATATATATATATATATATATATATATATATATATATATATATATATATATATATATATATATATATATATATATATATATATATATATATATATATATAGAGAGAGAGAGAGAGGGGGGTAGGTTTATTAGAGAACCATGAAAAGATGGAGAAAGGGAGGACAAACATCAGCCTTCTATTATTTTAGATCTAGGGTTATAATTAATAGGTATTTTGTAATTATAAATACATTTAAATTAATTTAATTTAAATTAGATATTGCATAAGGATAGTAGAGTAATTAAACAATTTTCTATTTTTATCAATTCCTATAATCTCTCATTCTCTCCTCTATTTCTCTCTCTCTCCCTCTAAATAGGGTTTACGCCTTCACCTCCTAACCGGCCGTATTTTTCACCTTCGATCATCACTCCTCAGCCGTATTCTTCACCTCTTCTGAAAGCGACACGATTGTATCTAGAGTGGGTGGATGTGATTACGTAACTGAGTAATTGCACAGTTATAATTGAGAGGTATTGGCGTTGTGTTAGTTTATGTTTTATTAATATTAACGCTAAATTACATGGTTTATTAATTTGGGAGTTCATAACTTTTTTTAATTGAAAACGGTATCTCGATTTCTCTTCGACATTTTAGTGCTTCGTATCTTTTAATTGAAAAAGTATTCCACTTGAATTTGATTTTTATTCCTCATGATTGTTTGATATATATATATATATATATATATATATATATATATATATATATATATATATATATATATATATATATATATATATATATATATATATATATATATATATATTAATATGATATTTAATTGAAAATAAAACTTTGATTCAATATTTGTGAATGAATTTCTTTTGATTGCAAGTGAATTGGAATATCGACATCGATTTAAGTTATAATTTGATTAGTATAATTATTTTTATTTTTTTAAACTTTCAAAGGGATCAATTTTCTTTATTAAAAAATAGTTCTATTTCATCTTTAACAACAATCATGGAATCAAAACAGTTTTTGTTTCATTAATCATTAACGATTATGGAATCAAAACAGTTTTTTGTTTTATTAATCATTAATGATTAACGAATGTAGTTTTCCACATGTGAATTGTGAAAAGCACGACACTGGTGAAATCATATTTGGGGGTGTTGATCCAAATCACTATCAGGTATTAATCATTGATGGCGATCAATGTTAATCATTGATGATTAACACTATATATGTATGTTTGTTTAATTAAGCGTCTAACTATGATTTTAGAAAATTAGTTTGATTCTATAATCATAAATGATTATAGTTGAAAGCAGTTTATGTTTAGATTAGGATTTCTTTTAGGTTCAAAAAGCACAATAATCATTAACGATTAACACGAATAAAACAATTTGTTTTTGCTTCAGTTTATGTTTTTGTTGAATAAAAAAAGTTTTTTGCTTCAATAATCATCAATGAATATGATTATATGGACACCTGGTTATATTCATTTATGAATATGAATATATGGACAACATGGTTATAATTCTTATTCATTAATGAATATGATTATATGGACAACCTGGTTATATTCATTGATGAATATGATTATATGGACCACATGGTTATAATTCTTATTCATTAATGAATATGATTATATGGACAACCTGGTTATATTCATTGATGAATATGATTAAATGGACAGTCTGGTTATATTCATTGATGATTATACGTGTTATTTATTAATGATTATTAGTATTATTCATTGATGATTATGGGTTATTTTATGCATTTTTCCTTTGTTTATTGACATGATTTTTATGCATTTTGAATGTAGATTTTTCAGAGTATTGGAGTTGCATGAATGAGAAGTCGAAGCAGTCTATTTCAAGTCAAAAGATTTAGCACAACAACATTGTTCTTTAATCATTTGTGATTAAAGTTGTATTGTTTTTAATTATTTATGTCTAAAACTATATTATATTTTTTCATGTTTTTGTGTTCTATAATCATTCATGATTATACATGTAGTTAACTTTTTTGTATATATACATTGTCCTATATTCATTTATGATTACACATGTATTTCATTTTTTATATCTATATTATACTTTTATTCATTCATGATTACAAATGTTTTTTTGAATAAAACATCACTAATACGTTGAATTATAAAAAAATGTTTTTTTGAATAAAAAATCCTATTAAATGATAATTTATTCTACTACTAATCAAATCCCTAAATTTTGATAACTATTAATCAAATCCCTAGATTTTAGATAACTATTAATCAGATCCCTAGATTTTAGGAAATTATCAATTAATTTATTTTATATTAATTTAACTAAAATACAGAATTACTAATGTGCTATTATGAAATGATTGGTCCGGAATAGGTCTCTAGTTCTCCACCTTTTATTGGTACTCTATATAACCTCTCCATATGTATATATATATATATATATATATATATATATATATATATATATATATATATATATATATATATATATATATATATATATATATATATATATATATATATATATATATATATATATATATATATATATATATACACATATATACATATATATATATATATATATATATATATATATATATATATATATATATATATATATATATATATATACATATATATATATATATATATATATATATATACACATATATACATACATATATATACATATATATATATATATATATATATATATATATATATATATATATACATATACATATATATATATATATATATATATATATATATATATATATATATATATATACACACATATATACATACATATATATACATATATATATATATATATATATATATATATATATATATATATATATATATATATATATATATATATATATATATATATATATATATATATATATATATATATAGGATGGGGTTATAGTGAGAACCAAATATTTTTCAAAACAATTATACCCAATTTTTTTTGTTATATGTGATTAAGGGATGTAAAAGAAATTCAAAAAAATCTATGTTTTATATGCATAAGCATATAAATATTCATATGTATATGCATATAGAGTTATGATTAAATGTGGATCACAAGTATTGTGTAATCGTGTGACCAATTTTAGACCTTTAAATGAAAAGAATTAATGGTTAAGATGATGATAGCATGATCATAATTATCTGGAAAAAAATTAATTATTTTTAATTAAATAAAATCAATAAGGCTAAATCAGTCAATTTTACCCGTAACAAATCTTGGAATATGCGGTATTTAAGGATAGAATTTAATCAACCGTTTGAAATGTTTTTTGTCTTAAATTTGCGTTGTCTTAATTTTTTTCATGTATTCTTTAAGAATATGATATAATTAACGACATTAATTAATCTTTGAGAATAATTGTTACATTCATTTTTTTGTGTTTTCAATATTTCATTCTGAAATAATACGACCATTTCTATAACATAAAAAAGAGTATATACATAGTTTTGAAGAATATACACAACCTTCTTTTCTACATTCTTTAATGATCTATTTGTAAGATATACAACATTCTTGAAGAATATACAAAAGTATAATATATTTACTACATTTTTTAAGAATATGTTTGTCAAAAAGACAAACTGAAATACGAAAACTCTACATTATTCTCTATTGTTCATCGGTTTATCACTTATATTCATCTTTGACCAACTAACACTACATGCAACATTCTTGAACCATCGGTCCTCCTTTTTTCATTCTTCATTCTTAAAGAATGCTCGGTTTCAAATCTTTCATTCTTAAAGAATACCCTTACCATATGTTGGTTCGAGTTTTCATTCTTGAAGAATATGGAAGCCTCTATTGTTCATCCCTAATGTGAAAGGTTGACCTGATGAAGGAACCCCAATGGAAATAATATAACCTTGTTTTAAATGTGTTTCATACATCAAGAAGAAAAAAATCAAACAAGCAATATTTGAAACCTACTGGTAAATAAAAACTAGTTACCGGTGTTGATGCATTTAAGATTTAGACAAAGTGAACAAATTGGCCAACCATCAAGTATTAACCAAGTCTTAAAACATGAAACAGTTAAGTTTAGAATAACTAAAAGTCATGACACCATTAACTCTTGAAATAAATAATGAAACTAATTACACTGAAACCAAGGATTCACTAATTTAGTACCCAATAACCCAATAAGTGAATAACAACAATTTCGATTAATGAGTGTTTCGCTCCTATTGAATCATCCTATCATTTATCACAAACTAAACGTAATATAATAAATAACAACAATTTCGATTAATAAGTAATAACATCAAATTAAATTAATCCGAATTTTAGTCTTCTTGTAACTGTTAACCTATTTATAATGGTTTCATGATTTAACCAAACAATATTGGTCTCGTAAACAATTATCCATCTTCGCACATCAAATATATCAAATGAATTGATAAACCCTACAAAGCAAACTATAGTAGTTTAAAAATCAAGATTTCTTCTAAAAAC